>JAESUZ010005092.1:600000-987050 GCA_017311185.1 Proteles cristata cristata
ATATCAGTGAATTAGTCCCTATTGGCTCTACCATGAAAGTAAAAGTTGGCCAAAAATATGCTAAGGGGATTTTCTTGTTGTTGACAGATAAATCACAAAATAGGTAATTTCTATATGGACAATCACAAGCTAAATGAAAAGATGTTCTTGTGAAGATAAGGGTCACCACTAGGCATGAGGTCTTGGACTTCACGATGGGAACAATGTTTGAGGGCAGTACGCAAGCCCAGAGCCAACTGCATGAAGAAGTGTGTGAGAAGATGAAGGTTGAGAGCAAGCTGTGGGGTTGTTGAGCCTCCTTTCATGTAGGTTCAGTGAAAGCAATAAATTCACATTTGTGTAGCACTTCGCTTCTTTCAAGTGCTTTCACACTAGCACCCACACTTGTCAAAATGCCTGCCTTACGGAGATGCCGTGTGAAACACTGATAATAGAAGTGGAGACCTCAGGATGAAGCGAGGCAAAAAATACTGAATGAGTGGTTATTATTTCTTAAGTTTCTGTGTTTATTTGACTTTTGCTGGCTCTCCTCAGTGAATCCTCAGGATAATCTTTAAATGCTATTATCACCCACTTTACTTAATAAGAAATAAGAGTATATAAGCAAAGTACATAAATGCCTTGACCAAGGTCATATGGCTGGCAAGTGCTTGCAAGGACCGACAGCAAATGATAGAACAGGGGTCAATAACTTGATTCACTGAAATAATGATGATAAAGCTGATGTGTACAGAGCATATATGATTATATGGTACATCAGACAATGCCTATGTATTAGCTTATTTCATCTTTACTAAGAAAAAACCCCCAAATTCTATAATAGGCAAATATATTATCTTTTTTACAGATTATGAAAATGAAGTTTAAAGATTAAGAGAGGTTAAATTATTTGCTTTACTTCACACAGAGGTAAATGGTAAGTGGGGACTAAAATCTAGACAGTAGATGAGCAAGGGCCTGAGGGGGGCTGGGGAGGGCACCCCCATCATCAGCTTCTGAATAATGGATCTGTACATCTCAGTACATCTCAGAATGCTGCCCCAAGGACAGGACACAGGAATATAAGAAAGCTTCTTGCATTATACCTGACATGTTCTAAGACTTCCTTACTCAGTCTAAGCAGAATGGTGCTTTTATTGGTGATACCAAGGATCACAAAACCTCATCTTCTGGCCCAAATGTAGTGTGGGAACTGTTTCTGTACAGCCCATAAGATAAGAATATTTACAGTTTTAACAGGTTGCAGCAAACAAATAAAGAAGTAGAAACTACAAAGACCTACATAGTTCACAAGCCCTGAAACATTTACTATCCAGCTCTTTAGAGAAAAAACTTTGCCAACCCATGATCTTTATCATGCTGCTTCTTTGGCCCTGAGACACAGAAGTGAAAGAACCCAAAAGGCTACACTGATTCACTCTAAAAACAAAACAAAACAAAACAAAACAAAACAAAACAAAAAAACAAAACAGGCAGGACTCTGCCTAGAGAATGAGCAGATCTTGGAAGACAGAAGGAGGAGATGAAAGAGGCAGAAAAGAGCATGTTTGGTGTTTTCCAGTGCAGTGAATAAAAATAATGAAAGGCCAAATGTTCTCTCTGCCACAGCAGCCCCACTGCCATCCACCCCATCCCCCATAGGCAATTACAGCACAGTGACCGCAGGGGAGAAAGGTTTTCTAGAGGATCTTGCTACCTGTCATGATGTTCGCTCTCCTACCATTTTTTTAAAGAGAGTAAGAAAGATTTATGTTACTTTTTGAAGGCGGAGTTATAGATTATTTTAGGCTATTACACTGTATGGAAATAGGCCATGAGGCAGCCCAACTATATCAGGGTTGCATATGTATCCTCCTCAAACTACCCAGTGACCGATTTTCAGCTTCCCTTCCTGACATCTATAATAAAAGCACGTGTTTGGTTGGGGCGCCTGGGTGGCTTAGTCGGTTAAGCGTCCGACTTTCGCTTAGGTCATGATCTCGCGGTTCGTGGGTTCGAGCCCCGCGTCGGGCTCTGTGCTGACTGCCAGCTCAGAGCCTGGAGCCTGTTTCAGTCTGTGACTCCCTCTCTCTCTGACCCTCCCCTGCTCACGCTCTCTCTCCTGGAAATAAATAAAACATTAAAAAAAAAATTAAAAAGCACGTGTTTGGGAGATCACATATATCCTAATGCAAGACACAAACAAAGAGAAGCCAAGTCATTTGCTGGAAGATACTGGACTTTAATCCATGGGGTTAGTTGGGTTTTCCTGGGGTAAGAGGTACCTGGAAGTCCCAGGCTAGTGGCTTGGCTTCCAGATCAAAGAGAAACAGAAGGGGCAAGAAGACCTCAAGATATATAACCTGATGGCCACTGTAGGAGTGATCTTGGTTTTACCTGAAACCTGATGAATGGGGTAAGGAGAGGCCCGGGAGATGGTCCCTCCATAGGGTGTGATAAATCACAGGGGCTGTAGAAGCTCAGAGCTGAATATGTGGGCAAGAGACTACGTATTAAAGCAAGCATGTGCTTCTGAGGCTGTCATGCCTTTTAAATTAAAAATATGAAGCTTCCGGAGACAGATCTACTGTAGAGGTCGACCCATTGCAGATGTAAGGTATGTGAGAGCAAAAAGAAGTAATGACATCAGGGAGAGAAGGGAGGCCAGTGGGCAGGAGAAACAGGCCTAAGGATTCACTCGGGGCCATAAAAAAGGCTGGCACTTCTAGGAACATATACAGGAGGTGCAACTGCAGAGGAATGACTGGTTTGGGGTCACGGAGCAGAAAAGTAGAGAAGGGCAGATGGGCACAGAGAGCCCAGTATCTACACAAATGGTGAGACGTTAGGGGTGCTGTACATTAAAAAAAATTTTTTTTAATGTTTATTTATTTTTGAGAGAGAGAGAGAGAGAGAGACAGAGTACGAGCAGCAGGGGAGGGGCAGAGTGAGAGAAAGACACAGAATCCGAAGGAGGCTCCAGGCTCTGAGCTGTCAGTACAGAGCCCGATGCAGGCTGCCAAGATCATGACCTGAGCTGAAGTTGAATGTTTAACCCACTGAGCAACCCAGGCGCCCCCGGGGTGCTGTACATTTATTCCTACACACAAATAATGAACATGCAATATATCTAAGTTTATTTATTGGTTATTTTCCATGCATGACTTTATCTGATCCTTTTTCCAATTATTGGGGGGGGGGGATCAAATCCTCCATCCTAGAAATTAAGAAAAGAAAAGGAAAGGAAACGAATACGCATTAAGAACCATTGCTGTATCCTGCACTCTCCAGACACACCCACGTTCTTTCATGCAGGCCTCATCACCATGTTATCATGTATTTTGTGATTGTTGTTGTTGCTTAACATACGAGAACACTGAAATTGAGATGTGTAGGAAAGGCTCACAAATGTCAGGTTTGCAAGGTGGAATGGGAACTCCATGTCTGGCTATAACCGTGGCCTTTTGCTACTTGCCTTCCCTATGTAGGAAAAGCTAAAAGCTGTAGGGCCATCCTTCTTTCAAAAGTAAGGAAAAGGAGTTTGGGAAAAGAATGAGGTTTGCTGTCTCCCAAGTCTTTTGTTCTTTCTAGATGGCAAGCTACTTCCACTTTGCTCCTGAAGTTGCATTATTTCTTTTTAGATCCCTGCATGCTCCTTTTAACCAATGGGCCATGGCTTGTGTCATTCCCCTTGCAGGGATATCCTTCCCTGCTCTTTATATCTTTAAAGGTTCAGCTAGGGCATCATCTCCTCCCGGCCCCCGATCCTTGGCCCTCAGGATGCCTTCCAGTTCATATGCCTCGTTCTCTCCCTATGAAGCACACATCACATTACACTAATAATAACCAGTTAATACTATTACTAATAGTACAATTACTAAAAGTAGTACTATTAATACGAGTATTACTTTAACACTATTACTAATAGTGATAGCCAGTTTAAATATTTGTTTCTCTCACTTCATGGAACCCTCCTAGAAGGCAGGGGCTTCCCAGGTCTTTCATGTTCTTGACTTATAAGCAGTAAGCATCTGTTAATGAGGGGATGAGACTAATTTTTTTTCCTGTTTTATATTTATTTACATTTTACTTATTTACTTACTTATGGGGGGGGGGCACAGAAGGAGAGGGAAAGAGAGAATCCCAAGCAGGCTCCATGCCTCGTGTGGAGCCTGAAGCAGGGCTTGATCTCACAATCATGACCTAAGCCAAAATCAAGAGTTGGACATTTAACCAACTGAGCCACCCAGGAGCCCTTCCTGCTAGGCCACAGTTTTGGATAGGAGTTGATGAAGGAAACACACATATGAATGCTCATTACTCTTTCAATGATATCAGAGCAGGAAAAGCCAAAGACAGAGGGGTTTGATGTGGAAGTCTGCAACTCAGGTAGAAAATAAGACACCCAGAGTTTACTCATAGAGTAAGTGGGAGTATTTAGACGCAATAACTTTTTTTAAAGGAAAAGGCAGAGAATAGAGTCCTCCCAAAGGCTCTGTTGATTTGTATCAGCTTTGAACTATGTGTGGGTACTGGGCTAATCTATTAGCATCGCTTCCCACTTCCATGGGCAAGGAACCTTCTTTCTAAGGGAATAAAACTCTTCCTTAAAATATTCACAGAAGTCACTTCTAGGGAAGAAAATAACACAACACATCAATAAGTTAGCTGTCTCTTACCAGGATAACCACCAAAAATAACACCCACATCCCATGGGACTGCTTCCTATTTATATTAATACATCAAAATATCTACTTATGATGATTTATTTGTAGATCTTGATGCTGAAAACTCATTTATCATTTGCAATGCAATTTTCCCATCTCTGCAGATCATAAAAATTCATTGAATTATGCTTCTTTTTACAGTATAATTTCTTATCTTGTTTTTCAGAACCAGAATAAATCCCCATGATAAGTATACAGTTTCCCTATGTGATCCTTCAGGAGCCCACCACAGACAATGCATTTGATATTCTCACATGGATTTCAGGAGTTAATGAAAGAAATGTCTCACATTTTAATTTAAATCAAAAGGACCAAAGAGAAGTATCTAGCCTATTTAGGAATCACAACAACAGGAATGCCCAGTTAACAAGAAAGCCAGCTGTAGATTTCTTGAATAAGTACAATACCTTGCTGAGTCTACCAAAGCTGTGATTTATAACCAATCCTGTGGAAAAGACACATGTATGTGTTTTCTTAGAAGGGTGACAGTGGAGATTTTTAGGACCACCATTCTGTGCCTTTGACATTAAAAAGAGTTACAGCTTCTGAAATAAAATGACATCCAAGATCTGAAGTAGAGTTACGAATTTTGCATTAATTGACATGCCACCACTCAACACTGTTTTCACACCATTTCTACAAAGAGATGTGTTTTAGTAATTAATAAGTATTTCCCCAATTTTTTAGAGAAGCTGAGGCATGGTGAGGTTCTGAGAATATCACCAAATCTAGAATGTGATAGTGATAAACAGAACTAGGATAAACCCCTTGCAGGGATATCCTTCCCTGCTCTTTATATCTTTAAAGGTTCAGCTAGGGCATCATCTCCTTCTGGCCCCCGGATGCCACCTAGTCTAGTTCTTGTTTAACAAGATAATGGATAAATGGTATTCTTTAATAATGAAAAAATATTTTTAGTATCTAAAATTATGAAAATATCAACTTATTTTTAGTCTCTGAAGAAATTTGATAATTGTTCCAAGACATCTCAAAGCCAGGTCAAGAACAAGGCTCTTATTTTTCTTACTAAAATTCTAAACTTGTCCAAAACACAAAACAAAGCCTTAAGATTCTTGACTACTTAAACATGTTTTTCAACCTCACTGGTATATTAGCAAGTTATTCTGTAGTATATAACTAAGAAACATTAGAACCTGGACCTTCATAAACCCCCAAAGTTGTGACTGTCTCTATAGTACATACACCCCCCCCATAAAATGTAGTAAACTATAACATGATAATCTAGTTGACTCTTGAGAACCTTAATGACTTTATAGATATACTAATGAAATCATTTATAAAGCCATAAAAATATTTTGTGTTTTCAAAATAAACTCTATACTTCATTATACTTCCACACTACTCTTGTAACATTAATTATAAATTTAAGGAATCTTAAAATATTTTTTTAATTTTAAGTTTATTTATTTTTTGAGAGAGAGAGAGAAAGAGAGAGAGAGAGAACCCCAAGCATGCCCCACACTGTCAGCATGGAGCCTGATGTGGGGCTCAAACTAACCCACAACCATTAGATCATGACCTGAGCTGAAATCAAGAGTCAGACGCTCAACTGACTGAGCCACCAAAGCACCCTAAACTTATGGTATCTTTAAAGAAACTTTCTATCTCCATTGGATGTCAACATTTTGGAGTTAATCTCTAAGCAGTAATAGATAACTTCAAGGTTCATTGAAATAGAAAGGGTGGGCCATCCACTGGGGCTGCTCCTTACCCATGTGAACTGGCTCCATTACCAGATGTGCACTGTGTATGTCTAGCGCATCCTCTTTGGCATTATACTTATCAAACATTATGGCTCTATAAGGCACTTTATAATAATAAAGACAATGAGTGCTCCATCTAGCCCTGAAAAGAAATCTATTTCACTGGTTTGGAGAGCAGTTGTTAAAGCCATTTCATGGATGACCAATTCCTTACCAGACTTTCATGGTACAGAGTAGATATAATGGATAGTTGATGAAGATTTGATCTATAATGTTGATGTAATAAGAAGCTTTCCAAAAAGAGCCTCATATCCTCACAAATTCTTGGTTTCAGAGGACTTTCTCTGAAATATATTGAGCTCTTGTCTCTATTGCCCCATAGTAAGTAGTTGCATGAGAAATAGCAAGGGGCTGGGAAGTTTTTGCCATAAGCCAGATTTACTTTTTACACCTGGACACAGAAGGAGAAAAATGACAAATGAAGCAAGAGGGAAAATGATGGGAAACTGAACTTAAGGTTCAAGGAGAAAAGAGGATGAAAAAAAAATGCCCTAAAGTTAAAAAAAAATCATCACACATAGAGTTTCTATGGGTCTTAGTGGTAATGCCAGCTTGCCACTTTTATCCTCTGATAAAGACTGTGAGGTAATGAGTTTCATAAAGAAAAAGATGTATAAGGCACATACTCCAAAATCCCTGATGAACAATGAAATGATCAGGTCTTTGCCTCTATAGAAGGAAGTAGCCCCTGACAGGATTTTTGCTTTCACCTCAATTTGAACTTCTATGTTGATGGTGCTTGAATGTTACAGGATGAAACCAGCAGCCGCCATAGGAGAAAGGATGAAGTCATGACATACAAACCACTCTATTCACTGCCCCTTCATCCCAATGACTTAAATTCAAAAAGGAAATGGGGCACACTTGTGCCTAAAATTCATAACTACTGCAATAATTATAGAAAATAATTACAGGAGAAGAGGATTAAAGGGTGCAAACTTCAGCTATAAAATAAGAACTAAATTGCACGAAGAACCATAAAATACCTAGGAGTAGACCTAACCAAAGATGTAAAGGATCTATACTGTGAAAACTATAGAAACCTTATGAAGAAAACTGAAGAAGACACAAAGAATTGGAAAAATATTTCATCCTCATGGATTGGAAGAATAAATAATGTTAAACTATCAATACTATCCAAAGTAATCTACACATTCAATGCAATCCTAATCAAAATTGCACTGGCATACTTCTCAAAGCTAGAACAAATAATCTTAAAATTTGTATGGAACCACAAAAGACTCTGAATAGCCAAAGTAATAATGAAGAAGAAAACCAAAGCAGAAGGCATCACAATCCCAGACTTTAGCCTCTACTACAAAGCTGTAATCATCAAGACAGTATGTAATAATCAAGACAAGATATCGTCAAAAATAATGTATCAAACAGACACAGACCAAAGGAATAGAATAGAGAACCCAGAACTGAACCCACAAATGTATGGCAAACTAATCTTTGACAAAGCAGGAAAGAGTATCTAATGGAAACAAAAGACAGTCTCTTTAGCAAATGGTGCTGGGAGAACTGGACAGCAACATGCAGAAGAATGAAACTAGACTACTCTCTTACACCATACACAAAAATAAACTCAAAATGGATGAGAGACCTGAATATGAGACAGGAAACTATCAAAACCCTAGAGAAGAAAGCCAGCAACAACCTCGTTGATCTCATGTGCAGCAAGTTCTTAGTTGGCAAGGGAATTAAAAGCAAAAATGAACTACTGGGACCTCATCAAGATTAAAACCTTCTGCACTGCAAAGGAAACAATCAACAAAACTAAAAGGCAACCAATGGAATGGGAAAAGACATTTGCAAATGACATCAGATAAAGGGCTAGTATCCAAAATCTATAAAGAACTCACCAAACTTCCCCACACCCGAAAAACAAATAATCCAGTGAAGAAATGGGCAAAAGACATGAATAGACATTTTTCCAAAGAAGACATCCAGGTAGCAAACAGACACATGAAAAGATGCTCAACATCACTCATCATCACAGAAATACTAATCAAAGTGACACTGAGATACCACCTCACACTGGTCAGAGTGGCTAAAATGAACAAATCATGAGGCTATAGATGGTGGTGAGGATGTGAAGAAATGGGAACCTTCTTGCACTGTTGGTGGGAATGCAAACTGGCATGGCTTCTCTAGAAAACAGTGTGGAGGTTCGTCAAAAAATTAAAAACAAAAGTACCCTATGGCTCACAACTAGCACTGCTAGGAATTTGCCCAAAGGATACAGGAGTGCTGATGCACAGGGGCACATGTACCCCAATGTTTATAGAAGCACTTTCAACAACAGCTAAATTATGGAAAGAGTCTAAAAGTCTATCAACTGATGAATGGATAAAGAAGATGTGGTTTATATATACAATGGAATAATACTTGGCAATGAGAAAGAATGAAATCATGCCATCTGCAGCAACGTGGATGGAACTGGAGGGTTTTATGCTAAGTGAAATAAGTCAGGCAGAGAAAGACATACCATATGTTTTCACTCTTATATGGATCTTGAGAAACTTAACAGAAGACTATGGGGGAAGGGAAAGGGGGAAAAAGTTACAAACAGAGAGGGAGAGAGGCAAACCATAAGAGACTTAAATACAGAGAACAAACTGAGGGTTGATGGGGTGGGGGAGAGGGGAATGGCATTGAGGAGGGTACTTGTTAGGATGACCACTGGGTGTTGTATGGAAGCCAATTTGACAATAAATTATATTAAAGAAATAAGTAACAAGGATGAAAAGTACAGCACAGGGACTATAGTTAATAATATTGTAATAACTTTGGATGATGACAGATGGTGACCACACTTAAGCTGAGAACTGTATAATGTGTAGAAATTGTCAAATCACTATGTTGTGCACCTGAAACTAATATAACACTGTATGTCCACCATACTTCAATTAAAAATTACAGAATATACAAAAAATAAAAGTGCCATGTACCCTCAGCCACATACTCAGATGAACCACTGTTAACACTTGCCGTTCTTTCAACAGATCTCTTTGGGAAAAAATGCAATTGCAGTGGAAGATTAATTTTCATCATTTTTAAGCCCATTTTTTCCCTCTCTCACTGGAAGTAAGCAATGTCCCACAGCTGCTTTATGATCTTTGTTTTCATGTTTTTAATGTATCTATTAAAATTTTACATGAATGCAATCATATAGTATTTATTCTGCAACTTGTTTTTCACACAAGATTGGCTGAGATGTGTCAGTGTTGATATGGGCATACTAGTCATTTATTTTAAGTGCAGTAAAATACTCCTGCATAAATATATTTTCTAAAAATGTCATGGTAATTCTTGCACCTTTTTGGGATTTTGATTAAAATGTTACTGAATTGGTTAATCTGAAGAAAACTAGCTTCTTTATTATTTGAACTTTTGCCATTCATGTGCATTATGATTCTTTCCCTTTCACCCAATCTTCTAAAGCTTTCCTTCATACATGATAAATTTTGTGGTTGTTATTATAGGCCCTTGACACATACTTGCACAGTGTAGATTCCTTGTAGTCATTGCAGTGAATGGTACCTTTTCTTCTCCTATTATTTTGTTTTGTTATGAATGATAATATATACTTTCAATTTTTGCCTATTGATCTTATATTCAAAAAGCCTGTTAAATGTTCTTTATTTAATAATTTAGTTGTAAATTCTCTTTCAAATTTTTATATAATCATATGATATTCAAATAGTAATTATTTTTTTTCTTTTCCAGTCCTTCTACAGTTTATTTATTTTTCTTATCTTTTTATGGCTGGAACCTCCAGTAACAAATTTAAATGCTGGCTGTGGCACTAAATACCTTAGCACATACTTGTCTTTAACGGAAATATTTTTTACATTTCATCCATAAGTAAGGTGTTTGATATATGGTTTTGGTGGATACATTCGATAGATTAAGGAAGTTTTATTTGATCCTTAGTTCAAAAAGCATTTTATTACAATTAATGCTAAAAATTTTTTTTTTTCTGTTTCTATTGAGAGGACCATTGATTTTGTTGTTGTTCATCAATATAGTGAATTACACTAAGGGATTTTTATGATGTTGGCCCACTGTCACTTTCCTGGAAAAAAAGAGGATTAAAAAAATATATTACAGTGTTTTTAACATTCTGTTGAATTAAATTTATATTTTCTTTTCAGTTTTATCTGATTTTGGTGTGAATATTGTATGAGCCTCATGTGAGCTGGGCAGCTTTTCTCACTTTCCTATTTTCTGATATAGTTTGTATTATGTGTGAATTATGTATTGCTCATAAATCCATTTATATCTATAGTTTTCTATTAAAGTTTTTTCCATAATGCTTACTGGTTCATTTTTTCAAGCATGCTTAATTATTTCTATTTTTCTAGAAAATTATCCATCTCCTAAAATTTTAAATGTGATCAAAATAGTATCAAATTTTCTTTTATGTCTCCACTGTATCTATGGTTACACCACTTTTTTTTTTTTTTGGCTACTCATATTATTTATTCATGTAGTTTCTCTTACTTCTTAATCAATTTTGCTTATTTATTTTGTAATACAATCTGGTTTGTTTACTTTTCAAAGGGCCAGTTTTGGTTCTGTTGATAATCTCTTGTTTGTTTCCCATTTTATTACTGCTTCTTTCCAGAGAATTCCCTTGCAAACAAAGGTGTAAAGCCCTCAGGGAAAGCTATTACAAAGGAATTCAATAAAATCAGCAATTAGGATGTGAATACACTCCAGATGGAGAGAAAATAATAGAGGAAACTAAAAACAGATTTAAGATGAGCAAGTTCAGAATCCTCGACTTGATAAAAATATTTTAAGAACTATGTCTTTTTTCAGTATGGTATTGGCACAAACACAGACACATAGGCCAACAGAATAGAATAAAGAACTCAGATTTGGACCCAAAAGTGTACAGCCAACTAATCTTTGACAAAGCAGGAAAGAGTATCCAATAGAAAAAAGACAGCCTCTTTAACAGATGGTGCTGGGAGAACTGGACAGCAAACTAGATCATTTTCTCACACCATGCACAAAAATAAACTCAAAATGGATAAAGAACCTGAATGTGAGACAGGAAGCCATCAAAACCCTAGAGGAGAAAGCAGGAAACAACCTCCTTCACCTCCACCGCAGCAATTTCTTACTTGACACATCTCCAAAGGCAAGGGAATCAAGAGCAAAAATGAACTATTGGGACCTCATCAAGATTAAATGCTTCTGCACAGCAAAGGAAACAATCCATAAAACTAATAGGCAACGGACAGAATGGGAAAAGACAGTTGCAAATGACATATCAGATAAAGGGCTAGTATCCAAAATCTATAAGGAACTCACCAAACTCCACACCCAAAAATCAAATAATCCAGTGAAGAAATGGGCAGAAGACATGAACAGACACTTCTCCAAAGAGGACATCCAGATGGCCAACAGACACATGAAATGATGCTCAGCATCCCTCATCAGGGAAATACAAATCAAAATCACGCTGAGCTACCACCTCACGCCAGTCAGAGTGGCTAAAATGAGCAAATCAGAGAACTCTAGATGCTGGCGAGGATGTGGAGAAACGTGCACCCTCCTGCACTGTTGGTGGGAATGTAAACTGGTACAGCCCCTCTGGAAAACAGTGTGGAGGTTCCTAAGGAAACTAACAATAGAACTCCCCTAGGACCCAGCAATAGCACTGCTAGGAATTTACCCAAGGGATACAGGAGTGCTGATGCATAGGGCACATGTACCCCAATGTTCATAGCAGCACTCTCCACAATAGCTAAAACATGGAAAGAGCCTAAGTGTCCATCAACAGATGAATGGATCAAGAAGATGTGGTTTATCTATACCATGGAATACTACATGGCAATGAGAAAGAATGAAATCTGGCCAACATGGATGGAACTTTAGGGTATTATGCCGAACGAAATAAGTCAGGCAGAGAAGGACAAATACCATATGTTTGCATGTATAGGAAGATTAGGAGGAACTTAACGGAGGACCATGGGGGAGAAGGGAAAAAATAGTCGGGGAGAGGGAGGGAGGCAAACCACAAGAGACTCTTGAATGCCAAGAACAAACTGAGGACAAAGGGGTGGGGGGAGGGAAAGAGGGGTGATGGGCATGGAGAAGGGTACTTATGGGGATGAGCACTGGGTGTTTTATGGAAACCAACTTGACAATAAACTATTAAAAAATAAATAAAACCAAAATTCTAAATAAAAAAAAGAACTGTGTCTTTTTTTATTGAAAAGACAAGGCTTTAGACCAAAAATTACTAGGAAGGTGGGAGTGCAAAAAATATCTAATGCATAATTGGCTTTCTGGTGGGAACATAGAAGATAAAATAAATAATTTGCACTTTGGTTAAGTCAGTATGATAAAAATTTAAGAGAGTACTCGAAGCCCTTCTGATTTCTCTTTATATATATATTCTGTTGTTACCATGTGTTTGAAGCAGAGTGGGGCTCAAAATATGAACTTACAATGTCATTTTAACTGGAAATTAGTAGTAGAAGACATTATCGGAAGTTTCAGATTTTTCAGTACCTGCTTTTACTTAAAGAAATTTTGAAAGGCCCTCTCAATCTCAGGTGTCATGCAGACTTGATATACACAAAGCTCTTTGAACTTAACTAAATTGAAACATTGAATTTAAATATGAGTGTAGTGGTCTTCCTATCTGAGTTCATCTCTTACTGCTGCTTGGGCATAGCATCCCCTTTTCTTAAACAAAACACAGTTAGCTGACCCTCCAACCAACTCCTTGGCCATTTGAAAAATCTACATTTTTCAATATAGAAAATCTGCATACAACTTTTAACTCTCCCAAAACTTAACTACTAACAGTCTAAGGTTCGCTGGAAGCCTTACTGATACATAAACTATGGATTAACATATTTTATATGTCATATGTATTATATACTGTATTCTTACAATAAAGTAAGCTAAAGAAAATGTTATTAAGAAAAATCATAAGAGAAAATACATTTATAATATTGTATGTATCAAAAAAAATCCACATATATGTAGACCCGCACAGTTGAAACCTGTGTTGTTCAAGAGTCAACTGTAGTTTATGTCCCTTTCTGTCTTTGTCCATACCGTCCACCTTCTCCCCAGTCTCACCCTTGTACCCTAAACTGGAGGCTCCTGGGATAGGAAGTGCGTCTTGTACAGCGCCTGACAAGGAGCCATCAACCAATGTTTCCTGGACACATAAAAATACTTCCTTCAGCCACTAATATTAGTCTGTCTCATCTCTAAAAGTATGACCATAAAGACACTGCAAGTCTAAATCTCACTCCTGCAAGAATCAGCTGCCCTCTATTTTTTTTTTTAAATATTTTTATTTTATTTCTAGGAGAGAGAGAGAGAGAGACAGCGTGAGCAGGGGAGGGTCAGAGAGAGAGGGAGGTACAGACTCTGAAATAGGCTCCAGGCTCTGAGCTGGCAGTCAGCACAGAGCCCGATGCGGGGCTCGAACCCACAAACCCGATGCGGGGCTCGAACCCACGAACCGTGAGATCATGACCCAAGTGAAAGCCGGACGCTTAACCGACTAAGCCACCCAGGCGCCCCAGCTGCCCTCTATTATAAAGCTTTCCTTTATCCTCCCAACTGGAAATCATTTCTTTTCTCTTTTAATCTGTAAAGTATTTTAGGCCACTTTATTTTCTATGTTAAAGGACAGTAATTTATGAACACAGACTCTCTTTTTTATAGGACACCAAAACTCTCTAGACCAGGATCTGATTTGTGTTTTATACAGAGTTAAGCAACTTACAAATATTTGCTGAATAGTTTAAAAATATAAAATGGATTTTCCATTTGTTCACTACTTAATTAATCACTATTTTATCAGGCCTTCATGAAGGTTCCTGAACTATGATTTTGACATGTCATTTGGAGAGAAGATATCCTATAGGCATTAAATATGGTTTTCCTTCCTTTCAGAGAAGAATATACTCTTCAGCAGTATATTCTTCATATATATACTTCATAGCAGGGCTATACACAATGCCCAAGCTTTTGAAAAATCTCCAAAGCAATGGTCAACTGTAATATGCAAGAGCATTTCTCTTCTGAACTTATAATTTGGAGATGTTTAATTTTAGAAGATTAAGAAAAGTTTATGATTCAAAACTCACAATTTTAAACCCCAAACATTAAAACACCTATATTATTTTCACACTCAGTTCAAGGTGTATTTATTAGTATTTTTATTTCAGAGAAATGTACACTGGCCTATTTCAGTTAGATTTAGCAAGGCTGATGTCATCAAGTCGATGTCCTACATTCATTATTTCGTTAGATACATAATTAAAGTTTAAGTCCTCTGATCAGATAATGAAGTCAAGTTTCAGTAAACCTTCTGTAGAGAATGGTAAGTGATGTGCAGAGTGGGACATTGCATATGCATCCACAGTGGGGCCAAGAAGACCAATGTCTGGGGCAGGTCAACTCCCAAGCTGGGAAGGTCTTTTAAGTCTTTCTGAGCCTTGCTTTCTGTGTCAGAAGATTGGGAATTGTAATTCTGACCTTGCAGAATATTTGTAATGGTTACAGAAAAGTCTGCATGGCTCCTAACTGTGTAGTATGCACCAATCATTCAAGGTATAATTTATTTATTTATTTATTTATTTATTTATTTATTTATTTATTTATTATGGTATAATTTATAATATGACCATTTATCATGATATTTATCATGAGGATGACGATGGTGGTGGTAATGCTGATAAATGTTCACTATGTCAGCAGTGTCTCCTGGGCTTGCAGGCCATAGGATCAGCCCTGTAAACTTAGAATTGAATTTCTACTTTGATCAGGTAGAAATAAGTAGTACCTTCTTAGGGTCATCAACATGATAGCATGTTCTGGTGCAAACACTTTGGGCAATTTAAAAAATTGCATTCTCAATGGCTTGGGTGTTAATTTTTTATTAGCTGATCATGATAAAGTGGAATAGTTCATCACAACAGAAAGATGATGCTAAATAATTTTATCAGTATATTAACCAATATATATAAAACATGAGATGCTTTATTAAAACAAATGAGAAAAAAGTCTGCTTTGCAAAAGTACATTAGATTTCCTCCTTCTCTCCCCCCTCCCCTTCCCCTTGACCTCACACCTTCCTCCTATTCCTCCTTTTCCTCCTCCTCTTCTTCCTCTTCTTTACTATATATCGATGGTCTGTAACATGGGCTAGATGGTTTCACATTTTATGATGAAAATGTATGCAAAATACTCATGGAACTTTGCAAGGACAACATATATTGTAAGGGACATGACACAAGAAAAGCTACAGGGGAAAGAGAGAAGGGCTTATGGATTTGTGGGTCTTCAAAGGAACAGAAAAAAGAAGTACATGCATATAGATAACTGACTTCAGCATCATGGAAAAGCAAAGTGAAAGCAAGAGGAAATGATCATTGTTCCCTAGGTAACTAGCCCCAAGGACATAGCAGTACACACAGCTGTGTTTTCATGTCATCCATAGCCAAGGAGGCAGACAGGACAGAAGATGAGCCCACATCCAGGGTGAGCTAGGGCTGCATCAGGAAACATGGATCTGGCTGAGGAAGAAGGAAGACCTTCCACCTTTCCGCCCCAATATGCCATGAACTGAGCTAGTATTGGTAACTTCTCATTTGTTAAACACAATACTAAGAAATTTATTACAATTTCTCTTATAATTCCTACAGTTCAGTGATGATCATTATCTCAGTTTTATAGATGAGAAAATTTAGGAACAGAAAGGTTAAGGAACTTGTTCCCAAATTCTTTCAAAACCCTGAATCAACAGACACATGAAACGATGCTCAGCATCCCTCCTCATCAGGGACATACAAATCAAAACCACACTGAGATATCACCTCATGCCAGTCAGAGTGGCTAAAATGAGCCAATCAGAGAACTCTAGATGCTGGCGAGGATGTGGAGAAACGGGCACCCTCCTACACTGTTGGTGAGAATGTAAACTGGTACAGCCCCTCTGGAAAACAGTGTGGAGGTTCCTCAGGAAACTAACAATAGAACTCCCCTATGACCCAGCAATAGCACTGCTAGGAATTTACCCAAGGGATACAGAAATGCTGAGGCATAGGAGCACATGTACCCCAATGTTCATAGCAGCACTCTCCACAATAGCTAAAACATGGAAAGAGCCTAAGTGTCCATCAACAGATGAATGGATCAAGAAGATGTGGTTTATCTATACCATGGAATACTACATGGCAATGAGAAACAATGAAATCTGGCCATGTGTAGCAACATGGATGGATCTTGAGGGTGTTATGCTGAGCGAAATAAGTCAGGCAGAGAAGGACAAATATCATATGTGTGCACGTATAGGAGGATTAGGAGGAACTTGATGGAGGACCAAGGGGGAGAAGAAGGGCGGAAATGGTGGGGGAAAGGGAGAGAGGCAAACCATGAGAGACTCTTGAATGCTGACAAAAACTGAGGACTGATGGATGTGGGGGGGAGGAGGGATGGGCATGGAGGAGGACACTTGTGGGGATGAGCACTGGGTGTTATGTGGAAACTAATTTGACAATAAACTACTTGTAAAAAAAAAAAAACCCCGAATCCTCACAGTAACCCTACAAAATCAGCACTATTAATCATATAGACAGATAAGAGAATAGAAGTTTGGAGATACTGAGTAACTTAACAGTAGATAAGAAAGCCAAAATCTAAATAAAGACCCATGAACCCACAGAGAAAATGCCACTTAGTAAATGTGGTATTTACTGAAAAGACCTAATTTCACCTTTTTAAAAATAGATATTTGGACATTCTAGTAGTTTAAAGATAGGGTCATTTTTCTCATTGTCTTTATTCTCTATAACAAAGAAGATAATAGTGGTAAATTTATATATATTTTTTTCATGGAACTCAATACAGCCATTTGTCTTAATTTTGTAGCTTATAAGTAGTTTTATTTTGTTCTGACTTGGATGCCAAAAAGATTATGTGTCACCACTTCAGCCATTTTGAATACTGGGAGAGAAAGGTTAATTTTTTTATTTGTTTAACTTAAGCAAATCCCCACAAATAGCTTTCAGTAGCTGAAAGCAATTTGTTTTTTTTTTCTTACAAGCAGCAATCTAAACATACATTTTATATTTTTAACTTAAAGAAATCGATGTATACTATCCATTCAAAAAAGTGCATAGATCATAGGTGTACAAAGCTTGATGAATTTTTACATAATAAATAACTTTGTATATTTAGGACCTAAAATCTAGGTCTTTGGCCAAGAAATGGAAGACCACCAACATCCCAGAAGCGCCAGATGGAAACAAAGAGAAGCATGAAATAGTTTAGAATTTTCTTTGTAATTTATATTTTGATTCTTGGGCTAGTCAGAAATGTGTTGCTTAATTTTCTAACATTTGGGAATTTTCTACTTATATTTATACTGTTGATTTATAGTTTATTTTTTAAAAAATTTTAAATGTTTATTTATATTTGAGAGAGAGATGGAGAGATGGACAGATAGCCAGCCAGCCAGCCAGCACAAGCAGGGGAGGGGCAGAGAGACAGAGACAGAATTCGAAGCAGGCTCCAGGCTCTGAGCTGTCAGCACAGAGCCCAACACCGGGCTCGAACTCACCGACAGCGAGATCATGACCTGAGCCAAAGTTGGATGGATGTTTAACCGACTGTCACCCAGGTGCCCGTGATTTATAGTTTACTATCTCTGTGAAGAAGATATTCAATTGTTTATATTTTACCTGTTTTTATCTGTTTGCTTGCTTTTAAAAAAAGCTTTTATTTAAATTACAATTAGCTTACAGTATAATATTAATTTCAGGTGTACAATACAGTGATTCAACACTGCGATACGACACCAGGTGCTCATTACAAAAAGTGTGCTCCTTAATTCCCATCACCTCCCACTCCCTCCCCTCTGGTAACCATGAGTTTGTTTCTACAGTTAAAATTTTAATTGAAGTTTTAAATTCTTAAATTTCACACATAAGTGAAATCATATGGTATTTCTCATTCTCTCACTGACCTATTTCACTTTGCATTATACTCTCTAGCTCTATCCACATCATTGCAAATAGCAAGATTTCACTCTTTTGGTGTCTGAGTAATATTCCATTCCGTGTGTGTGTGTGTGTGTGTGTGTGTGTGTGTATCATATTTTCTTTTATCTATTCCTGAGTCGATGGACACTTAGGCTGTTTTCATAATGTGGCCATTGTTGGTAATGCTGCTATAAACATCAGGGTGCGTGTATTCCTTTGAATTAATGTTTTCATATTCTTTGGGTAAATACCTAGTAGTTGAATTGCTGGATCACATGATAGTTCTACTTTTAACTTTTTGAGGAACCTCCCTACTGTTTTCCACAGTGGCTGCACCAGTTTTCATTCCCACCAAGAGTGCACAAAAGTTCCCCTTTATCCATATCCTTGCCAACACCTATTGTTCTTGTCTTGTTGAATTTAGCCATTCTGACAAGTGTGAGATGTTATCTCACTGTGCTTTCGATTTGCATTTCCATGATGTTGTGTGATGTTCAGCATCTTTTCATGTGTCTGTTGGCTATCTGTAGGTCTTCTGTTTGTTTTTTCATGTTTGTCATATCAGTTGTTGGGTGACTGTTGCTAAGTCTCTTACTATGATTGTAGATTCCTCTATTTTTCTTGTAGTTAATTTTTGCTTTCTTAAGCTTGAAGCTATATTTTTAGGTGAACACAAATTTAGAACTGTTCTATCTTCCTGGTGGACTCTTTTATCATCATGAAATGTCTTCTTTCTCTCTAGTAATGTTTCTTGCCTTGACGTCTACATTATCTGATATTAAACTGTTTGGGGAGTATATATATATTTTTCTAGTCTTCTATGTTCAGTCTTATCTTTCCTTATTTTAAAGGAACTTCACTTGTGGGTTATATGATCTTCCTGCTCTTTTAGTTGTTGAGATTACCACCTCAATACTTGACTTACTGAAGGCTAATACAAATTAGTATTTTTGCCACTTCCTGAGCAATGCAAGGTTCTTAGAATATTACAATTGCAGTGATGTCCTTCCCACATTTTACGTTATTACTTTTCAGGTATTGTAACTCTGCATACATTCTAAATGCAAAACAACACTGTTAGTATTTTATTTTCATTATTGCCTTGGAAAGTCAACATTTCTTAAAAAAATTTAATGTTTATTAATTTTTGAGAGAGACAGAGCATGAGTTGATGAGGGGCAGACAAAGACTGGGAGACACAGAATCTGAAGAAGGCTCTAGGCTCTGAGCTGTCAGTACACAGCCCAACATGGAGTTGAACTCATGAACTTCGAGATCATGATGTGGGTCAAAGTCATACACTTAACCGACTGAGCCACTCAGGTGCCCCTAGAGAGTCAATATTAACTTAGATGTACATTTTTTTCTTCACACGTTCCTGAATTTTCTTGCTTGCATACAGAACTATTTTTCTTTTGCTTGAAGCACTTCCTTTTATTTTCTCTTGCAATTCTGCTGGTTTTTGTCTGTCTAAAGATGTGTTTACTTACCTTAATGTTGAAAGGATATTTTCACTTAGTAGAGAGTATCAGGATTTCTATAAAATTTTCTTTAATTCTTTAAAAACGTCATTCTGTTTATCTGGTGAGACGGAGAAGACTGTTTTATTGCTCTTTCTTTGAAAGTAATATAGTTTTTCCCTCTATATTTAAGATTTTCACTTCGTCTTTGTTAACGATTTTGCTTTTGCTACGCTATCCCTAGATGTGTTCTTTTCTTTTATTCTGCTTTCCATTTGTCAAGTGTCTTGGCTCCATGGGCTAGTGTATTATCAGTTTTAGAAAAGTTTCAGCCATGATCTCACCAAACTTTACTTCTACTTCATTCTGTACAATACTGCTGTCTGGTCTCTTGGCCTCTTAGGCACTGGCAGCCTTAGCTCTGTGATCCCTTCTGAGATATTTAAAAAAAATATTTTATGCATGTTATCTAGCTCTCAGCAAAAGGACAGATCTGATCCAAGCTAATCCTCAATAGCCAGAAGGAGAACATCCCCTTTCAAGGAGATATTTCTTATACTGTACTAATCTCAGTCATGGACTGAACACATAGTCTTCTTATTCTTACTTAGACATAGTCACATAAATGAAATGGAGCCAAGTTGAAGGTATTAAGTAATAATGGCAAGCCTATTAAATACAATTTAGATCTTCTTCAGTCCCAGCCACCAGTTGCTCTAAGGCTCATTCACATAGGACTAGGGCACTGTAACCCTCACTATAAGCCCACGGATACCGGATGGGCTCTCAAATCACAAGCTGGGATCAGGTGCAGCAAAGCCATTGCCAGAAATCCCAAACCACAGAGAAGGTGAGGAAGTAAACCAAGTCAAAGGAGAAGCAGAATGATGTATCAGAAGATATCCAAATGCACTCTGGGATCCTGACAAGTTACCTCCTCATCCACAGATGATGCTCAGGCCTCCCTTGGAAAGCAGAGCAACTTCCTGTCTCTAAGGTTCAGTTTTCTTAAAATGATCATAATCACGAATAATTATCCTATAGGCTTGTAGTGATTGGAAATAATAAATATGCATGATGCTTAGAATAGTGTCTCATTCATAGTATCTGCTTAATAAGTCAGAGCCATGATAAGTGATGGTGGTAATGACGATGTGATGATGATCATGAAATGAGAATGATCATCATTATTATCAGCAGGAAGTCAGAGGATATCAGAGTGCACAGTCCTAACATGTTACAGCTGACTTTCCATGGATGCTTTTTTTTTAAAGATAAAATGGGAAATCTAGTATTTATTGATTTTAAAATATTTATTCTACCTCAAGGTGGTGATACTCCTGAAAGTGCATCTGATTGAAAGGGCTAAGTTCTGTTTGGGGGCCAGTACCCCAAAAAGATCCTGTGGGACACATGACATGAAACAATGATAGTCCTGCTCTACTGTCCCCCAAAACTCATAGTAACAAGGAGGGAAAAAAGCTAATTCACTTATTGTCATAGATCTTGCAAAAGGACTCAATGCTAGTTATATGGCTCAGAATTTCACAATGATTAATACATGAGATCTCAAAGGAGAAACAGAAAACACCTCAGAATGGACAATTTCTTCATTGTGTACACACTCTTGCTGAAAAATATTGATAATAGAAAGCAATTTCCCTAAGGCTCATTCAAATAGGACTAGATGGTTTTCTGTTTCGAATACACTGCATTTTTAAAAGGGGATAGTTTGGAAAACAAACAAACAAACAACTAACTGTCACTTGAAACAAATGGATAAGGGACCTAGATGGGAAGAGACAAAATCAGGACACTACCATTTTTATTCGTGAACACCTTTCCTGTCCTCATTTATCTTAAAATATTTTTTGATTGTAGAGAAGTGAAACATGCATAAAATATCAGCCTTTTCAGAATGTGATAGACAACTTTGTTGAGACAAATGGATTTGATGATTGCTTTTCAAGCTGTGGGTAAAGAGGGAGATGGTGATGACAGGGAAGGGCGGAGACACAGGCACAGGGGGGCTGAGGAAGCAGGTGACGAAAGGAGCAGGTCGGGACTGGAGTGTATGTTTATATATATATTTTTTGTTGGTCAGGTAGAAGGCTAAAAATATAATAAAATAAAAATAAATATTTAGAAGAGTATACACATATACATACACATTATATATGTGTGCATAAAAATAACTACTTAAAATATTATATACTATCTATAGACACATATAGTATATATTTGCATATATATTTTTAATTTAATTTATATGTATATAGTGTGCGTATATATATATATATATACATATATATATATATATATAAAAGGAAAAATACATTTTCTTTTCTTAAACTTTTTTATTTTTGAGAGAGAGAGAGAGACAGAGACAGAGACAGATAGACAGAGAGAAACCACACCACCAGGGAGGAGCCTGATGCCGGTCTTGAACTCATGAACCACAAGATTGTGATCTGAGCCGAAATCAAAAGTCAGATGCTTAACCCACTGAGCCACCCAGGCGCCCTGGGAAAAGTATCTTTTAAACTGAGGGGAACACCACAGTCTTTCTCCAAGTTGCCTGAGGTTAAGATTCTGGCAGATATGGGTCCCCAGTCATGAGTGGATTTGTCTCAGTGGTGAGGTTTGAGGTCAGAGTTTTAGACACAGTGATGCAGGTTTGGGGGCCACATGTAGATGGGTATCCCAGCTTCACAAAGTGGGATGTGCATGTAGGCAAAATCCAATCATTCTGAGGCTCTGTCCCCTCAGACGTGGGGAGTCTTTGCCTCCCCAACAATAGAACTTCACACTCCTCTGCTCAATGACAGCTACCACCGTCCCTTCTTCCCTACTTTAATCATCCCAGTGACCTCAAGTTTCATACACAAAGGCCAGTGCCAGAAGGAAAGAAACCTCCTCAAGGAAAGGAAATGCGACTAGCTGCCTTCCTTTTTGGAATCTCACCCCAGGATCTCCGTTTAGTTTTTTTTTTTTTCTATGAAAAGAGGAGCTTGAACTATAATTCTCTGAAGCCTATCCTAGCTGGGAGCTCTGGGAGCCCACATACCAGGTTTTCTCTGGCTCTTCCCATTAAGTACAAAGACTGAAAATCATCCCAACCTTCCCTTGAGCAGCACACATTTTCAGAGTCCCGTTGCTCTAGGTTCTAGGATGGGATCCCGAGAGTTGAACTTCACGGTAAAATTGGGGAGAGAAGACACTCCCCCTTAGAAGTTAAATTTGAAAAGACTATCTAGGCAGGAAAGAACCCCTAAGGTCAGGACCAACTGACTTTGCCACATTCTGCAGAAAGGGCAAGACAAAGACCCCTCAGTCGTTCTTTCCCTCACTCCTAATCCGAACCTATGCCCATCTCTCTTGGGAAGGAGTGTCTTCCTGGAGTTGAGGCAGATGTCATTCTGCACTCTTCCAATGGCAAAGCTGTGAGTTAGAGGGGTCGAGTGATTTGCCCACGGTCACACAGCATCTCCACTAAGTGGCAGAGTAGGACAAATAGGAGACGAGGGAAATCACTTGATAGAACCTCACTTTTCTTGGGCTTCTGTACCAAGAGTTCAGACTCCCAACAAACACTGGTGGGGTGGACTAATTTGTGGCCACCTGCCTTCTCTCTGGAGCCCTCTTGCTGACCATTGCTTTATGTTGGCTGACCTTTCAGAACTTCCCCCCTGTAAATGCAAGTTATAATACCTGACTTCATGCCTCCCAGGGATGGGAAGATAAATGAGATAATAAAGGTGAGAACGAGATGATCTTTTAATGTGGTGCTAAAAACCCCATGGAGTATTATGGTGTTATTAACAAAATGCAGGGACTGCAGAGTTATATATGGCCAAAATATTATACCTCCAGCTTTTTACTAAGGAAACATAGATGTGGAATCAGTATTTACTAACAATGAAACTGACATCTACTATGCTTTCACTTCCAAACAAACTCATTATATGTAAACCCAATTAACAGCAAACATACGTCAGAAGGTGATTTTATCAATCTATATATGCCTTTCATGGAACGATTCTGGATTTTATTAAAAAGAGACTTCTTTGAGGGGCTGGGTGGCTTAGTTGGTTAAGGGTCCAACTTGGGCTCAGGTCATGATATGACAGTTTGTGAGTTTGAGCCCCGCATCAGGCTCTGTGCTGACAGCTCAGAGACTGGAGCCTGCTTCAGATTCTGTGTCTCCCTCTCTATCTGCCCCTTCCTTGTTCATGCACACGCTCTCGCTCTCTCTCTCTCAAACATGTTTTTAAAAGAGAGACATCTTTGATACATTTCATGCTTTGTGGCATTTCAGTGAAGCTGCAGTTGTAAAACAATGACTGAATCAAAGACTTTCAAGGGTACATCTTTGGTATTAAGTGAGGTACAACTGAAGTTACCACTTGAAATTCAGCAGCGGGTCTCTCCTGGGATAAGATTCTACCAGCTGACTGCATCACTTATAAATACTGGCAGCTGTTGCCTTGGGTTGGCTTTGGAACCCATAAAAGCACCTAGAATGAATATCTGGGCATTAGAATGGAAGCACAAGTGTGCTGAGAGCCACTGCACTACAAAGGGGTGGTGCTAGTCAAGACAGGAGTGCGGACATAATCTTGAATTAAGAAGACTATACCCTTCTGTAACGTGTATCCACAAACTGTTGGCATTTTGGGTGCCCAGGAAACTTCTGCTTTGATGGCATGCCTTTTAGGGTTATGAAGAGCTGAAGGATAACTTTTCCATTTCAGTTTTTACCTTTTCCCCCATGTAGCTTTTCACTAAAACTCTCTTCCCAGATGGGGGCCTGGAGAACGCATTTTCCTTGTTTTATATCACCTCCCTGCCCCTGTCCTGCCAAACCCTGTTCAATTATAGTCTTTAGAATTACTGGATCATTCCTTTTGAAGGTGCTATAATGGCCCAAACATGTCAGCATATAAGGTTTTCCACTGGCAAACATTGAACATCTTTAGTTTCACATTGTAAGTTCATAAAATAAATTAAATGAGCCCTATTATGTTTATTTCTTGCTGAGGTTCACCTCAAATCTTATGTTTATTTCTTGCTGAGGTTCACGTCTCCTCTACAACATCCCAAGAAACAAAAGGGGCCCAGTTAGGGTTCCTGGATCCCTGCCTTGCCTAATATAGGGATGACCATCATAGGATATGGACACTTACCATCTCAAGATTAAGTTCTCAAGAAATCATCTCAAAACATCCTTTGACTGACAATTCCATATCCCAACAACATTTGAGGACTTTTTTTCTGATTCTAGAATGAACAACACTGATTTAGAGCCCCATGTGGCCTTACCTTGATCAGAATCCTATTGAGAATGAAGCGGTAGTATAATTATAAAGCATAGGATGTGGAAGTTAAAAGGCCTAAATCACACAGCCTTGGGCAGGTTGTTCAATCCCTCAAGGCCTCATTTGTTTCTCAACTATAATATACCAGATAGTCCTATCCTATCACACAAGTGATATTCCTCTCAGTGTTGTGAGAGACTAATAAGATACAAAGCATTTGGCATGGTATCTGGCCTATAGTGGGTATCTCACAGTTAACTTGCATCTGAATTTCAGGAGGGAAGAATAGAAATTAAGAAGTATAAGCCATTAAACCCTATTCCCAAATATTTCCAAGAACACAACTCCTTAGCCACCTGAAAGCCATATACTTTTAAAAAAATATTTATTTATTTTTGAGAGAGCTCAAGCAGGGGAGAGGCACAGAGAGAGGTACAGAGGATCTGAAGTAGGCTCTGCGCTGACAGCAGTGAGCCTGACGTGGGACTTGAACCCATGAACTGCAACATCACGACCTGAGCCGAAGTCAGAGGTGCGACTGACTGAGCCACCCAGGTACCGAAAGCCATATACTTTCAAATCCAAGTATAAAAAAGCGATGTGGCTGAACTAAAAAGTAGATTTATTCAATAGTTTATTGTATCCCAGTATTACAAGAGTAGATTTATTCAATAGTTTATTGTATCCCAGATGTGTATTTATCTCATACAGTTTAGATGTATATTCTTAGAGAGACTCTTTAAAAGTCAAGAATTTTTATGTCAAGTGAGGGCATCTGCTCATTTGCATAAAGTATTGCTTTGTTACATAGTACAGAGTAATGACTTGCTCTTACACCCTCAAACTGAGTTCACCAATGATGGAAAACAGGCTTTTGGTGGCAGAGGCTTCTGTCCAGCTAAGCAGTAAATCTGAGCTGGTCCTAATGATTGGAGGGACAGGCTCCCGGTAATAATTCTGATGTCATTATCCTCTCCCAGAAATTCATGAATGATTCTGGCCTTTAAAAACAGATTTAAGAGAATGCGTTTATCCTGACATTATCAGCCTTTTAAAGATCATGCAGTAGGGCCTGTTGACCTTTCTGTCTTAATGATGAGTTGCAAAACTGTTGGATAACATTAATGGAATGAAGTGAGAAAGAGTGTGTACTCAGGAGCTGTCCCTATGCAGGGGAAGAGGTGAGAAACAGATGTTCGGGACAATAATGGGAACTTGCTTTGGTCCTGTGGGAATGGAGGGGTCACATGTAAGTGGATGCAAACTGGACTCCTGTTTGAAACTTTCTGTTTCTACTTCAAATATGAATCCTTGGGCATACATCAAGGCATGAGCCAAGACTAAAATAAATACATGGCTTATAATGAGGTGGTTGACAATGACTCCAACATGCTTTCTTTATACCCAATAATGTAAACATCTATTAAAAAATAGATAATATTCATCAATTCACCATTATATACTGGGAGCAGCATTGGATTTGATAACTAATCATATGAAAGACTGTACGCAAACTGCAATCTAGTGCTGAATTTCCCAAAGTATTTTTTTTAAAACAAAGGTTTCTAACATCTTGGGATGCCTGGGTGGCTCGGTTCGTTAAACGTCTGGCTCTTGATTTTGGTTCAGGTCATGATCTTACGGTTCATGCAATCCCGCCCCACATCGGCCTCTGTACTGACAGCACAGAACATGCTTGGAATTCTCTCTCCTTCTCTCTCTGCCTCTCCTCTACTTGTACATGCTCTCTTTTTCTCTCTCAAAATAAATAAACTTAAAATAATCAAGGGTTTCTAACAGCTTAAAGATTGAAGAAAGTAGTAATTGACAAATTCTTCACACACCGCTGTGGCCATATCAAGGGTTCAATAAATGCCAGGGTCTCTCCCTCTACCCGTGAACTCCCTTCTTTGTACTAACTTGCTCAATCCACAAATCATATGGTGGAACAAACTGATAAAGTTAAAAATTAGAAATTGAGATGATCTGACTCCCCTGGCATCTTTGAGATATAATTACCATGAACACATTTTCAGTGCAATACAGAGTTTTAACAGAGGTACAGGAATTTAGAATTGAAAGCACTCTGAAAAATACAGAAGCTGCCATGGGCACAGCAAACATCTCTAATCTCATACACACAAATAAAAATGGATTAAGTTAAAAGCATGGACTGTTCTGCCTTCTAAACCCAACAGGGAGGTCATATCAATGCACAAGCTGAAATGCATAATTCTGTGCTTTCCCACTAGCCCTACAGCCCAGTGAATGTTTTAAATCCCAGATACAGTTAAAAATATAGCTGGGTATGTGATTTTCTTTGAAACCTAATATAGTGAAATGAACCACATACTAACAGGAGCAGATGAACTAGTATTTCCATGGCAACGAAAGACTATCAATATCACTTTATTATTATTATTTTCACTTTGCAAGACACCTTCTTTGAAGAGAAATTCCCTTTCTGCATGGGTCTACTTGATAGATCCCTGAATAATTCTAGTCTATGAGGCTTTGTATCTCTTTTTTGCATGCTGGAAATAAAATGGCATATTCTAATTATCTCATGAAACTCAACTCTTAAATAAAACTTGAAGTAAAAACATAAAGTTATTGGTTTCATGGTGCCTTCTTCTTGGCAAAGTGCAAATAAGAAATGGGATATGCCTGCTACAGAGGAAGGGGCCTTCACACTTGCCCCTTGCAAGTAGGAGGGTTTGGGCCATGTCAGGCCCCATTAAAGAAGAATAAGGCACGAGTGACCAAAAACCTTCCTTATCGATGACAAAGGAGTGGCTGGCTGAAACAAACATTTATTGGGCAACAACTAGAAGTCAGGCCCTTCGGATGAACCTATTTAATTTGAGGTTTGCCTTTCTCTGTCCCCGTTTCCAAGACTCTCTGTCCCTCTTCCCATTCTCTGTTCTTTTTTTTTTTTTTTTTTTAAATATTTTTTATTTATTTCTAGGAGAGAGAGAGAGACAGCGTGAGCAGGGGAGGGTCAGAGAGAGAGGGAGACACAGACTGTGAAACAGGCTCCAGGCTCTGAGCTGGCAGTCAGCACAGAGACCGACGCGGGGCTCGAACCCACGAACTGCGAGATCATGACCTAAGCGAAAGTCGGACGCTTAACCGACTAAGCCACCCAGGCGCCCCTTCCCATTCTCTGTTCTTTGATGCTGGGACTCTATATGCTACATTTCTCAACTCCATTTTAGCTGGCTTCCTGTTAGGAGGTTGGGAGGGGGAGAGTGTGGGCTCCCTCCATCTTCAGCATTTGTCCATGTCACTGTAGCCACATGAGCAAGGAACAGATAGGAGTTTGCTCTTCAGCCTCCCCCAGTGGCCCCAGCGGTGAACCACCCTGCGGCAGTCTCCAGCTACAGAGGTGTATCCACCAGGCTGTCCCCCTGGCATCTGCTGGACCATGGCTGGCTGACAGTCCAAGCACTCACTGGGCCACACTCTTTTACTCGTTCCTGAAACCATAAAGCTCTGCTTCCTGGTCATCCAAGTACCAGCCACGGGGCACCAACTTCTTAGCAGTATGAGCAGCATAGCACCTGTCTCCTTAAAGATTTAGGTCATAGTCCCTCAAAGCCTACCTCCCGGGTCCCAAATTCTTCCTTGTGGCCTCTTCCTTTCAGATCCCTGAGTTCTAAGAGTGGGCACTGCTTTCAGTTTTTATTCATGCCACTTGGCCTTGGCTCCCTCCTTTTGGACCTTTGGATTCCAAACACCTGTGCAACTCCCTGTATTAAATCCCCTTTGTTTTGAATAAGCTGATGAGTTTTCTTTTTCCTAACTAGACCCTGACTGATTCAGCAAGCTTACCCTCATGTCATTTTTCAGGCTGAGAAGACTAAGCTTTGGAGAGCAGAAGTAACTTTTTTTTTTTTAATGTTTTATTTATTTCTAGGAGAGAGAGACAGCGTGAGCAGGGGAGGGTCAGAGAGAGAAGGAGTCACAGACTGAAACAGGCTCAGGCTCTGAGCTGGCAGTCAGCACAGAGCCCGACGCGGGGCTCGAACCCACGAACCGCGAGATCATGACCTAAGCGAAAGTCGGACGCTCAACCGACTAAGCCACCCAGGCGCCCCATAAGTAACTTTTATTACAACGAGGTAGGAACAGACAGTCCAGAACCCAGGTCTCCTGCTTGCCAGTCCACATCACTTAGAGGTAACACACTGGACTCATCACCAAGGAATGAGAACTGGAAGGTCCATCAGTGAGCCTATCATTTAAGTGCCTGGCTTTACTTTAAAAGGGATGGCTGGGTGGCTCAGTTGGTTGAGCATCTGACCTCAGCTCAGGTCATGACCTCATGGTTCGTGGGTTTGAGCCCTGTGTCGGGCTCTGTGCTGACAGCTTGGAGCCTAGAGCTGCTTTGAATTCTGTGTCTTCTTCTCTCTCTGTCCCTCCTCTGCTCACGCTCTGTCTGTCTGTCTCTCTCTCTCTCAAAAATAAATAAGCATTAAAAAAAAAAAAAACTAGGACTTGGGTGGGATTTGGCTCATGGGCCCTTGGGCCTTAGTTTTCCAGCCCCTAGTGTGGTGGTTTTTAAATAGTGTCATGCATCAGCAGGCAGGGATTCTAATTCAGCAGGTCTGGGGGAAGAGCCCTAGAATTTTTATTTCCAGCAAGTTCCCAGGAGATTCTGATGCTGATACTACACACTTGCGGAACCAATGCTATGATCTAACTTCTTTATTTTATACAGGAGGAGAATAACACCAGAGGTACTGATTGGATTTCTTACCAGAGGTTGCATAGCCAGTAAGTGAGGGAATTGGGACTTCCATCAAAATTGTATTTATTCCTTAAGTTTGTATGAAGCTCCAACCATATTCTGGGCACTGTGTTAGGTCCTAGGTATGAAAGGATGAATGTGGTGTGGGCTAGTGGTCTAGTGGAAGAAAATGAAATGAGAGATGATAGTGTATATGACTCCTGAGAGTACAGGAAGCAGTGGGACCACAGTGAAGAACGGCCTGGCTTCCTGAAGGAGGTGAAAAGAGGCATCTTGTCAAAATAAATAGGGGAGAGGAGGAAATTCCAGGCAGAGGGAACAGCTGTGTGAGATATTTGAGATGCAACATAGCATCATGCTTCGCAGTAGGAATTCTGGCTTTGGTTCTTATCAACTGCCAGCCTAGCTGAATTCTTTAACCTCCACATTTCAGTGTCCTCTTCTGAAAATAGGGAATGACAGGTACCTACCTCATAGGGTTGATGTGCAGACCATATAAGATAATGAAGGTAAGTAAGATGCTTTGGCATAGTGTCTTAAACACAACTGTCTGCATAAACAGGAGCAATTGCTGGTGGCATTGTTATCATAGCACAGCAGTATGTCAGAACACCCCACGTTCACAGGCACGAACAGACCTGGAGTGTGAAGTGCAGGTGAAGGTACGGAAGTAGGTCAGACAGTGAAGGACTATCTGCAACAGCGTCTTTCTACATGAAGACAATGAACAGCCAGTGAAGAATTCAGGCAGAAGAGTGATGTGCTAAGGTCTGCATTGTAACTGGAGGAAAGGAGGATGATACAGATGGGTGATGTCGTGATCCAAGAGGTAGGGGCAGATTTAGAAGAAAAGATGAGGAGGTCAATTTTGGAACCAAGTGGGATATTTAAATGGAACTCTCTAAAGCTCAAAAGAAACATCTCAGCTATGCAAAATTGGGATCTGTCTATTGGTGGCCCAATCCATGGAAATGAATGAAATGACTCAGTGATTCTATGAAGAGAGAAGAGGGTCCACGAGATGCTTATATAGTCAGCACTGATAAGTGGAAGGGAAGACTCATGACATATTACCCCAACGGTTCAGGGAGAACAGCTTCCAGAAGACCCAGTCGACAATACAGATCAAGTAATAGAAGGATCAAGGAATGACTCTTAGACTCAGAACCAGGAAGTACAGTTTTTAAATCTGCTTTTTGCCAGATGTATTACATCACCTACATTTTACAAAGAACTATAAATTCGCATATAAGAAGGTAAAGGGGATGATCGGTCATTAGTCAAAAAGCTAATATGATTTTTTTTCTTCAAAAACAAGCAACTAAAAACATCTCCTGCTAAAAACCTCAAGACAATTGATTTGAGTATTTCACTCTCATTTTCCACCTAAGATCTTGCATGGCCATTCCAGGTCCTCTGTGATCTGGCCATAGATGATGCCAGCCTCATCCCACCACTATGCCTCTACATTCTTCCAGGAAGATTGTCCCAGCCATGCTGAGAGTGTCTTCCTCATATATGCCATAACTTTTTGAGCCTCCAGGCCTGTGGCCATTCTGTTTCTTTTTATTTTATTTTTTTTATTTTTTTATTTTTTAAAAAAATTTTTTAATGTTTTATTTATTTTTAGGAGAGAGAGAGAGACAGCGTGAGCAGGGGAGGGTCACAGAGAGAGGGAGTCACAGGCTGAAACAGGCTCCAGGCTCTGAGCTGCAGCCAGCACAGAGCCCGACGCGGGGCTCGAACCCACGAACTGCGAGATCATGACCCAAGCGAAAGTCGGACACTTAACCGACTAAGCCACCCAGGCGCCCCCGGCCATTCTGTTTCTTAACCTTCCCTAAAGTGAGGGAAAAATATGAGTGAAAAAGCATTCTACTTACACTTTAAGCTTAATTTCTGTATCATGCCAGACTCTCGCCTTGCCCACTGACCATGATCCTCTGCCCCAACACTCTTTATTTCCTTCACAGCACATTTTCATGAGCTACATTTCATTTGTCCATTTACCTCTTTAGTCCCTGTCTCTTCTCTGGAATGAAAACATCACAAGGTAAAGGGCCACACCTATCTAGGTCTATGTTCTGTCCAGTTGTACCTATTGCATTCAAGTGCCTGGTATATGGGAGGAACAAAATGAACAGTTATGGAATGAATGGAGGGAACAATGTGTCATGCTTAATAAAGCATTTTAAACTAATTTAGGACAAGTGTAAGAAAACTCATAAAGAAGTAATGCATGTTTACTGGAGAGTTAAATGGGATCATGGAGCTGAAGTTTGGGAAGAACAAGTGGGAGTAGGGAAGGCTTATCAACGGGAGAGGAGTCACCAGGTACCTACTAGACACATCCCTCATTAGTAATTTTATCCTCCCATGAACAACACCACATAACTGGTATTTTTCTCATTTCATGAATGAGGGCACAGGAGCTTAAAGAGGCTACTAATGTGTTGCCCAACTCACACAGCTAATAAGTGGCAGCACGGAAATGAGTGTGATTGTACAACACCATGGCATTGTACGATAGCACGTTGCTCTCATGAATTAGAATGCATAAGAGCAGACTGAATTAAAAATTAAACATGATGTGAATAGAGACTTGGTGGCCATTAATTGATCTAACAGAGGGTCACAGAACTGCCCACGTAAGAGCAGGTAGACTTATAATTTAGGGATGGATCATAATTAATCACTGAGTGCAGAGAATTGTACAGTGAAAACAGCCCTGAACAAGGTTTAATAACCTAGACTTTGTTCCTGACTCTGCCACTTAGACTTGGGTTGCCTTGTTTAAGCCACATCATCCACATCGTGCCTTCAGGTCCTACCTCTACTTATCTCACAGAATTGTAATGAGGAGTGAACAAGATAATACACTTTGCAAGCAATCTGAAAACTGAAACAAGCAATAGGTACCTAAGGGATAATTAATTCTAGGCCCCCTGTCTTTTTCCCCACCCTATACTCTTTGAGACATTTCTCTCATAGAAGTTTTGCTTGAACTTTTTTTGTCTTAATTATATTAATTTGAATACAATTATGTATATACATACTGTTTTCCTGAGCCCCCCCTTTTTTTTTTTGCAAATAGTTTATTGTCAATTTGGTTTCCATATAACACCCAGTGCTCATCCCCACAAGTGCCCTCCTCCATGCCCATCTCCCCCCTCCCCCACCCATCAGTCCTCAGTTTGTTCTCATCATTCAAGAGTCTCTTATGGTTTGCCTCTCTCCCTCTCCCCCTCCATTTCCCCTCTTCTTCTCCCCCATGGTCTTCTGTTAAGTTCCTCCTAATCCTCCTATACGTGCAAACATATGGTATTTGTCCTTCTCTGCCTGACTTATTTCGTCTGAGCCCTTTAGAAGTAATTTTATTTATTTGTTTATTTGAAAGACAGAGAGAGAGAGAGAGAGAGAGAGAGAGAGAGAACATGTGTGTGAGCAGGGGAGAGGCAAAGAGAGGGAAAGAGAGAATCTTAAGCAGGCTCCATGCACAGTGTGGACAATATCACAACCATGAAATCATAATTAAGCCCAAATCAAGAGTTGGACACTTAACCAACTGAACTACCCAGGCACCATGAGAAGTAACTTTAAGAAACATTCCAAATTGTATAGTAGAAGTTTGACTAGGGTACTAGAAAGCCTGTTCTGCCACAAACCAACTACGTAACCATGCAGAAACAATTTTTCTTCTCTTGGTCTCATTTCCTGTACTCATAAAGTGAGTAGAATTCAATGATTTCTAAAATATTTTCCAACTCTCCAATTTTATGACTATTTAATCCTCTGAAATCAACTGATGTGTGAAACATGGTTTAATCTCTCCAACCTGATTCCTAAGAATCTGGAGACATCTTTATTTTCTTATCTCACAATGGTTCTAGGAAATGATATTACCTATTAGGTCACTTTCTCTGACTATAAATATCCTGATTACAGCCTTGAATCCAAGATGAGTTAAGTTTCTGTCTAAATATTCGATTGACTCCACATTCTCACCATTGACAGGGATTTTAAAAAATACTTCCATTCTTCATAGCACCTCTTGTCTGCTAGCAGCTGACAGGAAATTTCCAGGGAAAAGTGATCAGCTCAAGCAGCGGGCACCTGCTTTAATTCAGGGAATAAAATACACTGATTTTTTTGAAGTGATCTAAAACCAGCACATTTCTCTACCTTAAGCCCAGAGAGATGGATGAACTAATGGGCTTCCTGTGATCACCTATGTTCCTCATGTGTCAGTGGAGTTAGGAAATAAATGTGTTTTGGGGTGCCTGGGTGGCTCAGTCGGTTAAGCGTCCAACTTCAGCTCAGGTCATGATCTCACGGTTTGTGGGTTTGAGCCCCACATTGGTGTCTGTGCTGACAGCTAGCTCAAAGCCTGGAGCCTGTTTCAGATTCTGTGTCTCCCCCTCTCTCTCTGACCCTCCCCTGCTCATGCTGTCTCTCTTTCTCAGAAATAAATAAAACATTAAAAAAAATTTAAAAAAGGAAATGTGTTTTAAATTACTTACAGTTTGAGACATACCTAAGAAATTAAATCTCTTCACATTTGAAAAAAGTTAATACACCTTAATCTGCATTAATAGAAGTCTTGTTTTTTCTGCCATGGAAATAATTGACCCGCTCACTCTATATTTAAAGTAGAGTATTTCTGGCTATCAGATGTGAAGCATAAAACTAACACATTAGAATTTGTCCAGAGGATAAATAACTAATATGGGGAGAGAGTCTGAAAGCCATGCTCTTTGTAAGAAACCAGAGGATTTTAATCTAGACAAAAAAGACTTTAAGGATATCTCAAAATGGCTGTCAACAACTTAACACAATATATTCTATGTTATCCAGGAAGATAAGGAAGATAAATGGGAGGAACGTAAAGGAAGAGATATTTGGGTGATTGGTACAGAGAAGGTTCCAAATGACTAAGCACTTCTGTATTAGAACAGGCCCTTCCAGAGACAGCATTTCCTGGACAAAGAACATGTATGAGCAGAGGGTGGGTGGCCACCTACCAGAGATGATATGGGTGGGGAATAGTAAAGGTTCCTTAGATCATTAAGATGCCTTTTTCTTTTCTTTCTTTTTTTCCCCTCATTTTTGAGTTACTCTCAAGTGACTTTCAAAATCAATTCCTTAGAAAAACCACCTCTTCTACTGAAGAGAAAATGTGGCTTTCATGGCTTATTTAGAATCATGGGATTCTAATTCCAAATCAATGTCAGGTACCTGGTCAATTTACTAGTGTTCATTCTTGTTCTGCAACTAATCATGTCCTCTATAGTAGAGATACTTGGGCCCTCAGATCCTCTTCCATCATAGTAACTTGCTTCTTGTTTTACCTTTAAAGTCTTTTCTGAATGCTATGTATGTTGAAGGTAGGGATCAAAATAGGGAAAGATAAAGAAACTTTTACTTCATACCTGATGGAATGGGAGGGATCAGATTACCTTCCTGCCTTAAACAAGAAGAAAACTGGAATATATATATTTTATATATTCCATCAACATGGACCTCTAGAAAATGTGAAATGATACTGATAGAAAGTTCATCAGTGGTTCTGAGAGACCAAGAGTTAGGGGGAGTGAGTCAATAAATTACAAAGATGTATAAGGAAACTTTTGGGAATGATAAAAATGTTATATATCATAATTGTGGTATTGGTTACAGTACTGTATACATTTGTCAAAACTAGTGGACTTACACATTTAAAATTAGAAAATTTTACTATAAATCATGCCTCAATAAAACAGATTTTAAAAAGACCATGAGATATTCAAAAGTCCTGAATTTTATTTAGCGTTTCTAAAAAACCCTCAACACCACCTCCCTTTTCCACAGTCCCTCTATTAGAGTAAGAGCTATATTTTTAATAAAGTTTTAATATAAAAGTAATGTCTGCTGATTATTAAGCAATTAGAAAATACAGAAATGTAGAGAAAAGAAATAACCCCATCACACAGAGATATACTTTTTTATTCTACCATTTTTCCTTCCAGGGTTTTGCTAACACAGTTATGACAGAATATGAAAAAAATTAGGATGCTGCATATTTGATTTAATACCTTGTTTTTATTACAAAAACTATAAAGCTAAAACTTAATATATGGTGTTTATTTTCCTGGTCAAAATATCTAGTTTATAAGTATTTATTATTAAAAATAAGTTCCAGGGGCACCTGAGTGGCTCAGTTGGTTAAGCATATGACTTCGGCTCAGGTCATGATCTCACAGTTCATGGGTTTGAGCCCCGCATTGTGCTCTGACAGCTCAGAGCCTGGAGCCTGCTTCAGATTCTGTGTCTCCCTCTTTCTCTGCCTCTCTCCCACTCACACTCTGTCTCTCTATAAAAATAAATAAACATTAATAAAAATAAAAATAAATTCCAGTTAGAAAATGTGTTTATCGTGGGGCACCTGGGTGACTCAGTCAGTTAAACATCTGACTTCAGCTCAGGCCCTGATCTTACAGTTCATGAGTTTGAGCCCCACATCAGGCTCTCTGTTGTCAGTACAAATCCCACTTTGGGTCGTCTGTCTCCCTCTCTCTACCCCTTCCTCTTTCTCCCTCTCTCTCTCAAAATAAACATTTAAAAAATTAAAAAAGAAAAAAGAAAACATGTCTAATGGTTTAAAAATGTGTTAATAAAATAAGAGACTGAAAAAGTTCCATTTGTTCTATTTGGATTAAAATACATGAGTTTTCAGTAGTTGGGTCCCATCTATGAACTGATATCTCCACTCCCCTCAAAAGATCCTTTCTTAAACAAGTTTTTTGTTTCTTTTCCTGAAGCATCTGAGAAGCAATTTGCTGAGAGGCAAGCTGGGAGAAAAAAATGTCTTGTGCAGAGTTCATCCTAACCTGCAAATGGCTTAACTGGGGTGTCAGCCACTTAGCATCCTTGATTATAGCGTGTGTTTGGGAAACACATGTAATAAATCACTGCATGATGCAAATACATTTGGGAGGCAGAACCACTCCAATGGAAAGCAAGACAAAGGCGCTGTGCTCTTCAGGTACTAATCAGACAGGAAAAAGCTGCTGAGTGGGAGAGGCTGCATCTACTTATGGAGTACTTAAACACTTAAAGCACCAACTGGTGGCTAGGCAGGGTGCAGGCATTCTAGATGCTGGTGGAAAGATACACACAACTTGCTCTCTAAGACTGGAAAATCTGTCCGCACGAATTCCCTTAATATTTAGAATATTAAATTCTATTTAATTTAAGGAACTGAGTTCTTTCAGAAGAGAATCTGATTAGTTCTAGCTGAAAATTATGCAGTGGCAAAAGGGAGGACCCTAATACTGGGCTGTGTGGGATGAGTCAGATTCTAACTGGCAGGAACAGGAATGTCTGGGGTGTGGCAGAATAGGAAGAGAGGTGCTATGTATGCTGGGAGGCATGACAAAGTTGCTAAGCTGAGAATGCCCAGGACATACTTGGAATAATGAATTAGCCCTGGTTGAAAGCCACAGCCACATGCTGGGGAACTGTAACTTGTGAACTTGGAAGTTGAGGCCAAATTACAGGTGGCTTTGGATATCAGGAGAGGCATGTAAACTTCATTCTGTAAGGAATGTGAATTCACTGAAGGTTTCTGATCTAGGAAATAATAGTATGTGGTTGTGCTTTGGTTAATCTGTTTGTAATGGGAAAAAGTGATAGAAGTCTGAAAAAGCCAAAACCACTTAGGAGTTTATCATAGTATTCTTTTTTAAAGGTTTACTTATTTATTTAGAGAAAGAGAGAGAACGTGCACATGAGCAGGTGAGAGGCAGAGAAAGGGAAAGACAGAATCCCAAGCAGGCTCCCCACTGAGAGTGCGGACCCCAAACGCCAGACTTGACCCCACGAACTGCGAGATCATGGCCTGAGCCAAAATCAAGAGTCAGACTTCCGACTGACTGAGCCACCCAGGCACCCCATCACAATATTCTGAAAGTTTGACATTCGAATGACACAAAAAATGCAATGAAATGACAGATGCAAGAATTATTTTTGGATTTAAAAGCTATGAGTTTGGGCAACAGATCGGCTTACAGTGGCAGGAGTCAGAATTTAGGTCTACAAGGCCAATAAGAGAAGATATACTTCCATTTCCACCTGCCATATTCACTGATGACTGGGTCTCACTGAATCCAGGTAAGACAGTAGGATGCTGAGAGGTCCCACGGCACAGTACTTAAGAGTATGAATTCTAGAGGCATTCTGCCTGGGTTTGAGACGGCCCTGTCATCTACTAGCTATGTGACCTTGAGCAAGATGCTAAACTTCCACATGCCTCCACTTCTTTATTTGCAAAAGTGGAGCTAATAACCACAGCCACTTCATGGGATGGTTGTGACGAACGAATCAGTGAACATTCGCCAAGTTCATTTCCAAATGAACATTTGGAATCATACCTGGCACACAAAAAGTGTGGCATAAATGTTTGTGAAAACGTACAAATGCTCATGTAGTCCTATACTGAGGTGAGTTCCCAAAGGAGGTGAAACTGCTTCCATATCGGCCCATCTCCTCAAATGTTGGTTTTTCTCCGCATCTAATCTTCTGTGAGCTATATTTTCTCTTTAGGCAATTTCATTCACTCAGTGGCTTTTAAATACCATTTGTACGTTGGCAGGAGGTAAATGCATATTTCCCCTCAGACATCTCCTGCCAACATGTTGCCTCCTCTTGAGTGTTTTGCGAACGTGTAAAAATTAGCATGGCTGAAACAGAACACTGGGCTCTCTGCACTCCAGACCTGCCTCTCCCATGGTTCACCGACTCAGATGATGGCATCATCATTTACCCCGAATTCAAGATTCATCCTCCCTGACTCTCTTCCCATGCAATATATCAGAATGTCCAATTTCCACTACCTCCAGAGCGTTGCTGGGATGAGCACACTCACCTCCACCTTCACTCCTGCCTCTGTAGTTCTAGCCACCAGTACTTTGCACCTGCTCTTCTGTAAGACTTTCTCTGAGTCTACTCTTGCCCTATTATAGTCTACCCTCCCCAGAATAGCTAAAAAGATCATTTAAAAATGTATATCCTGCATGTAGCTCCTCTGTTTAATACTGCCATTGGTTACTACTGAATGAAGATTTAAATCCCAATTCCTTATATGGCCTAGAGGCCCCTTAGTCTCAGGTTTCATTCCATTTTCATGTCATTCTGTACTTCAATGTCATCCCTGGTTTTCTCTACTGGTCTCTGACATGCCAAACTCTTTCTCACCTCAGGGACTTCCAATGTTCATGCGCCATCTTACTGCAACCTTCTTACTTGGCTCTCCTGCTGACCAGATTCTACTTACCCGTCAGAGCTCACCTAAACTGGCATTTGACCAGTAAGGCCTTGTCACCCTTATTTCCTTCATGGACTTTGCCGTAGTTTGTAAATATGTATTTTAATTGTGTACTTGTTTGGTTGATATTTTTCTCCTCCACTATTATAAGCTCTAGAAGCACAAGGCCATATTTGTTTGTTTACCCCTATATACCTAGCTCCTTTATAGTGCCTAGACAGAAATGTAGTTTTTAATAGGAATGAGGGATGGAAGGAAGGCAGGAAGGCAGGAAGGCAGGAAGGCAGGCAGGCAGGCAGGCAGGAAGGAAGGAAGGAAGGAAGGAAGGAAGGAAGGAAGGAAGGAAGAGAAAGGAAGGCAATCATCAACAATGATCAATAGCCATTAACCTTTGCTTCTCTGAACTAGGGAGCCATTCAAATAATGGGAGAGCTGGAGTAGAAAGAAGTGGAAAGTAGAAAGAAGTAGAAGTAGTAGAAAGTAGAAAGAAGTAGAAAGAAATGAGAGTAGGAAGAACTAGTTGGGTGAGAAAAGATGACTTATTCAAGTTGTGGTTCATTATCATTCAGGACACACATATTTATTCTCTTCCACCATAACTTCACAGATATAATTACAGAGAAGATATTACAAAAGGAAGAAATATATAACAACTCTGCTAAATACAAACAAGTACGATTTGCAGGCCCAGAAATTTGGAGGAGTTTTTGGGAGATATCAAGCAGATAAAATCAGATTTAATAGCAGATCAAATAAATAAGTAGGAAAGAGAATAAGCTCCTTGCAGTGGTGACAGTCTTCCTAACTGTTCACTGGCTTCCAAGAGAAAGGCCAAACATGCAGCTAGAAGGATAGGAAACAGGCACTGGCCAAACACAGGCAATGATTCCCTGTGGAAGGGTTTGGCTGCTTTTGCTGTTCCTCCTCTGCACATCTGAGCTAAGGCTGGAGATGGCATTTGCTTCTGTGTTGAAGCCAAGAGAAGGCCCTTCCAGGGGAGTAGACATCAACTGTGTGTGTGTGTGTGTGTGTGTGTGTGTGTGTGTACGTGCATGTGTACATGTGTGTGGTGGTGGGGGTCCTCTGACTAGGGCCAGAAAGAGAAGCTGACCAAACCCAAGGTAACTTCAGAGCCACACAAATGATGTGGGTCCATCTCTGAGATAAATAATAATGACAATTCTGTAACAGCATCAGTTATGACAAACACCATATCCTCTATAAACGCATCCTGATTTTGGAGGCCGAGATTCACCAGCTTCTCTTTTTTATCTACTCCTCTACCCAAAGAAAAGATGGCCCATTGGCATTTTCCATTTTGACCCCCCCTCAAGGTTAGAGACTTATCATAGACACCAATGGGCATTAATGGCAGAGAAAACCACACGAGTTTCCAACACTAAACTACTGAATCCTTTGTTTAGAACATGAACAGATAGGCTATGGTAACCAGACATTTGAGGGAAGTCAACAACAGGACAGAGAAGAACCATATTTAACAAAGAGGAATGACACTGAAGAGAAAAGAAAACTTCAACAAATCTAATGACTAATCTTGTAGGGAGTTAGGAAGATAATGGGTACATAAAACAAGAAAACACTCATTAAAAAGATAAGTCAGAAAACATAAATAGTCTTTAGAAATGAAAATATGATTGCCAGGGCGCCTGGGTGGCTCAGTTGGTTATGCGTCTGACTTCGGCTCAGATCATGATATTGCAGTTCCTGGGTTCGAAACCTGCGTGGGGCTCTGTATCAGCAGCTTGGAGCCTGGAGCTTGCTTTGGATTCTGTGTCTCCCTCTCTCTCCCTGCACCTCCCCCATGCAGGCTTTGTCTCTCTCTGTCTCTCAAAAATAAATAAATGTTAAAAAATACATGATTGCCAAACTTAAAAATTTAATAAGAGTCCTGTCTAAAAGAACAGGTAGTGCTAAAGGCCAAAGTCGAGCAATGAAAAGACAAGTAAAAGAAATGTTCTAGAACTTAAAATGAAAAGACAGAGAATAAAATGTTGAGAGGGAGCCAAGGACATAGAAATTGTGCAGGGAAAGAAAAGAAAGGCTTAGAAAATAGATCCGTATGTTTCCGAACCTGTCCAGAGTGTGAGAGCAGAGGGAGTGGATGGGGGAAATAACAGAGGGAAATAGAAGAAATGATGAAAGACATAACAGAAGAGAGTTTCCCCTAAAATAAACAGAGACATGAATACTAGTTCATTTAGCCAATAAGATTCAGGGAGCTGAATCTTACTTTTTGTCAGGCACTCTTCCTAGCATTCATATATCAGTGAACAAAACAGGGAGAAAAAACCTTCTGCTCTGGTAGAACCTGGATTGCAGCATGCTGAGTGCAAATAATGAAAAAAGACATATACACTTGGATACATCCCCATGACATTTCTGAACTTCAAAGGTAATGATAATATCCTAAAAGCCAGTAGGAGCCTGGGCTGGTGGGAGACATTTATCTACAAAAAGCATCAGACTTCTCATCTTGGACACCATTGCAAGTTGACAGTGGAGCGGTACCTAGAAAAATCTGATGGAAGGTAGTTTTGTAACTAAAATTCGATTACCAAAGAAACTATCACTCAAGTGTAAGGGCAAAAGAAAGACCTTTTGCTGGACATCAGAGGACTCAGAATATTGATTGCCCCTATACCTTTACTGCCAAAAACAAGAGAAAAATTTAAAACATGCAGTTCAGAAAATTATAAAGTGAATTCAAGAGTATATCACTATATCTGAAAAAGAAAACCAAATAGCCCACAAAGCAAAACTCAAACAGAAACAAAAGCCAGTGTAATAGCTGAGCAACTTAGAGTGCAATCAGTCTGAATTAGAACAGAAAGAATGCTAAAAGGCACCAAGGAGGATGTCCAAAAAAAATTTAAAAATAGCAGCTGCATTAACAAAATGCATAATTAAAAATCGGTAAGTATATAATATATTGTTATACTGGAACACTATGCAGTGACATGTTATAAAAGGTGCTATGATAATATGATATATTATTTATATATTTCCACCCTGATGAGATGAGGGCAGAATTTCTGTTGACTAACCTGGGTGATATTTTTCCCAGGGAAACAAACGCAAGAAAATTATGATCTAAATAAACACTTTAAAAGGAGACACAATTCTGGGCAACTGCTGCAGTGATAGAAAGATCACTTCTGGGGAAAAATCAACTTTCTAGGAGTAAGGCAGATTGTCTAAAATAAAATATAATGGAGGGTATAATTGATACTAGTGATATGCTGTGAAACTCTGGTGCTCAAAAGATGGGGATGTAGAGCTGTTCAAAAGCTTGGATAATGAGGACATAACTGGGAAGAGGCTGGAATCAGTGCTAGAAATGTTGGGAGCTGTTTGCACCAAGCATGGGTGGGGGGATGCAGGAAAGGGTGCCGGGGGTGGGGAGGGGGGTGCGAGGCTCTGAGAAGAGTTAAGGAAGAGGCAAAGGAAGAGGCTCTGGAACACCCATTCATGGACTAAGGGTAGGCACAGACTGAGGTTGCAAAGGAGCCCTCAGGTCTAGAAGCTGTCGATACAGAAATGTGCACTCTTCCAGAAAGAAGCATCATGGGTGATCCGAGTCCAGGATGAAAAGGAGCCAATGGTATGACACCTGGCAGGAAGTGGTGACCCAGTTCTAGTTGGTAAGGAGGGAGAAGACAGCTTGCAGGAGATGGAATGCAAAAATCAGCACAGCTGCCATGGGGGCCAGTCATACGGAGGCATGGAGTCTGTTAGGAGAGAAAGGACACCCACCCCCACCCTTTCCAGCCTTTATCATCATACCAGGACCCTGCAACCCAGGCTAGGGTCAAGGGAAGGGAGCTGACGCCCTCCTATTGCCAAATCTTCAAAGAGCATCCTGTGCATACTTGAGACATAAAAGCCTTTGCTGCATAGTTTGTCTTTTTGAGAATGTTGTCAAATGTTACAGTCTGTAACGAAGTCCACAGGCACCTTCCTGTCATCCTTTGGCAGGTAGAAGGATTCCTGCCTGGGATTATAGTCTTGCTGCCTTTGATTATCTTCCACCTGACAAAGAGGTATAACCTGAGGGTGAAGTGGGCCTGCTGTGTATTCTGTAAACAATCCTATTATCACACAACAAGTCAATGAGCAGTATTTACCCTTACAACCGCGCACCAAGCTGCTTTTCAATGAAGCTATTACCTGTGGCTTGTATGAAGGTATGCCAGACACATCTTTCAAATGGGAGGCCTTGCCAGGAGGAGGAAGGAGTGGATTTCCAGCTAGCTGGGATGGCCAACATCATAGACATTAACCCAGTTAGCTCCACTCAAAGAAACCATGTGTTTCATGATGAGAGTGGAGCCATGAGCTCAGTTCTTGTTCTATTTATTCAATGTATGTACAGTTACTGAACCTAGGGCTGTATACAGTGCAAACCTAAAGTATGTGACTTAGGGGCTTCTAATTTTTTTAGTACTCTGCTCTGAACAACACAATTATTCCTTCTAGCAATCATGAGAATATTTTTCTTTAGTTTTAAAACATACAATTAAAATCGGTGGTAAAGGCATGATGTAGATTCAATAAAACATTTCACGTACAAGATGAAAACTGCACTTCCCAAGAAAACATTTTTTTTACCTTGCAGTTCACATTCTGGTTCTGTGTTTTATTTTATTTTATTTTATTTTTTAAGTTTTTAATGTTTTTTTTTTTTTTTCTAGGAGAGAGAGAGAGAGGCAGTGTGAGCAGGGGAGGGTCAGAGAGAGAGGGAGTCACAGACTGAAACAGGCTCCAGGCTCTGAGCTGGCAGTCAGCACAGAGCCCGACGCGGGGCTCGAACCCACGAACCGCGAGATCATGACCTAAGCGAAAGTCGGACTGCTTAACCGACTAAGCCACCCAGGCGCCCCTCTGGTTCTGTGTTTTAAATTTTAAGTACAAATAAAAACTCTACAGAGTTACACAGAATGACATAATTGAAGAAATTCAAGTTCTGCTTCTTTGTGTTTACAAACACAGTGCTCCTGCCGCTTACTGTGAATCCACTGTTTAAATTCTGGAATATGTAGTATGACAGTGATCGCAGGCAGGGACTGCCCTTTCTTACAGTGAACTCCACCAATTCTGAACCCTCAGGAAGGTCGTCTAGTAACAAACATATGTCATTATGTCCCTGTGTCTTAGAAGCCAACTGAGTAACTGATGGTTCCTCCAGGTAACTTCCGTGTCGGATTACAGTGCTCATTTGAGGATAAGTAACAAAGCTGTGCTAACTTGAAGACCCTACATATGTTATTAAAACACAACACAGTAACCACAGGAATTGTTTAGAGCTTAGGGCAACAGACTACTTTTTCAGGAGGAGTATTTTTATCACTGGCATTTCCAGAATTTTCAGCACATGAAGATAATAAAAAAAAAGCAGATCGAACTTTCAGTGGGTTTCATCATTTGCAATGAAATTCTCTACAGACAGTGTGCCCATTACTGCCTGAACCCACTGTAGCCCATGGCCATAGAGGCTTCCTTGGTCCACTTCTAACTGGGTAGGTCCTGAAGCTCTGCAAGTATTTCCAAGGTGAGTGGCTGGTTAGAGCCACCTGGGCTGACTGGACTAGGAATCAGTGTTATGGTACCTGTGTCTCTGAGAAGGTTTGGTGCAAGAGCCCACCCAGGAGCAGCACTTCCTGTGATGGCTACAACTCAACAGTCTTCCTAGTGAAGTATATATACAAGCTTCATGGATACTTCTGCTCAAGGTCTATCTTTTTGCACAATGTGCTACTGTTTATGTATCTTCAAAAGGATTACTCTGCCTTCCTGGATTAGAAGGATGTATTAGGAACTCAGAAGAGCAGTACAACCAAGCGGGGCCCTTCCTTGCAAAGGTAAAAAGCCCAGTACAAAATTATGGTAACAAAAAGAGCAATACCTTCGCAGGCTTTCTGAGTCTATAAGGCACGTCAAAGTCTAATATACACAGTGGCCCCTCCTCATCCATGGTTTTGCTTTCCGCAGTTTCATTTACTCACAGTCAACCACAGTCTGATAGCAGAAAATTCACCTTCTGAATTTTCATCAGAAGGTCCACAATAGCATAATGCGACATCACATGCCTACATTTATCTTGCTTTATCTCATCATGTAGGCATTTTATCATTTCACATCATCACAAGAATAAGGATGAGCACAGTACACCAATATATTTTGACAGAGAGTAACCACATGCACGTAACTTTTATTATAACATATTATAATTATTCTATTTTATTACTCATTATTGTTTGTTGTTAACCTCTTACTGTGTCTAACTTATAAATTTTTATGTTTATTTATTTTTTGAGAAAGAGACAGAGCATAAGCAGGTAAGCATCAGAAAGAGAGAGAGGGAGACACAGAATCTGAAGCAGGCTCCAGGCTCTGAGCTGTTAACACAGAGCCCAATGTGGGGCTTGAACTCATGAACCATAAGATCATGACCTGAGCTGAAGTTGGAGGCTTAACCCCCTGAACCACCCAGGTGCACCTAAATTAAATTTTATTGTATGTATAAGAAAAACCATGATATATATAGGGTTCAGTACAATCTGTGTTTGAGGCATCCACTGGGATTCTAGCATCTTGCATCCTCTACAAATAAGGGGGAGATTACTGTAATTTTATTTTTACAAAAATATTTGAGATGTAGGTTTTATTGTCCTTATTTTACAAGTGAGTAAATTGAGGCTCTGAGAAGTTATGTGATTTCTAAACATCACACAGCTGGTTCACAATGGAGTGGGACCCAAAGCGTGATCTTCTTGAGTCCAATGCACTTTCTGATATCCAGCTTTGAAGTATAGTAATAATAGGGGCTATCATACAGGAGACTAGAAAGAGGAGTGCCTGCTGCTCGCAAGAAGTGCACAATCTGTTATTTAGTGGCAGGTCAGATTCCATTAGGTTTAATCCACCAGCAATGCCCTTTTCCATCTCGTCCACCTGGCAGACTCTTCCATATCTTTTAAGACCTATCTCAAGAGATGTCAGCCTTTTCCGACCTGGAGGCAGAGTTCGGTGAAACTTTCTCCTTTGCTCTCCACTCCAGTCTCACATCGCCTACCAGGCTAAAGTGGAACCCGTGATTTGCCACTTGTCTCTAAACGTGTCTATGAACTCCTTAAGTTCAGGAGCATTATTCTTATTTGTATCCCCACTGTCTAGCATGGTGTCTGGAATCTTTCAGGCTCAGAGTAAATTTTAATCTCTACACATCACAACTTCTGAGAAAAATATAAATGAAGGTATTTATAATTGAGAGTGAGTCAGCGTAACATCACCCTCCCATATGGAGAAGAATACATCCATTAAGTTCTATTTGCTTTTTCGTAGAGACGAGAGATCAGAAATCGAGAGAGTCACGCTTACATCACTGTCTCCATTTCCAAATACTGATACTGAGAACATAATAAAATTATCCTGTGAATGAAATCAATATTCTATTTCTTAATGCTGCTAAATGTATCTCCCAAACCAATCTTCTATCACATTAGCAAACTCTCAGAGAATATTGGAGCCAGAATGGGCCTTTGAAATTAATGCAGCTCAACACGATGATTTTATACATGAGGAAATCCAGAGCCTGAGACACTAAATGACTTGCCTAAGATTACGTGTTTGGTTAGTGGACGAGCCAAGCCAGTGAGCACTTTCCCATAGTCTTTCTGCTGCTTCCGTGACCCAGAAGAGAAAGAAGATTGGTAATGGCAAAGGCAAAGTCCGGGGGAAAGTACTGCTGTGTGCACTCACCCACTCCCCACTCCAGTAAATGGAACAAATGAAACAAGAACATACACAGTAAGGGGGGACTTACTCCCTCCAATACCAGAGGGTTATTCCCTTGACCAAACAGTATGGAACTGGGATTGTGTAAAATGCTAGTGTTACCTCACAGAAATTAAAATGAAATTCTACAAACAAAAAGGTGTGCATATGCTTCTGTAGCAAAGAAACTGATGTCAATGGTCTGTGAGTTTGAGCCCCATGTTGGGTTCTATGCTGACAGCTCCGAGCCTGGAGCCTGCTTCGGATTCTGTGTCTCCCTCTCTCTTTGCCCCTCCACTGCTCATGCTCTGTCTCTCTCTCTTGCTCTCTCAAAAATAAATAAACAGTTAAAAAAAAAAAAAGGAAAGAAACTGATGTCAAAGTGACACATCAAGAGGGGCTTGACTTTAGAATATTTACCTCCAGAATTATAAAAATTATATAATTACTGGATTGTTTTGAGCCACCTGCTTGTGTTATTTGTTATGGCAGTCACATTAAACCAACACAATGACTTTATCCAATACTCAACTGGAGTGTATTAATTGATGCTGGAAGGCAGGTAAAGTTTAGGGGTTGTGGCATCTTCTTCTCTTCCCCGGAGACTGAGTGGGATTGGGGTGGCCCTGCAGTGAATTCCTGAGGGGAGAGAGCTGGGTCCTGAGCAACACCTGACATGGGTGTCAACAGAGCCTGTCATCTGCAGGTGGAGTTGGAGCTTGGGAAGATGGTGGCAAGCAAACACTGAGTCTGAGCCAGTAGCCAAAAGGCAAGCTTGCCAAACACAAGGACAGAGTTCTGAGTAGAGAGAAGTATCAGAAGCCAGAATCTGAGGGGAGGATAAAAGAGCCAGAGAGATAAAAGCAGGGGGGAAATGGCTGGAAGAGCAATTCAGGATGGCATCTGGATGAACCCCTCAGGGTTGTCCACTGAGCCTTTACAAGCCTTGTCCCACCCACCTCACTGCTTCTTTCCTGTCTCCACAGGGAGAATTCCACCCTCCAGCAAGTTGCCCACACCATAAACCTGGGACTCATGTATAAAATCCTTCCATCTCCCTCACACTTCATATTTGTTATAAATTTAGGAGCACTGGCTGAGAAATCTGCAGTGGGGTGGGGGAAGCTAGCTTTGGCTTTCTTCTGAGGATACTCTTCATGGAAAACAATATCCAATCCAAAAAATATTATTTCCCACTTTGGCCTTGAAACAGTCAGTCAGTTCGTGAACTATGGAGAAGGGACAGCCTATAGAAGTGGAGGACATCAGTCCTACAACCACAAACAAATGAATTCTGCCCTGCACCTGTGTGAGCTTGGCCCCAGATAAGAAGCAATGGGACTGACACCTTTTGTAGCCTTATAAGACCCTGAGCAGAGGACCCAGCTAAGCCAGGCCTGAAATCCTGACCCATGGAAACTGCAAGACCATAAATACGCATCTATTTACACACATTTAAGCTCCTAGATATGTGGTAATTTGCTATGCAGCAATAGAAAACAAATATAGGCACCATCTACTATCTGGAGGAATGAGGGGCAGGGGTGACCCTTGGCAGGTCATCTTACATCACCAAACACCTCACCATCCAGCTTCCCTCCCTAGGAGGGCTTCAGGGAGAAAACAGAGCTCACATTCCTTATTGATGTCTATAGGAACCTTTCTCAAGCCAAGAAAATTGGCCATTTGGAACAACACAGGTAATTAGATATCAGTGCTAAACCACAGGAAATGTTGGCAGCAGATATTATTACCTTCATCTTCTAACAGTCCTGAGGTTTTAAAACTCCCCAGCAAGGAAGAGGTGGGAAATTGCATGCTGGGAGACTTTACTGTCCTGCGTGAACCATTTCTACTTGATTTTGAAGAACATACCAGAAGATGATGCAGTGAGCCAAAGCAGCCTCCTACTCCCATCCATGATCAGAAATGAAGCTTTGAGTTTCTCTATTATCATTCAGACAGAGACTCATGTCCATGATCCCTCGGTGCTTGCCTTGCGTAGAGCTGCTTACTCTCCTTCCGTTGTTCCTGGGATTCCCCCCACCCAGAAACTTGAAATATGGCCCAACCAAGTGTTATCTGGTTCCTGACCGCCTCCAATCCCAAACCACTTTGCCTCTGACACTCTACACCCAGGCCACAGTGAAGTTTCTGCCGTTTCTAATGCACACCATGCTCACGCATGCCTCTGAGACTTAACATAGGTGCACTCCTCTGCCTGGGACACACCTCTAAGCCTATTCTTCACACACAGGGCTCCTGAAACCCTTCCATATTCCCAAGAGATGCCAGCACTAGAAGCATCTCTTCTCTAATGAGGCAACTCAAGATGGGCTCCTGGATGGCCTCTGGATGGGGGCTGGTTAACAGAAAGACCAAGTCATAATTAGAAAGCTTGGAATTTTCAGTTTCTCCACCCCATCAATTCCTCTGGAATGTGGAGGGCGGCTACAAATAGAGTTAATAATCGATCACTCCTGCATAAAAATCCCCAGGGTGGGGGGTTTGTAGAGCCCCCAGGTTGGTGAACACGTTGATGTACTAGGCAGGTGGTACACCCCAACTCCACAGGGACAGAAGCTCCTTCCCCATGTATTTCTTCATCTGGCTGTTCATCTGTATTCTTTATAATATCCTTTAATAAACTGGCAAACGTTGAGTGTTTCCCTGAGTTCTGTGAGCCACTCTAGCAAATTAATCAAACTGGAAGAAGACATTGTGGGGACCTCTGATTTGTAGCCCAGTCAGACAGAAGTTGTGGGTAACTTGGGGACCTACACTACGTGTGATTGGCATCTGCAGTGGGGTGGTGGCAGTGTCGTGGGACTGAGCCCTCAACCTGTGGAATCCGACACAAACTCCAGAAAGTGTTAGAATGGAGTTAAATTGAAAGACGATCAGCTGGTGTCGTGGAGCATTACATGCTGTATGAAAAAAGCCTCCACACACTTGGTGACCAGAATGTGAGGAGTAGAGGGGACACAGGTGGGAAACTGGAGGTTTTCCCAATGTACCTTTATCACCCATGCTTCAGTTAGTAGTGCTGTGTTATTTTGATGGTGGTGACACTGCTGCTGCTTTACACCTTGGCTTCGAGGAGCAATAATTCCTCCATTTTCATTTAAGTTGACTTAGCAAACATGGAGCTCCCTGGCGGTATGCAGGTTTGTGCTATATCCTGGCGGGTAGTGGGGTAAAGGAAATGAGGCTCCTGTACCTGGAGGCTAGACCCTCCTCAGGGCCCTCACTGCTCCTATCTTCGCTCCCATCCCCCTCATTCTGAATCTTGCACTAGTTTTCACCCCTCCCTTGCCCCCCCCACCCCCCGCCAATACCTTTAGGGTAACATCCACACTGGCAGCTGGCATGGCCTCCCATGACCAGAGCCCTACTGCCTTCCTCAGCCCTAACTCCCCCTGAGCTCTCCTTGCACAGTAAGACTCTGTCTTCCCAGCCTCCAGGCCTTGGCCCATCTCCCTCCCTTTTCTGAAACACCATTTCTTCCTTTATTCCCCTAGCAGAATCATACATGTTATGATTCAATAACTGAGTCCAGGCACTCCATCTGTTGGGAAGGCCGCCTCCATGCTCTCTCAAACTGAGTAGCTCCAGACATCCTCCGTGGCAATCCTGGAAATGCTAAAGCAGGATGGATAGTTCTCTCTCTCTCTCTCTCTCTCTCTCTCTCTCTCTCTCTCTCTCCTCAGCTCCTTGAAGCCACTGTGGAGTGTTCTTTGTATCTTTACCCACCAAGAGCCAAGTATGGCCATGCTTGAAAGCAGGGGTCCAGAGACAGCTTGCAGAATGGGTGAGTTCAAGAGCTCACGTTCGGCAACCTGAGAGTGATCCTTGGGAGGTGGTGAAATGGAAAAGAGTTGTTCACCTGCTCCAGAGTTTCATAAAGTTCTAAAAATATATACCCCCAGTATCATGATTTAAAGCTTTAAAATGGAAGCAACCCCTTGTGATGTCCTAGTCTGAAAAGAGAAAAAGAAACTCCCCATCCAAACACTGGCATGTGAAGTAGGCTTTGGGGGTGAGAGGCAGCTTACTACTTTTAGTGACTGTCTGTCCCACTAGGTGGAAAGAAGTTAGAGGCAAACTCTTTTTTATTTTTATTTTTGAATATTTATTTATTTAGTGAGAGAGAGAGAGAGACAGAGACAGAGACAGAGACAGAGAAATCTCAGGCAGGCTCCATACTCAGCACGGAGCCCAACTCAAGGCTCAATCTAACAAACTGAACCATGATCAAGGCCTGAGCTATAATTAAGAGTTGGACCCTTACCTGACTAAGCCACCCAGGCACCCCAGAGGGCATCTCTGTTTTAAAACCCCAGTTCCTAGCATAGCGCCTCCTCTATAGAGAATGCCTGATTCCCCCACTGTTTTGGATAAATGGAATGTAAAAAGACAGTAGCTGGCACAAATTTTTCTGAAATGTGTTAAATGTGTATATTTATGCTAAATGATAAATGTGTTATCTACATGTGTGAAAGAGAGATATACTTTAAATGTCACTAAACAAACCCTATGCTGAATCCTTCAATAACATGATTAACCCAGTTTTTGGGTTTTGTTTTTATTTTTTATTTTTCACAGTCTTAGTATAGGTTTTTGCCATCTCTTGCCTGGAGGATTTAAACACACACACACACACACACACACACACACACACACACACACCCCTTGAGGAGCCTGGGTGGCTCAGTCAGTTGAGCGTTCAACTTTGGGTCTGGTCATGATCTCATGGTCTGTGAGTTTGAGCCCCACTGTGGGCTCTGTGCTGACAGCTCAAAGCCTGGAGCCTCCTATGAATTCTGTGTCTCCCTCTCTGCCCCTCCCCTGCTTGCTCTCTCTCTCTTTCTCAAAAATAAACATTAAAAGCAAAACAAAACAAAACAAATACCTCATGAATACCTGTGCCTCTGATATTCTTTTCAAAATACGGTACATCTCCATTCCTATAGCCATACCTGACTTTTTTTTTCTTTTTCTTGAGGATGGGGAGGGCAGAGAAAGAGGCAGAGAGAGGATCTTAAGTAGGCTCCATGCTCAGTGTGGAGCCTAGCCCAGGGCTCAATCCCATAACTCAGATGATGACCTGAGACAAAATCAAGAGTCAGATGCTTAACGAAGTGAGCCATGTAGGTGCCCCAAGAGCTGGCTTTTTAAAGTACACATTGGATTGTGTCTCTCCAGAGCTTAGGTATGTCTTACAATTCTTCTTTTAAAGGGATTGTGTCTAAGCTCTTGAACATGAAACACAAAGAGTCTCATGGCCTGGCCCCTGACAACCTACTGGCCTCCTTAGACATCAAGCTCCATGGTGTGCCCTGTCCTATGGACAGTCCCCATACCCTCAGTGCATGCCCCGCCCCTCCCTGCCTGCTGCATGCCCGCCCCTCCCTGCCTGCTGCAGCCCCGCCCCTCCCTGCCTGCTGCATGCCCGCCCCTCCCTGCCTGCTGCAGCCCCGCCCCTCCCTGCCTGCTGCATGCCCGCCCCTCCCTGCCTGCTGCAGCCCCGCCCTCCATGCCTGCTGCAGCCCGCCCCTCCCTGCCTGCTGCATGCCCCGCCCCTCCCTGCCTGCTGCAGCCCCGCCCCTCCATGCCTGCTGCAGCCCCCTCCTGCCTGCAGCCCCGCCCCTCCTGCCTGCTGCATGCCCCCTCCATGCCTGCTGCAGCCCCGCCCCTCCCTGCCTGCTGCATGACCAGCCCCTCCCTGCCCGTGCCAGTTGCCCTGATATGCCCCCTTCTCCTTCTTCTCCACTGAGAATCTTGAATCTGGAAAGAATGCTTTGGGCTGCAAGTGACAGAAAGTCTGATTCAAAACATCTCCAACAGTTAGAAGCTTGTTATCCCACTTAAGAAAATCAATGTTGAGGCAGTTCCATGGTTAATTTAATGCTAAGTAAGCCATACAAGATCTGTGTTCATTCCAAGTTTCTGTTTTGCCATGTTCGGTATAGTTTTTGTCCCCACCATGGGTAGAACTGTTTGCTAAAAGCTCACATCGGTATTAGTGGATCAATCAGTTTTCCAGAGAAACAGAACCAATAGAATGTGTGTGTGTGTGTGTGTGTGTGCGTGTGCACACGCGCGTGTGTGTGCACACATCTGTATGTGTCTGTATGTAAAGATAGGGATTTATTCTAAGGAACTGGCTTGTCTGATTGTGGATCTGTAATTTGCAGGGTAGGTGAGCAGGTTGGACATACAGAGAGGAGATGATGTAGCTTGAGACCAAAAGGTTCTAGAAACATAATTTCCTCTTCCTTGGGGAACCTGTCTTTTTCTCTCAAGGCCTTCAACTGATTGGATGAGGCCCACTGACATTAGGATGGTGTTTGACAACATATCTTCACACTGCAGACTATCCAATTTGACACATGAAATTAGCCATCAGGATGTCAAAACTCATCAGTCTCAAGAATGATACTGAAATCACCATGATTGGGGTAGATATTAATCAAGAGTAACTTTCTGGGCCTGGGGAAGGACTCCTTCTCTGAGCCCGTGGCTGCAGGGCAGGGAGGTGAACACAAATAAAATTGGGGCTATGCCTCAAAGTAGGCTGTAGTTAGGGGGTGAGGCTGGATGAAGGTGTGGATTTGAGCAAGTAAACAGTCTACTAGTCAATAGGCAGGCAAGATCACTACACTCTACGTGTTCTCTAAACCCTATTAAAGCCTTTGTTACACTGAGTCATGGGTTTATGGCTTATCTTCCTCTTTAGATGGTGGGTTCATCCTTGAATAATAACCGTGTATCCATTGCCTCTTTATCAATAGCCCCAAGCATGAAGCTCAGCACCAGCTGGCTACCCCATAGGTGCTTTGAACTGACCAAAGTGGGTTCTTCTGGTGCTAAATCAACCCTGTGCTTGCCACTGCTTGAGAAGTCCTATATTTCTACACACCACAAGCTGTTGAAATCACAGATTCGCAACTATTACGCCAACTGACAATTATTTCTAGATACTCTCGTAAAGAAATCACAGGGCAATAAAACTTGTCCAAATCGTCTCGTCACACAAAGTTCTCTTCTCTTTCACACATCCATGCCATGAAAAAAAAATCCCACTGGAAAATCAAGGGACACTCTCAGTCTTATAGTCAGCAATGATACTAACAGATAAAGGGGCTGCTGTTTGCCCTAAGCACCAATTCAGACAAAGTAGGTCATTTGAAATCTGTCAGATGTTAGGGCCTCAGGTCCCATTAATTCAAAAATTCTCATGACTCTTATCTTTTTTTTAACATAGTGGAGTGCCCCAAAGTTTAGGAAGTAAAATAATCAGCTACCAGTCTTCTTTACCAGGAAGCCAAAGGGTTTCGAGGCTGTTCAACACAAAGGATGATAAAGTCATTTTGCAGTTGGCTACTGCGTACAGACCAGTTGAGTTCACCAATCCCAGGAACAATTACTAAGCATTTTCCATGTTCTGCATGTCATGAGAGACCTTCTTCCATGTTCTACACATCATGAGAGACCTTCACTTGCATTATTATATTTCCAGTTTATGGCTCTCTGCCTTTTCCAAAGCAGAGAAGTATCAAATATCCAGCTACATTGCTACTGATAAAACAGTAATAGGTATACCAACAAGAACTGACATGTCCTGATTCACACCATGCACCAGACGTTACCATAAGCACCTTATCTGCATTATCTAATTTAATCCTCACAAAACCTCATGAGGCTGACTGAGTCCTTATCTCCATTTTAACAGATGAATAACCCAAGGATCTGAGAGTAGATAGGCAACTTGCTGACAGAACTGCCAGTAGGAAGCCACAGAACCCAGATTCAATGCCAGGTGTGGCTGGCTCAAGTCCACACTCGGACCTCCACACCTTACTGCTTAGCTTGCAGCAGGTTTTATTCCTATTATCTCATACAAAGCCGGAAATGAGGGAAAGTTCAACTTTTTTAAGTCAACACATAAAAGGAAAGATAAAACTTCTTTCCTGTGGCTGTCTTAGAATCAACAACCAAATCAAACGAGGGCCTTGAACACATGTAGAGAAGGAAGGAATGTGTCAAGAGAGGGGGAAACATCAAAAATAAAATGTGGGGCAGAAGAGCAAAACTTTGTACTTCCAATTCTATATTATCCAGGTACACTTAAGTCACTACAGGGGATATTATTAGTTTAACAAGACTCGTTATAACCTGGAGGGAATGCCCTTTGTGGCTCTACTTCCATAATCACAAAGCACATGAGTGTAATTATAAATGCAATTTTCTGGGATGTCTTGAATATGGGAAGCAGACTCCTCAGAAACACAATAAAAACTCCATTCATTGGAAAGGGATGTCCCCATTTGTTAGGGATAAAATGCCATGTATCTGTATCACGTCATATGAATATAGCACACGTCAATTAAGTTGTCACAAGATTATTATTAGAAGCCTGATAATTTGTAGGTGAATTAATCAAGACCAGTTTCTGTGCCCACTGGGCCAAGGGATAAATGTACCATCGTAAATCTGTAAGTTAATAATATCAATTTACAAGGCTATTTGGCAGTCAGGTGGCTTTTTCGTGGGTCACCACTGTCCCCCACCAAGCCGTCTTCTCTTCATGGAAAGCCCCAAGAGCATGTATTACTGTCCCACAGCACAACAGATAAAGTGATGCTCAGAGGGGTTTCACTCGGAGGGGTTTCATGGAGTTAGAAGGATGAGGTGAGAGTAGGGGGAAGACACACCTCCACCTTCCTTCGAAACTAAAGCCATGGTTTTAGTTTTTGACTCTACCTTGTCTTCACTTCTCTCCCCCTGTGCTGACGGAATCCACTCCACCTGTTATTTTTAGCCCGTGCTTGGCCCGGTCTGCTAAGTCCTGACCACAGATGCTACTGAAGTAACATCAGTGACAGCATGCATCCCAGGAAGCCGCACTGTCATGGTCAGCCTTTCCAGCCTTCCCGTTTCATTAATGTAAAAAGATGGCTCTTTCTCGCTTAACCAGACTCAAGTGGACAGAGCCTCAACCCTCTGTCCTCCACTGCCAAGGGAAAGAGCCTCCTGCTTAGAGAAAGGCTTTGGCGGGTAGGCTCCAATGGAAAAAGGTAGTCTTGGCTAAACAGCCAATATTGAACACACCTTCCCCGGATGTGTCAGAGAGATGTGGTTGCTTCTTGTGATACCTTTCCTTCTGCGCAGCAAATGCAAAATTCTGGAAATAATATTCTATTTCATTCAGATTCTTTTCTTAAAAATAAAACAATAAAAACAAACGTGTCTTTACCTGGAACAAAGCTTCCCTGCACCACCTCCTTGTATGCCCACCAGCCTTCATGGATTTTTGGTGAATTCTGTTGAGCTAAAAGGGAAAGAAAGGAAGAGAGACTAAATGAATAGCAGACAACCCCTGGGTCCTAGCCATGTAAGAAGGGTGAACACAAATACAGTAATCCTTTTCTACCCACAAGTCATCCTACAAACTGTGGCAGCATCCCTCCCTCTCCTCTTTTTTTAAAAAAATAGATTCTTAACCTGTAAATATACTGTCACTGCATTTTTTATACAAAGCACTCAGGAAATGTCTATTGAGGAGAAATAGACAGTAATTATGTATTTAAGCCTATTTGAATTCCCCTGTCATTTGTCTGTACCTCTGAATCACCTCTTTTCCACACCTGCCCCCACGCACACACCCACATGTGCATGCGCACACACGCACACCCACACACACACACACACACACACACACACACACACACACACAGCACTAGGACTGAGGCTGATCCCATCCACAAGCCAGGAAAGAACTCTCCATGTGTGCAAACCCCTTAGGAACAGAGAGGGGATAGGGCATTTGTAGGCTAGAAGAGGGAAGGGTGCAATTGGCCAGCTTTCCTCAGGTCCCACGAAAATGAAAACAAAAATATAAATGATCATGGTGAGAGTCTTTGACACAATGGAGAGAAAAAATGGAAAGCCCAAGCAATTGGGACAGAGCATAGGGATCTATGAGCTCATGCTGACATGACCTCAGGATAGTCTTTGACCTTTATGACAGATGGTGGGTGAATTAGGGCAATTCTATTACATGTGGGGGTAAACCCCAAAGTGCAGATAAATACAGAGTGTGGATCCCTTTACTACTGAACAGCATTCATATTTCAGCTGCTTCTCATATTGGAAAAAATAAGGTCATTTCAACCATATTTGTAATTCAGCAAGTAAATAGAAATGTTAAACCTTGACTTTCATTTTCTTCCTTTAAATCTTATTCTTTCTTTCAGTCTCCTTCAGAATTATCATTCTGGGTTAGAGAGAATGACACAAGACAATGTGTCTGCAAGCACAGCTTTGTGTAAAGAAAGGATTTGTCAAATTAAACTTCATCTTCCATATGAGCTCCAATTGCCTAGATCCAAGTGTCTTCCCATAGTTGAGAAAAGATACTTTTTCTGCCTATGACGTTAAGGCCCCCAAGGCTCGCAGCTCTGTGATGAAGGGTTTATGACCCAGGATGAGTGAGAGAGAAACCCACTCCTTCTGGAGTTGACAATGTGGTTTGGGGTCTTCGGAAACAAATGGAACAGGGACAAAGAACCTACTGAAGGCCCTGGAAAGGTATCACCAGTACAAATCTATGGCTTGGGATGCATCAAAGTACCCGGGTTACTAGTACCCCATTTCCACATAGAATGGATAGAGCTTGGATGTTCCCACAGCCCTGAAGAAAGATCCTAAAGGCAGGGGAGATGAAAGCCAGTACATCTGTCCTGGGGCAGTAGGCAAGAGAGAAGTGGCCTCAAACAGAGGCTGCAACAGATTTGTCCAGCCAAGGACAACAGAGTTAATAGAGACTCTGGGTATCTGTGACAGTAGGGAACAACAAAGAGGTCTGAAGTCTAGGAAATCTTTACGTCTGAGAAACCCAAGTTTCTCAGTTTCCCAAGCTGAGAAACCAGATCAAGACTTATATGCTTGGAAAGTTTACCAAGTAGGTGGACAAAGGACATTTCTCAGGCTCTGCACAATTCTGATGCTTCCTCGGAGTCCTGACATTGCATGATCCACTCTCATCCTCCTTCCCAGCTCACTGGAGGGTCATTGTAGGAGAAGAGGGGAATGCCAAAGGCTTAGAAATCTGTGAGATCAGATTCACCTAATGTACTAACACCCCAGGGCTAATTTTTGAAACAAACATTTTATAATGCTCACCTGATGATAACTAACTAAAATGCATAGGCAGTACATTCTGCCAAAAAAAAAAAAAAAAAAAGAAAGAAGAAGAAAGAAAGAGAAAAAAGAAAAGAAAAACAACTGTGATATTTCACTAAACCCCAGCCCAGCTCTGCTGGACATGAAGCATGTCCCAAGTTCCCAAGCCTGGAAGAAATACACATATCTGAAAGCCCAAAAGTATTCAACTGCAAACATCCCTAACAGCTTTGCATTACAGATAAGCCAGGATTGATTTTCCTTATCAAATACAAGAATTTCTGAGTTTTATCAAGAGTCACCAAATTTTATCCAATCAGGATTGTTGCCTGTCTTGAACAATTTTAACCATAAACATAGTTTTCTTCCTTCCTTCCTTCCTTCCTTCCTTCCTTCCTTCCTTCCTTCCTTCCTTCTTTCAACTGGTCTTCTTTCTTTATTCTCAGAGGTAGTTGTTGGAAAACTACAGTCTCTTGTATATATTTCATCACTATAAGTAAAGATCTCACCACTCAAAACTTTCTGTTTTACATTAAATATAGTTACCAAGTTGTTTTACAAAAACCTTTGTTGATAGTACTTACACACATCCATTTCAAAAAATTAACATGGTGCTTTAGCTATAATGCAAAGGATAAATCAATGTAATTAAAAATAATACAGATTTGTGTATGCTTGAGCCTGATTGAAGCATTAGAACAGAGACTGGCAAATGATCATCTACTAACCAAAGATGGCCACTGACTGTTTTTGTACCAGTCAAGAGGTAAGAATGGTTTTGCATTTTTAATAGTTAAGAAAATCAAAAAAGGATGTCTTGTGACCTGTAAATATTATATTAAATGGAAATTTCAGTGTCTATAAATAATGTTTTATTGAAACACAGCCATGCCCACCTATTTACATATTGCCTATGGCTGCTTTCTCACTATAAAAGCAGAGTTAAATAATTGTGACAGAAACCAACTGGCCTGCACAACTTAAAATATCTCCTATATGACTCTTCACAGAAAGTTTGCTGGTTGTTAATTTACACACATAGTTTCAAAAACCAACATAATCAGTGTAATGCTTTAACTGTAATATAAAAGATTCATGCATAATCTGTAATAAAAAATGATATGTTTCAATTTGTAAATACTTGGTGATTATGTATCAGAAGAACAAAGAAGTCGGATGTTTGATTGAAACAGGTACAAGTAATATGGTTGTACTGTATTCCAAAGATCAAAATCTGCAAGTGGCATTGCTCTCAGTGGTGTGATTTTCCAAAATACTGAACAACTGTTGGTAAAGTTCAGAATGAAATAAAGTGTTATCTTCCCTTGATATACAGAGTATTTGCATTTGCTGAAGAATAGGGTATACTAAAACTATGAAAGAGATACTCTGTGTTCATAGGCAACATGGAGTTTGTAAAGTCAGATAAATAAGTTTTTCACTCACTTGAATGTCTTGCTGGGACATTGGACAATGTATCTATCGCTGTTTGAAACTGTCAAATATATTACAGAGCGTATTCTCTGCCCACCTTGCCCCAGTTGGTGCTAAATGCAGTATCTTTCTTTAAAAGAATCTAACGATGTTCTTCTTTATAGTCACTGACCTAATGGGATGTTTTATAGCACTATTTATATATGCTTAATGAATGAGGATAAAACATCATGTTGAATACTAATCAGAGGATACTGTTTCCTCTAAATAGATAAAAGACACATTTCCCTACATCTGAATTGTAGTGCCAAGTCCACATACCACCACACTGCATACTGTATATATGTATACATTGTATATTCAAGTATTTTTTTTTCTTTTCCCTGCCAGTTGACCATATTCTCAAGAAACTATCATTTCCAGTGAGTGAGAAAGAAAAAGCAAAGATGTTAGATGTTTACTCTTAAGATGACAAAAAAAGGAAAGCTAATTCCAATACAATCCTTAGTAAAATAGTTGACTAAGTTTTCAGATTTTCAGATACATTCATATTCTCTCTCTCGCTCTCTCTTTCCTCTCTGTGCACTTCACTCCCCCACAGGCCATTATAAGAAAGACCCATCAGTCTGACCAAAGCACTGATTTAAGAGATGTGATTTAAAAGGTAGAAGAAAACAAAGTCTTTGGATAATTAAGAGTACTACAACTTACAGAAATATCACCAAAAGCTTCTGTCCCATTCAGAAGACTACAAAAAGACTTGCTCTCCCTTCGCATCAAGTCATTGCTCCTTCAGACCCATCCATTCAGAAGTGAAATTATGTAAGACTTTAACAGGCGGCAAGACAATCAGATCATCTGAATGAAGTCTGTTATAATGACAGAACTGCAGAGATTCCGTTTGTTTTCTTTGACATGCTTGTGAAGGATCCAAGCTCACCCTGCAAAAATCCATCAGCTTGAGCTGAGCGCACTTGCCGTCCATCAATTACAAAATATGATACCTGCAGGCTAGGTTTGGAGAAAAGGAATGTGTTTTCAAATGCCCTTGTATGCCCAGTCTGGCCTCATACTGTTAGGCAATGTGGGAAGAGAGGGCAACTCATTGTAAGGACACGTCATTTAAACCCCCCCAGCAGTAACTGTGAGTGGCTTGTTTGCAATGGAGTGCCAGGAGAAACACTGGCTTTCTGTTTTAAATCTTCCCAGCCAGATCTTCCATCATCATCTTGTTGTCTACATCTGATACCCAGTGAGGGGAGAGCCAGTTGAGAACTCCTCAGAGCAAACAGGTGAACAGAAAAAAGCCTTAGCTGCTGCAGTGCTTTGCCAGTGGATGGGATTTCTTTACTTAATGTGCAACCAGCCCCTGGGAAAAATCCAGGTGTCTAATCAAAAAAATTGTGTTGACAGTAAAAGCTGTCATCGCTGCCAGATGAGGAGATATACATAGCAAGGGCCCCTCTCTTGATAGTAAGAAAAACATATTTCAATGTTATTCTCCTTTTTTCATTGTGGCTGTTTGAGAACTTGTGAGTTTCAAAAGAAAACTCAGAATCTCGGGATCTGGAAAGAGATACAGAATTCATTGCTCCAATCTCCTTCTGGGCATTTGAGGAAATTGACGAACAGAGGAGGGACGTCACTAAAAATAAATTAAAAAAAAAAAAGCATATGGTGTCTTAGACCAAGAGTCAGCAAACTTTTTCTGTAAATGGCCAGATAATAAATATTAGAGGCTCTGAAGGCCATTCTGTCCCTGTCCGCACTACTCCACTGTGCCACTGTAGCATAAAAGCAACGATATACTATATATAAATGAGTGGCTGTGGCTGTGTGCCAATAAAATGGTATTTACAAACACAGCATAAGGGCTGGATTTAGTCTACAGCAGGCAGCACTGCACTGATTCCTGTCTTAGAGCTAGGAACCATTTTTTTGTCATCTAGTTCTGCTTCCCTGATTGAATGTTTTAGAAGTGAGCTACTTTAAGAGGAAAATTAGAAAGAATTTGGAAAGAGGTGAGTTTCTAATTACAAGTCAATGGCATCTGATCAATAAGCGCTGTAGAATGCATGTATAATCCTAAATCTTTCCCAAACTCCCTGAAACTGATCACCAGAGTCTACATAAAACTCACTATGCCCCCTCCCCAAGTCCATTTCCATTGGGTTGAACCATCGAAGTTGTAGGGGCCTCATATAAACACTGCCCACACTCTCCTGCTGGGTTTTTCAGTCATTAAGGAACAGACTGATTTCTAAAACCCTTCTTACCCTCCCATACATCTATAAAGCATGTTTCTGGATGACTCTTGGGATTCTCATCTGTCTCCATAGATAAAGTAATTATGTTTTCACATGTCAACTCTCTCACATCATTTTGAGATGAACTTTTGCAACTCTCTTCTATTTTCAATTCCTATCACCACCTTAGATTCAGAGAAAACATAACCTTGGACCATCTCCATATGGAAATTATAGTGGCCCCTTGACCTAATGGAAAAGAAAACTCAAGAGCAACAATTCAGAGTGTCCTGGTGTGGTGGGGAAGGAAACGTACAAGATGGAACAGAAGAGTCCTCACAAAGGGAGGAGCCCTCACAAAGCTGGAGAGGGAAACTGCTTGATAAAACTCCAGTCAACACGCACCTAACTGTAAGCATGCACATTGCAAAAAGTATACTTCCAAACCCTTGGTCAGTAAAATGTTATCTGTGCCAGGTGGTCTATGACAAGGGGAGATGGAATCAAACATAAGGGAGAGGCAGAGTCTAGTACCCCTGTGTTACTTAGTTTTAATGGGTTATGAGGAGCCCTGAAGAGTAATTTCCTTAGGAAACTCCTTTTCTCTGCCTAGGAGGCAACATAAGGAAGGAAGCACAGAGCCTATTGGATCAACAGAACACCAGATGGTAGAAGGTGAAAAAAAAAAAGTGCTATCACTGGATGCAGGATGCAAAATATCACACTCCCTATCCTCAAGACAATCACTGTTTTTCCCTTAAATGGTCAAGTCTGTCCCCTACATGGGAAGCAGGAACAGAGAAGAGCATGGATCACCAGAGGAAATGGAAACAGCCATCCTGGTATACTGCCTGGCTCCCATTGGACCTGCCAGAGATAATGCTCTTCCCAAAGTGCTTGAGTTTTATACATGTTGTAGGTCTCTCCCTCCTCCACGCACCTTTGACATTACGTTATCCTACATGTGAGCATTGAGACAGTGCTCCACACTTATCTGTCTCCGTGTCACACTTATTTGTCTCCGTGTCATTCTTTCACAGTAAACTGTAACTTTCTCGAGGACAGAAAACATGTCTTCTCTTGAAATCCCATTATTTATGCAAAACTTGGTCAGTAACAGGTGCCCCATAAAGCCGGACGAGTGCATGAAAATTCTGTGTAAAGTGGAACATTATATACAAAATTGTGGTACAGCTCAAACAGTCCTTGGGAGATTTTAGTTTATACCCAAAGACTTATTGGTGTGATGCCTGTATTTGTGGCAATGGGAACATTGACAGAAGCGTTTTCAAGTTGGTTGACAGGCCCATACTCGCTTGACAGATGGAAGAGCACCAGGAGCTGACACTCTGCCTAGGGAAATCAAAGCCATGGCAAACCCTTTTATTGGGCTCAATGTGTTTCATTTAAAAGTATGGTGGGGGTGGGGATGACACCTTACCTAGGAGGGTTTACATCTGTGCCGTGTTTTACATTTTTTAAGTTGTGAGACAAGGGTGAGATTCATCTCTATCCCCCTACCCAACATGACCCCCATTTACCATAAAAACTAGACAGAAGAATCGGACCAAGCATCGCACTAGCTAACTGAGCCACAAGCTGACTGTTCCAAGCACAGAAATCGTATATAAGCCAGAATCACCTTGCACATTCGGCCAGACTCAAGCAAGCTGACATCAACACTGAATGTGCATTGGGAGAGTAAGAAAAATAACCTGGTGGTAGAACAGACTATTACTCTCACCTAAAAGACTCAGAATGCAAAGAGGTTCAAATATAGCTATAGTCAAAAATCAACAAAAGGAGGGCACCTGGGTGGCTCAGTCGGTTAAGGGTCGAACTCTTGATTTCAGCTCAGGTCATTATCATGAGATCAAGACCCGCACCAGGCTCTGTGCTGACAGCATGGAGCCTGCCTGGGATTCTCTCCCTCTCTCTCTCTGTCCTTCCCCTGCTTGTGTGGGCATATACTCTCTCTCTCTCTCTCAAAGTAAATAAATAAACACTTAACAAAATCAATACGAACAAAAGTCCCTAACATGGGTGATTCTTAGCCCCTCTAACTGATATTCTAGAATCTCTGCCATTTGGATTTACCACCCAGTCTGATCTCATTTCTCATAATTTTTACAAAATTTCTGTTCTACCTGCTGTCCTCAGGCATTCTTGTTTATTACTCTTCCCACACCTTTGCTTTTGCCTTTTTGTTTTACTCCCTGGAATTCCCTCTTTATATACTTCTTCTTGACCAGGCTTACTCGATTCTCACAGCCTCACCAATTTGTCGTCCTTTCAAGAAATTTTTCCTGATCGTTTTAGTTGCACTGTGATCCCTTACTTCCCTGAATTCCAGAATGTTAGTGTCTATTTCTCATTTGTCGTTTTCATCATTTCAACAAACGTCATTGAGCACCTCTGATTGTGAGGCAGTGTTCTAAATGATTCGAACACCCAATCACTTTTATTCCATTGGAGGGGGACGGGAAAACAAACAAACAAAAACACAAGCAACTGAATTAAACTGTAAGCAGAACATTATGTACAGAAAATATTGTGTAGTATAATCAAAGATTAGGACAAGATAGACAGTCACTGGAAGGGCACTTTAGATTGCATGACAATTAATGGCCTTTAAGATTATTATACTTAATCTGAGATTTAAATAACAAAAAAAGATATGGCCTCCTGAAGATCAATAGCATTAGTATTTCAAGTGGATTCAAAGGCCTTAAGAAGGCAGAAGGAGCTTTCAAGAAACAGAAAAGTAGCCATTGCGGGTGAAACACAGTAGCTGCATAGAGAGAGAGATTTAAGATGAGGCTGATGATTTAGGTTATGCTCCAGAAGATGGCGGTGGCATCAACTATGATCATGTTGGTGAAAACAGAAGTGGATGGACACCATATGATTTAAAGGAAGAGTGAAGAGAACAGACTGATGGAAAGAATGAGGGAAGTTAAAGACCACAGAACGAAGAGAGCTCCTACCTTTTAAAAAAAGTTTTTTTAATGTTTATTTTTGAGAGAGAGAGACAGAGCATGAGCAGGGGAGGGAGAGAGAGAGACAGAATCCAAACCAGACTCCAGGTTCTGAGCTGTCAGCACAGAGCCCAACAAAGGGCTTGAACTCACAAATCATGAGATCATGAACTGAGCCAAAGTCAGACATTTAACTGACTGAGCCACCCAGGTGCCTGGAGAGCTCCTATCTTTTTTGACCTGAGTGATTTGATGCTGACAGTTATTGAGATGACAAAGGAGTTTGGGGGGAGTATCTTCATAGTGGGAAGGAAAGTTGAGAGTTCCATTTGAGGGGCGCCTGGGTGGCTCAGTCAGTGAAGTGTCTAACTCTTGATTTTAGCTCAGTTCACCATCTCACAGTTCATGAGTTCAAGACCCACATCAGGCTCTGTGTTAGCAGCACAGATCCTGCCTGGGATCCTCTCTCCCCCTCTCTCTCTTTGCCCTCCCCCCACTTATTCATTCTCCCTTCCTCCCTCCCTCCCCCCCCTCTCTCCCTCTCTCTCTCTCAAAATAAGTAAACTTAAAAAAAATGCAGTTCCACTTGAGATGGTGAGTGAGCATTTACCCAGAGGTGTCAAGTAGGTGGCTGGATATAAAATGAATTCTGAAGAGTCAAAATGGGATATACATTTATGACTCTTTGACATACAAATGATATTTAAAACACTGAATTTAGAAGAGGTCACCAAGGAGAAATGTGAAAATGTAAAGAGAGAGACCAAAAGGGACAGAGAATAGAGCACTGGAATGTTCAATATTTAGAGGTTGAACTGAGGAGGAAATCTGAGATAAGATTGAGAGGGACAGGCCACTAAAGGTAGAGACAGACAAAGAAACAGGAGAAAAAAAGATTAGTCTGGTGCTATTCCTTGTTTCTTTGTTACTTTCTCTTATTAGATAAATAGGTAGATAGACAGACAGATGTAGATATAAATAAATTTTAGAACAGTTTTAATTTCACAGAAAAATTACAAAGATAAACACTTCCCACATAAACTCATATGCAATCTCCTTTATTATCTCTATCCTTCATCAGTATCTGTCACAATTAATGAACCAGTATCGATACGTTATTAGTAACTAATGTCCATGCGTTACTCAGATGTCCTATGTGTCTAACCTGAAGTCCTTTCCCTGTTCCAGGATCCCATCTGGATCCCACATTCCATTTAGCTGTCATGTCTCCTTAGTCTTCTCATGGCTCCAGCAATTTTCTCATAGACTTTTAATTTGTATCTTCCTACGGCCCTGTATCCCTAACTAAATTAACACCATCTCAAGGGTAAATCTTACGCCTCGTCTACTATAACGCAACACATGTAATAGGTGCCCTGGGCATGCTGATTAATAAATATTTGTTTAACAAACCTAGGAAGGGGAGAGAGAGACATATGAAGCTCCACTTAGAAATGCTATTCACAAGTTTTCTAGGACTATCCACCCTTCAGAATCCTTGCCAGTTTTTCCCTAAAGTAAGTTTAACGCTAAAGAGTCATTAGAACTTAAGTACCATGTCACTTAAATAATAACAACAGTAGCACACAAAAGAAAAGGGATGAAAAGATCTCTAATCTATGTAAGACTGTAGCTATAAATTCGTTTGCTGCTTCCTTCACCAAACATCACTTCCTGATTGTTTTCTTCTTATTTTTAATGTCTTTTTTGATAGTCTTTTTAGTAGATATGCCGTCATTTCCCCATTATTCCCTTCCTGTTGGCTATCTGGTTATTTGAATATTGCAGTTAAGACCAGAGTTTCCACTGCTTCCCCTCTTTCAGAATCTTAACATTCAAGTGCAGCATGCCAAAATCAAGGTCAAAAGACAAAGCATATGTAGAGTATCATATCATCTGCGAAAAGTGAAAGTTTGACTTCTTCTTTGTCAGCTCTGATGCCTTTTATTTTCTTTTGTTGTCTGATGGCTGATGCTAGGACTTCCAGCACTATGTTAAACAGCAGTGGTGAGAGTGGGCATCCCTGTCACGTTCCTGATTTCAGAGGGAAAGCTCTCAGTTTTTCCCTGTTGAGGATGATGTTAGCTGAGGGCATGAATTCAGCAAAGTTGCAGGATACAAAATCAACGTACAGAAATCTGTTGCATTTTTATACACCAACAATGAAGCAACAGAAAGAGAAATCAAGAAACTGATCCCATTCACAATTGCACAAAAAAACCATAAAATACCTAGGAATAAACCTAACCAAGGATATAAGAGATCTGTATGATGAAAACTATAGAAAACTTCTGAAGGAAACTGAAGATGACACAAAGAAATGGAAAAACATTCCATGCTCATGGATTGGAAAAATATAGTTAAAATGTCATTACTACCCAAAGCAATCTACATGTTCAATGCAATCACAATCAAAATGGCACCAGCATACTTCTCAAAACTAGAACAAACTATCCTAAAATTTGTATGGAACCACAAAAGACCCCGAATAGCCAAAGTAATACTGAAAAATAAAACCAAAACGGGAGGCATCACCATCCCAGACTTTAGCCTCTACTACAAAGCTGTCATCATCAAGACAGTATGGTACTGGCACAAAAACAGACACATAGACCAATGGTATAGAGAATTCAGAATTGGACCCAAAAATGTACAGCCAACTAATCTTTGACAAAGCAGGAAAGAGTATCCAATGGAAAAAAGACAGCCTCTTTAACAGATGGTGCTGGGAGAACTGGACAGCAACATGCAGAAGAATGAAACTAGATCATTTTCTCACACCATGCACAAAAATAAACTCAAAATGGAGAAAGGACCGGAATATGAGACAGGAAACCATCAAAATCCTAGAAGAGAAAGCAGGAAACAACCTCCCTGACCTCAACTGTAGCAATTTCTTACTTGACACATCCCCAAAGGCAAGGGAATCAAGAGCAAAAATGAACTATTGGGACCTCATCAAGATTAAAAGCTTCTGAATGGCAAAGGAAACAATCCATAAAACTAATAGGCAACCGACGGAATGGGAAAAGATTTGCAAATGACATACCAGATAAAGGGCTAGTATCCAAAATCTATAAGGAACTCATGAAACTCCACACCTGAAAAACAAATAATCCAGTGAAGAAATGGGCAGAAGACATGAACAGACACTTCTCCAAAGAGGACACCCAGATGGCCAACAGACACATGAAACGATGCTCAGAGTCCCTCCTCCTCATCAGGGAAATACAAATCAAAACCACACTGAGATATCCCCTCACGCCGGTCAGAGTGGCTAAAATGAGCAAGTCAGAGGACTCTAGATGCTGGCGAGGATGTGGAGAAACAGGCAACCTTCTACACTGTTGGTGGGAATGTAAACTGGTGCAGCCCCTCTGGAAAACAGTGTGGAAATTCCTCAAAAAATTAACACTAGAACTCCCCTATGACCCAGCAATAGCACTGCTAGGAATTTACCCAAGGGACACAGGAGTGCTGACGCATAGGGGCACATGTACCCCAATGTTCATTGCAGCACTCTCAACAATGGCCAAAAATAATCACTTACATTACACTGTGGTAATGTAAGTGATTATTTTTGAAGGGAAATACTGGGGTAACTTCAAGACAGATAAATAATGACAGAATAATGCTAATCTAACTGAAAAGCAAATTTGACCTCTGACAAATAGGCAACTATCAAGAAGCACTATAACTCTGTCTAAAAAAATGTTTCTCTTCCATCACAAATTCATGTTATGAACATTTCATTAACGTCAGGGCACATTTTGTATTCAATTTTTTTTTTTTACTATTATTTATCATCTTGGAATCAGGGATAGATGTATTTTCTATAAATATCATAGATCAATTTGGTAGTAGGCCCTTTTCATGTTTTAAAACAGTTGGAGGAAACCTCGGACCCAAAATGTTCAAGTCAACCCCCAGATCTACCCTGCGCTCTCTGCCCCCCATCAGTAGAAGGTGAATGTGTGTATGTTGTATTCAGAGCACTAAAAGGGTATTGATACAGTGAAACAATTTTTATTTTATTTTTTTAATGTTTCTTTTTGAGATAGAGTGAGGGAAACAGTGAGAACAGGGGTGAGGCAGAGAGAGAGAGAGGGAGACATAGAATCTAAAGCAGGCTCCAGGCTCTGAGCTTGTAGCACAGAGCCTGATGCGGGGCTCAAACCCAGGAACTGTAAGATCACGACCTGAGCCAAAGTCAGAAGCTTAACCAACTGAGCCACCCAGGCGCCCATGCAGTGAAACAATTTGTAAACTGCAGTTGATAAACATTTGGTAATTCCTAAAATCAATGAGTTAGTCAGTTGTGGGATCGATCTCTTTTCATACAAAACTTTCAATCAAAACTAGTAGCTCTGACTGAGACTAAAACTTCCTCATATCTCTATTAAATTTGAATTCAGCAAGGTTAAGTCAAATGAAAAGAAACAAGCAGACTTGGTTGACTTTTGAGAAACAGTATGAAATAACGGAAAATGTGCAGCATCCTGGAATTGAATCCCAAATTTATTACTAAAATTTGTGTTGGTCTGTGCAAACTATTTCACTTTTAAATGTGCAGCTAAAACACACACATGCACAAATACACACACACACACAACATTATCTGAACATTGGGAATGTATTTAAGACAATACTTTATGCTGAATAAATAGCACCTAATACTTTTATTGTTTGATGTTAGCGTCAGTGCTATTGGTGGGGAGAGGAGTGCAACCAGGGGCAGAATGAGAATCTAGCAAAAGGAAAAAGGTAGAAAATACTTGGGAAAAGGAATCAGAGGCTATGGCATAATTTCCCTTGAAACTAAAAGAAAAAAGAATCATAGCCTAAAGAAGCATTGATCTGCATTCTCCATTCTCTAAATTCTGAGCCAACTCCTGGAAAGAAAAAGCCAGCCCTGGTAGACTGAGGGAGAGCTCGAGAGTCCCTGAGGACACTTAGAATATTTGCAAGTCAAAGCACAGTCAGCAAGGAGCCTGTGGAAACAGGGTTGGAAGACCTGAAGCTGGAAAACACCAGTTCTGGGAACTCAAGCGGGGGCCTATGCTATTCACGAGACACAGCCTACCCAAGCCCCAGGGCCAATGGGCTTCAGGGAAAGCAGACAAAATGACCCTCTGCGATCAATTAGCCAGGGTGGGACAGAAGGTCAGGACCAAACCTGAGGAAAAGGCTGGAATGGTTTTATTAATTTTTCTCACATATCAGCAGCTCAACATCTTTTTGTGCTTCTTTTCCTTTTTTGCTTCTTTTCTGGTTCTGATTCACTGCGTGTTTGCTGATTGTGCCGTACATAACAGGGACAGTCACATACTTTGTAAGTGGGGGGAAGGAGGAGCAGTTAGGAGCATATCTATACTGTCCAGACCGGCTAAACAAGAGTTTCATTATTTAAGTTTGTTTATTTATTTTGAGAGGGAGAGAGCGAGCGCGAGAGTGCATGAGTTGGGGGGGAGGAGGCGTGGGGGCAGAGAGAGGAGAGAATCCCAAGCAGAATCCTGATGCAGGGCTCAAAGGAACTCACAAACCTTGAGATCATGACCTGGGCTGAAACGGAGTCAGACAGCCCCTAGAGTTTCATTATTTAAATAACAGAGACTAAAGTTAAGTCTGAAATTCCCAGCTGTAACTGGGAAGACTTGATTATTCTACCTACTGCAGCTACAATTTCAGTGACAGAACTCAAAAACTTCTATTCCTCTCCTGCATGTTTTATTCTGGGTTTCACCCAACATTTTCAGTGGCTCACTTAAGAGTGTACTGAATTTTTTCAGAACCTCGTGATTACAGTAGTTGTGTTTTGCTGCTCTGGCAAACACAAGATAAATATTGTCCCAATATCCATTTACCTTTTCTCCTTATGCAAGAGAAGTTCTGGTTTTTAGAAAGGCACATGGCTTCTGGGAATAAAGACATTTCCCTTCCTCCCTTGTAGCTAGGGACATGTGACTAAGTTCTGGCCAATGAGATCTTAGTGTGTAGGACATCCAGGAAGTGTTAAAGGGAAACGTGAGGTCTCTTCTCACCCCTTCCAGCAGGCTGGAGTGTGCATTGGATGGCAAGACCTCAAGCTTCCTTCCTGAACCATGAAACAAAAGCCTCATTTCCAGTAACAAGATAGAAGCTGGAATCCCTATACTGACTACATTCACAAGAAAGGAATCTCCATCTTTTTTTTTTTTTTAATATTTTTATTTATTTCTAAGAGAGAGAGAGAGAGAGACAGCGTGAACAGGGGAGGGTCAGAGAGAGGGAGTCACAGACTGCAACAGGCTCCAGGCTCCGAGCCGGCAGTCAGCACAGAGCCTGACGCGGGGCTCGAACCCACGAACCGTGAGATCATGACCCAAGCGAAAGTCAGACGCTTAACTGACTAAGCCACCCAGGCGCCCCAAGGAATCTCCATCTTATTTCGTGTTTTCTGTCACTCACAGCTGAAACTAATCTCAATCTATACATACCCACTTCCCATAAGAATTAACAAATTGAGCCTACTCCTGCTATAGCTCTAATTCACAGCTGAAACTAATCTCAATCTATACATACCCACTTCCCATAAGAAAGAATTAACAAATTGATTCTACTCCTGCTATAGCTCTAATTCATTCTTTCCTACACATTTATGGTGCCCTGACACAAGTCCTAGACACAGGACCTCCATAATTACTTATATGGGCAATTACAACTGCCTCATAATAAGACTTTTCCCCATCTCTACCTCCCCACTGCTATCCCACACCTATCTCACTATTAAGATTTCTCCTCCTAGAGCAATGTTTTGCTCCTGTCTTTCATTGACCCTTCAAAAATCTTCAATGACTCCAACTACTTACAAAACAATGTCCAAATTGGATCACCACCACACCCCTTCAATGGCTCCCACTTGGTTACACAATAGAGGCGAGGTGTCTTAGTGAAGTTTCCAATGCCCTGCATGGTGTGGTTAATTTGTTTTTTTTAAAACTCATCCTAATGTCCTTTGGGGATCTTTTCTCTGTATTTTCATAGTATTTATTACATACTTCTATTTCATCATACGTTACTTTCTTAACGTATCTCTTCATAGGTTTGTCCTCTAGTTCCCAATAAATATTTCTGAGCTGAAGCAAATTAGACATTTGGTTTTCACTGACTGCCCCTATGTCTTAGTCTGACTGAACTATCTGCTCTTGCTTATGTGTGTTAAATGCTCATGCTCTTTATTTTCCCTGTAACATCATTTTCTCCTCTACATACCCAAAGTAAATCAATTCTTCAAATATCAGCTCAAAGACCACCTTCTCCTTGAAACCTTACATGTTACCTACAGCTGCAGGGAGGCTTTATCATGAAGTTTACTACCAGTGTAGGTACAATTTATTTCATTTCTATCCAATTCAACATGATTCAATTCAATCCAATCCAAAAAATGATTAGAATGTAATCTGTATTTGCTACGTATGCTCAGTTTTTATTTTGGAGAGGCTCACGGTTCAATGAGAAAGAGACATTTTTAATATATCTGAGGCTAACGTTTATGCTGTATATTAATTAAGATAATGCTAGTGATGATGTTAGTTTATCTACTCTAACAGTAATCTCTAAAATTTTTTTTTTATTGTTTATTTTTGAGATTGAGAGAGAGAGAGAGAGAGAGAGACCATGAGTAGGTGGCTGGGGCAGAGAGAGGGAGCAGGATCCAGTCTCTGAGCTATCAGCACAGAGCCCAATGCAGGGCTTGAACTTGCAGATTAAGAGATCATGACGTGAGCCAGAGTTAGGCACTTAACCAACTGAGCCAACCAGGTGCCCCATGTAACAGGTAATCTCTAAAGCCTCAGTAGCATAGCACAAATCCAATTTTCACATGTGTGAAATCCTAAACTGAGTGCAGGGCCCAGGTTCCTTCTTCCTTGAATCTCTGCTATCTGTACCATGTGGATTCAAACCACCACAGTGTGCACGTTAGGCCAGAAGGGAGAAGAGCATGGGATAGTTCTCAGAAGCTGTTTCCGTGGTTTAAGCTCGGAAATGATGCCCATTCCTTCTGACTTGACTAGAACTTTGTCTTCCGAATACACCTAAATGTAAAGAGGGCTAGGGCAATGTTGTCTAGTTGTAGACTAAATAATGGTGTTTGACTGGATAGAACTAGGGTAAGTCTTGTGGAATCCTCCATGTCCCTCAGGAATACTAAGGAGAATTTGAAAGCTTCTCATTCCCTGAGATGAACTAAGAAGGGAAGCAAATACAGTTGGGGGACTATATAGCCAGGATGGCTATAACTTTTAATTTGCCTAGGATATTCCCAATTTACCCTTGTTGTCTCAAAATAATTATAAATAAGATCCTCTTTTGCTCTTAAAGATGTCCCAGTGTAGACGATAAATCATAGGGTTGTCCCTCCAGATAATAGTCTCTGCCATATGTGGCATCAGCCGTTTTGAAGAATCTGCCTACAGGGCATCTAGAGTCATGTGAGATCATCCACCTACTGGCCAATATTTTGTCTTGTGTATGCTGTCCAACCTAAGTCAGGAATGTGTAACTTCTCCCTACCCTCATATACCTCTTTCTCCTACTTTCCTCATTACACTTTGCTACCTGACAAATCAATAAAACCATAGAAAAGACCCAATTTTATCTGACCACAGAAATGACCCAATTACTGGCAACCTGATGACCCAGATCTTTTTCCTTTTATTTAAATGTTAGATGAAAGAAGGAGATTTTAAAGAAATAAGCTCATTGAAGGTATTGAAAGCTGAGTTGTGATGGGGCTGAGTGGGGGGAGGGTTCCCCTTTCTCTGGGAGAAAGCCCTTCTCCATCAGCAAATATTCAACATGAACCCCAGTTCTTCCTTCCTGTTCTATACAATGAGAATGGTTACTGAGATGAATTGTAGTCTAAGAGAGTGAATGTGATATATTATAATTATTTTATAAACAAAGTCTCTACTTATAATTTATTTTTCTTCTATATATATGGGCTAAGCTGTTCAGAAGAATGAAGACTTGACAGAGAATAACAGATGTGGAAGGGAGCTTGGAAATCTTGTTTTTCTGGTCCCCTTGCTTATCACATGGAGAAACTGAGGCCCAGAGGAGTTAAGGCCTTCAGAAGAGTGAATGGTAGGGAGCCAGTATTGTGACTTAAGACCTCTGGTGATCCATCAGCTGCTCTTCCAAGCTTCGTATAAAGGGATTTTCCATGACTTGTGAAAGGGAAGACTCATTTGTCAGTCCAACAGAACATTCAGCCTCAGTTATTCCGGATTATTAGTTTGGCAGTCAGCAAATCCAAGGTTTTCTGAGTGCACATGCACTTGTTTCACCCAAGAAATCTGCAGTAGTGAGATTTTGGTCTTGGTGTGGCCTGTGCAGTGGGTCCTGAACCAGAACGTACACTCTGTGCCTGGGAAAAACGAGTGCAGGAAGAGTTTGATGAGAAAGCTTCCTTTGTTCTGTGATCATCCATCTTCAGAACTCCACGCAACAGTCTCAAGGTCTACTCACTTGTAAATCACAGACAGATTATGATGAATGGAATGAGACAACTATGCTTTCTCTGAGATCCTTTCCAAAAGCTCATCTTTAAAGGAACAAAGGCAAATGTCCTTTAAAATGACTTCCTCCCCCTGAAACAAGAGGTTTTCTCAAACTTCTGGAAACGCTGAGGGCATCTATCTCTGTCATGGATGTTACGTGCAGTCATTTAATAACAAAACCAAGAAAGGAAAAGAAAGGAGAACCCTTACAAACAAATATGGCTTTATCACACAAGTGAGGCAGATGCCATTCCTTAGAGTCAGAGCACACTTGGCTTTCAGGGAAAAAAGTCACCAAGCACAAAAGTGGAAATATACACTCAGGATTCTAAAGAGCTCAGTCAATAGAAGGCTCCCATCATTCTGGCCAGATTTCCCGGGACCATATTTTGTCTAGAAAGGAAGTAAATGCCCTTTCATCATTAGTTAATGCTCCGTGATTCTGCAAATCTGCTGCCTTTGGAACATCCAGAGGCATACAGCCGTACATTTCAAAAGGTAAAACAGACACAGTCTGTGTGCTGCGGAAGCAAATGCTGTGCTCTAATTTTCAAGGTTGAAAAGATTGGATTGGAGGAATGAAGATGCTCACATGAAACACACCAATATTGACCTTAGCTGAGCTTCTGTGTCACTAGCGTGTGCATGTGTAGCTGCTAAATGGAGAGATGCTGGCTGGGGGTGCAGAAGTTGCCTGAAGGTGCCATCGAGGGGCCAGGGCTGGCTGGCATTAAGTTGTGGGCTTGAGTTGTACTGGAAGGTGACTTAGCAGTCAAGAGTCAGCCAAGAGAAGAAATAGTCATGATAATAGCTAACATTTAAACAGCTTTTAAAACTAGGTACTATTTAAGCACTTCATGTCTATTGACTCATTAAATCACAGAAATTCTCTACTGCTAACTTTTCTCTCTCCCATTTTACAGGGGAGTGTCCTCATACCAAAATTAAAGACGTTAAGTAATTTGCCCAGGGTCTGTCTAATAGTAAGTGGTAGAGCTGAGACTTAACACACTCAAGCAGTCTGGCTCCTACATCTGTGCTCTTAACCACTATGCCTATTGCCTTTCAAGAGTCACAAGAAAAATATGACATTTATCTTTAGAGGACTATAATAAAAAGAGAGATTCAGGGCTTGAGAGAAAGAGAAAGAGAGAGACACACAAAAAGAAAAGCTCATCAAATGCCAAGAGATGAAACAGGATTTGAGATGACAGTAGAGATAAGAGGTCACCCAGACTGAAGAAATAGAAAAGGGGCAGATGGGAGGGCAGAGGACTCTAGCAAACAGCTGGCCCATGTTTAAAAAGGCCTCGTGTACGGGCCTGGGTGGCACAGTTGGTTAAGCATCTGACTCTTGATTTCTGCTCAGGTCATGACCTTGCAGTTGTGGGATCAAGCCCCATGTGGGGCTCTGTACTGAACATGGAGCCTGCTTGGGATTCTCTTCCCCTCTCCCTCTACCCGTCCCCCACTCACACTCTTTCCTTCTCTCAAAACAAACAAATAAACATTAAAAAGAAAAAGGCCTCATGTAAAGGCACAGGTTCAGATGAGCACTCACGACCTATGGTCCCTACATCAAAGCTGTCCTCTCCCTGTCAGACTATTCTCTCAGAACTATTCAGAAAACTAGTCATTCCTGTGAATAAAACTTTACCACATCTGTGCTTAATTCTTTCAAAAACATTTTAGAAGCAGAGCTATTCAGGTCAAAGGGGAGAAATAGCTTAAATCAATGGGCATTCCAAATCTAATCAGAAATAAAATAAGGACGATTAAAATAATGATGAGGAAATAAAAGCTACCATTCATTCGGTGACTGTAGGATGTCACACACTCTTCTGGGTACTTCACATACACCACTTCACTCAGTCAAGACAAATCTACAACACAGAAAATGTTCTGGAGATTAAAATTCAAAAACATTATATAATTTATCGAAAGTCATAAGCTACTCAATGACAGATGCAGGATTTAAATAAAGCTCACGGGCTTTACTAGCTATATTGTCTGGAAGCTCTGAACAATCAACAGAGGAGGACTGGGAACCATAACCATACCTATTGAAAAGAATTGGGGAAAAAAATCATTATTTGTACACCATATCTTGTCAAAAGAAATGTATAACTTCCAAAAACAAAACCTCCAAAAAAGTCATGAAGAAAGCAATCTAGTAGAGTCAAGAAGGAGAGAGGGAGAGAGACAGACTAAGAAAGACTCACACAGAGCAGGAATCAGGGGAGGACCGAGGAAATTCATATAGATAGGAAATAAAACAAAATGGGAAAATAAATTTAAATATATTAGTCATCACTATAAACGTAAATCAATTAAACTTAACTATCATAAGATATAGACTCACACCGGTTTAAAAATGAGACATTCTTGGGGCGCCTGGGTAGCTTAGTCGGTTAAGCGTCCGACTTTCGCTTAGGTCATGATCTCACGGTTTGTGGGTTCGAGCCCCGCGTCGGGCACGAGACATTCTATATTCTAGCAATATGCCTGAAATAAAATGACACCAAAAGACTGGAAGTGAAAGGGGCACCTGGGTGGCTCAGTTAGTTAAGCTTCTGACTTCACTTCAGGTTATGCCTGATATCACTGTTCATGAATTTAAGCCCTGTGTCAGGCTCTGTGCTGACAGCTCAGAGCCAGGAGCCTGCTTCGGATTCTGTGTTTCCCTCTCTGTCTCTGCCCCTTCCAGCTCGTGCTCTCTTTCTCAAAAATAAATAAACTTAAAAAAAAAAAAAAGACTGCAAGTGAACAATGAAAACTGAAATATTCATCAATATAGCAATAGGTCAATCGACTGTCATATTTATATGCAAGAATGCTATACAGTAGTTCAAATAATAGAATTAGCTCTTTAAGTATCAAGATAGACCTAAAATCATATTAAATGAAAAAACAATTTGTAAATGATAGTGATCATTTAAAGATATATAGAATATAACTTCTATATGCCTACCCTAAAACTCACAAAATAAATTTGAGTAATAACACAGATTCACACTAACTTCAAGGAAGTCATCATCTCAAGAGGAAGACAGAGAATGAAGAATGGACTTGGAAAAGGGTATACAGATTACTATAAATTTTACTTATTTAAAAGTATTTGAAGCAATATGGCAAAACGTTAACATTTGCTATTTCAGAGTGGTGGGTACATTATTGACATAGTTTCAGTAGTTTTGTGGTACATGTAAAAGAATTCCTAATTTTCGAATAGGTAAAGAGAATAGGTATGGTGGCAAATAAACATGTTATTATATAACCTTACCTATTATCTATTGTAACCATTTACCTATTTCGGAAAAAACAACCTTAGAACAGATAAGTAATAATAGTCAGACAGGGATCAGTAAAAGCCTTTCATGTTTCAGAAGTGGTTAAATGAACAGATGTCAATTCATCCCAAATGGATGTGTAGTTTTAATGATAATCTACTTCAATATCAAGAGATTCTCTTTAGTAGCCTAAGTTGTTCCCAAAGTTTATATGAAAAAAAAAAATAAGACTTTAAAAAAATACACATGTTCAGATGTCAAAAATTTAAAGCTACAATAACTAACATGATGAATTATTGATAAGCAACTGGCAGACAGATCAATGAAATAGCACTTATGCTAGTGGCACTGAACAGTTCCTTAGAAACAAAAACATTAACTCAGAAATATATATGTATTCCTATGTTTACTGACCATTATTTACAACCATTAAGATATAGAAGCAACTCAAGTATCAGTTGGTTGATGAATGCATAAAGATGTGGTACCTATTTACACTGGAATATTACACAGCCACAAAAAGGAGTGAAATCTTGCCATTTGTGAGAACATGGATGGACCTAAAGGTATAATGCTATGTGAAATAAGTCAGAGAAAAACCCAAATAGCATATTATTCCACTTACGTGTAGAATGTAAACAAAACAAAACAAATGAAAAAACAAACAAATTGGAAATAGACTCATTAAATACCGAGAACAAGCTGGTGGTTGCCAGAGGGGAGGAGGGTGGATGAAATATGTGAAAGGGATTAAGAGGTACAAACTACTAGTTGTAAAACAAACATGTCACGGGGATGAAACATTCAGCATTGCAAATACTGTCAGTAATACTACAGTAACTTTGTATGGTGACAAACAGAAACTACACTTACGGTGAGCATTTTGTAATGTGGTTAATTACCAAATCACAATGTTTTATACCTGAAACTAATAGAATATTGTATGACAACTATACTCCAATAAAAAATAAACAAGTAAAGCAATTTTAAGTTAATGTAGGTCACCCTCTTCTTCTAAACCTAGCTTGCTTATGAATTCTAGGTAGACCAGCAGCCTACCCTCATAAAACATTCAGGGAAATGGAAACAAATATTGTCCATGCCATTAGGGGAAATGAACTGGAACCTGGTCTAAAACTGGGCTACAGGCTTGTGTCGATTATCTGATGAGCTGAGGTCCCCCTGAAGGAAAAATAAAAGCACCCCTTCGAAGAGATTACCATGAACCAGTGAAAACAAAGACTTATGTAAATGAGGGCTTTCTACACTTTTATTATTAACAAACGTGAAAATAACTAGATGTTGAACAAAAGAACTATAATAAGTATACTATGGATCATCCATCCAATGGAGGATTAAATCATGTTCTTTGAAGATTATTTAAAGACAGAAAAGCCCTCACCAGGTATGTGAAAAAAGCAGAATACAAAAAAAATTACATAAAATATGATCCTGGTTTTGAGAAGAGACAGTAAAATCTGAAAGAAAATACAAGCAAATGTTGAGCAATGTTATTTCCAGGTGGTAAGATTATGAAGTGAAGTGAATTCTCTAACTTTAATTTTTTTCTGTATTTTCCAACATTTTCCTGTAACCTGTTTATTTTGTATGATTAGGATAAAAAACAGTGATTAAAAATTTAAAAGGCAAAACCTCCCACTGTGTGTTGAGCTCCCCAGAACTAGCGACCCAGATTTCAGAGAGGACCCTAACAACTTCTCTTAGTCATAAAAATAATGAGTTTTCCAATATTAATATTTAATTTTCAGACCTATAGATAGGAGCAAGAAAACCCAATAACAATCATTCTTGAACGTCATTTCTCACTTTGACGCACCGGCCACTACACTGCTGGCTAAACAATTTCCCCTGCTCTTAGTTACTCATTTTGACTCATGCATAAAAGATACATGTCAAATCAGAGAAATCTCCTTAAGGGCAATTATTAAGGAAGGGAGCCCGGAGTGTTGCTTCAAGCCCTAAGCTCAGGAAATGTGACAACATTTTGGACTACATTTTACTTCGCTCCTGTAAATGACAGCAGACCTCGCTCTGGGACGCTTTGTTGTTTAAGCCAGCATTCAATTTACCAGGAAATCCTGAATACTGTTAGCAAACCCCAAGCTCACTTCCACGATGTGAGGTCTTCTGCTAGGATATCAGCTGCACGATGATATCTGCTCTGGAAGGAACTGCTCTCTGCACAGCTAATGAAGTTTCACGAGGCCCTGGTGAATAAGAGCTGCAAATGAGAGGCGGGCAGGGAACAGAAGAAATGCTACCTGTAAAAGGTGAATGCTGTCTCTGCTCTTCACACACCCCGGTGCTTCTAAAGCACTGCACAAACCCAGACGTATGTCTCTAAGAGAGGGAGGAGTTAAAACAACTTGTCTGTCTCTCTCTATCAGCTCTGTCTCCTCCCGACTCTGCGTCTTTGATTCCTTGTCTCTGTCTCTCATTTCTCTTTGCATCTCTGTGCTTTTCTGTGAGTCTGTCTCTCTGTCTGTATCTCTGTCTCTTTCTCTGTACAACATCCCTTCTCCTTGCTCATGGAATCTAAACAAAAAAAAGTTGGGGGTGGCTAATATACCTATTTTGCCTGGCACTTCATCAAAGCCATGCAGGAATCTTAAGAGGAAGAAATGGAGGCTCAGAGAAGGCTTGTGTCCAATGTCACAGGTGAGTAGTGGAGGTGGGGTTTGGACCTTGGTCGGTCTGTCCTCTGCTCAAAGATGACAGAATAAGCTATCTGGCAGTGAACTGCTGGGGCCATCCTCTCGCAATAACACCTCTCTTGGTCTGTGGATACACTTGGAGTAGGCACATTTTCTATGATAGAAGGGCTTAGTCTTCAGAATCTACAAACTAGGAAACCCATGGCCAAGATGTTAGCCAACATAGCCAAGGGTTTAGAGAGCAAAGCAACCAGCTTTCAATTCCTTTCAGCTCCACTGCCTTCCCACTTGCTGTTTTTAGACATCCTCCAACCTGATTTTTGTTCCGAAAACAATCTAACCTTATCTTTCCAAGGGTCTGCTAATGTCCAAGACCCAATGGCCACAACCGAGTCTTTACTGTACTTGGCTCTCTCTAAAGACTGAGCACCATGAAGCTCATTTTCTTAACTTACTTTGTCCTTAGCTGCTGCAAAATGATATTATATTCAGCCATTTTCCATTTATTCTCTTTTAAAGAGGAAGTAAATATATAGACCTATACACATATATGTAACTAACATATAGAGACAAATAATGTATATCTATATATGTACATATTAGTCTGTCTCTTCCTTTTTAAAGAGATACGTGTATGTATCCATATTATTCATCTATATATATACATATATGTGACATAGATACACACAGAAACATACTAGGGAATTAAATGAGAGCACATAATTGGGAAAATCAAGTGTCATAGAGTTGACCACATAGTACGTGCTCAATAGATATTTGTTGAATTAATGAATGAACCAACTGGCAGTATTATAATCCTTGTCTTGACAAATCTTCCACTCCCAGCCAACCAGAAAAGTGCTGGCTACACATGCCATTTACTTTCTTGCTCACTGCAGCAGATCCTCTCAAGAGGATGCCCTGTCCATTACAAATGCCATTCACATCCTGGCTCAAATCACTGCGCCCACTGAAAGTCTTCTTTGCTACTTTAGATTGAAAAACTGCTTCTCTCAGAACATTTCTGGCAATTTCTGCCTGTTGGCAATTCATCAAGTACTCTTCTGTGAATAATCTTCAGTGTTTGCGGTGATGACCTATCTCCTGTATTGTGATTTCACATTTCCCTTGCTGTTCTCCCTGCCACGGAGTGAAACCTAGTTTTTGTGTCTTTACTAGGCTCTTTTAACATCCTCAATAAGTACCTACTCAGTACATGTTTGATTAATGTGTTGAAGTCAGGAGACAAATCTCTACCTTTCATGTGACAGAATGGGGGAAAAGGGTAATGAAATAGCCTGGCGGAGATTCTCCTGTATGCTAGATGCTTTACATGCATATCCAGTTCTATTCTTGCCATTTATTTATTTGTTTATTTGTTTGTTTGTATTTTTATTTTAGAGCATGAGAAACAGAGAGATCATGCATGTGTAAGTGGGGGAAGGGCAGAGGGAGAGAGAGATAACCCTAACCAGGTTCTACACACAGCACAGAGCCTGACACAGGGCTTGATCCCATGACCTTGGGATCATGACCTGAGATGGAATCAAGAGTTGGACTGCTTAACATTGGACTTCGGCTCAGGTCATGATCTCATAGTCCGTGGGTTCGGGAGCCGCAGAGCCTGAAGCCTGCTTCGGATTCTGTGTCTCCATCTCTCTCTGCCCCTCTGCCACTCAAGTTCTGTGTCTCTGTCTCTCAAAAATAAATCAACATTAAAAGGTTTTTTTAGTGGGGGGTAGGGGGGAGATGGGCATGGAGGAGGGCACTTGTGGGGATGAGCACTGGAAACCAACTTGACAATAAACTATTTGTAAAAAGAAATTAAAAAAATAAATAAAATTAAAATAAAAAGAATCACTCACTGGAGGAGCCCGATTCATATGAACAAATTTAGTAACTTTATAACTACCCTGAGTGGGCAAAGACTTTTTTATATATTAACGTTTAGAAAATGAAATTTATTCAATAAAGTCATTAAAAGAAAAAAAAACTTTTTTAAAAAAAGAGTTGGACAGCTCAATTGACTAAGCCACCTAAGCAGCCCTCACCCCTAACTTATTAAGTGAGTTTTATCTCATCTCCACTTGAGAAAACTGAATTACTTGGCCAGGGTTATACATCTATTAAGTAGGGAAGCTGAGAGTTGAAACCAAGATCCAGCTAGAATCATGTGTTCAAAACTATGTCACACTAAACAGGAAAACTCTAGGAGAATACACACAAGAGTATCTTCAAGACTGTGAAATAGGCCAAGGTTTCTTTAACATGATGCAAATAGCCCTAACCACTGAGGAAAAAAGGTGGATAAACTGGACTTCATTAAAATTAAGAACTTCTATTCATCTGAAGATATCATTAAAAGGGCAAAAAGGGAAGTCATGAGTTGGTACAAAATACTTCCAGGCAAAAGATTTGTACTCAGAAAATACGAAATATTTCCACAAACTAATAAATAGGAACAGGATAAGCAACCCGATTTTTTAAAAAATAGGCAAAAGATCTTGGCCCTGGTTGGCTCAGTAGGTGGAACACGCAACTCTTGATCTCAGGGTTGTGGGTTCAAATCCCAGGTTGGGTGTAGAGATTGCTTAAAAAAATAGAAATGGGCAAAAGACTTGAATAGGACCTTCACAAAAGTGAACATCAAAGTGGACAGTAACCATACAAAAACTTGCTCAAGGTCATTACTCATGAAGCAAATTAAAACCACATTGAAATGCCACTAACACCCACCAGAATGGCTGAAATTGAAACAACTGACAATACCAAGTATTGGCAAGCATGTGGAGCAACTGGAATTCTCATACGCTGCTGGTGGGAGTATAAATTGGCACAAGTACTTTGGAAAACTGTTTGGCAGAATCTCCTAAAAGTTAAAACTACAGACTCCACCTACTCCACTACACAGCAATTTCACACATAGGCATACACACAAATTAGTGTGCACATCTACCAAAAGACATGCACAAGAACGTTGACAGCCATTTCATTCACACATAGCCAAAGACTGTAAACAACCAACATGCCCGTTGACAGTAGAATGAAATAAATATATATTTGTATGTTCATAAATGGCATACTACACATCGATTAAAACACATGAACAGTTGGTGTCTGCAACAACATGGCTGAATCTCACAAATTATTAAATGAAAGACGCAGGACACAAAGAGCATGTTCTGTATGATAACTATTTATATCCAATTTAAGGACAGGCAAAATAAGTCAGTGTTTATAAATAATCATCCCAGTTTTTACCACTATGGGGTAGGAGTGGAGAGGTTGCTAATTGACTGGGAAGGAGTAGAAACAGGAGAGAATCTACTGGGGGATTTTAAAGATATGTTATGTGTGTGTACACACACACACACACACATACACACATGCACACGCACATACACCAGTGGAATATTCTTCTGTCATAAAAAGGAATGAAATCTTGCCATTTTCAACAACATGGATGGAGCTAGAGAGTATAATGCTAAGAAAATAAGTCAGTTAGAGAAAGACAAATACCATATGATTTTACTCATATGCAGAATTTAAGAAACAAACAAGCAAAGAACTGGAAATATTCTATATTTTGATATGGATGGTGGTTACATGGGCATATATTTATATATAGCATATGTTATTATATAATATATAACATAAATGAGTGTATATTTATATATAACATATATACTTATATAAACATATATACACCCATGTAACCATATAATGTAACATAGCTGTGTTAATAAAAATTAATATATATTATTCTATATAATTAATATTTGCACATTTCGTATATATCTCAATAAAAATCAATAAAAAACAAAAAAGAACAACACTATCTCCCAATGAGGATAGTATGGGAAATGAAAATACATTTGTAACTACAACTTTCCTTTATAAGGATTTATATGATCTATCCCTTTTATAATCAAGGTCCAGGGAAAAACAGCAGACTCCTGTCACACTGTCAATCTTCCCTTTATCAGGCAACAAAACCATATATCCTGCCATGTCGCACTCATGCCAATAAGCACACACTAACTCAGTACTAAACGATCACTTCCCTAGTCTGGGTTTTGGTATATTTACTTCTCCTTCTTTCTGCTTCCCACTCCCCAAATTCCAACCCCATTACCATTTGATAAATACCTTTCATGCAAGCCTTTTATCACTTCAAAACAATACCAGATGCAGGTAAGGGTCTAACACAGATAATGTACTAAATGAATAAAGTGCTGAGGATAGAGTTGAAAGACGATAACATTAACTCAGAAAACTTTTGGTTCGGCTGCAGGCTCTAGAGCAAACCACTGAATTCTTTGAACCTCTGCCTCCTGCCCTCTCAATCCAGGATGCCCTGACTCATCCCTGTGAATATCTCCCAGGATAAGGCGTCCGAAAGTTCAGGAAAGCACAGTAGTAGCGTTGACCTGGCTACCAACACAGGGGTGCCTCAGCTGAGGTCAGCGAAGCCTGAGTGTCCCTTCCACAGGCTTAGGATCTCATTGCTCTCCATCTGCCACATTTTCTCTGACCTACATTTCCTTTCTGGAACTTGGTGGGTGTTCCCCTAATGAAACACCTCCTGCTGTCAGGAAGGAGGGTCTTCACAAGTAGCCTGTGAAAGTGTCTTGAAAGGCTTGGCTAGATAATGACCATGGAACTCAGAAGCTCAGGTCTACCTTCTTTTGTCTCCCCTTAGAGAGACAGTGCCAGGCCACCCCTGCATGTCTGCTTCCAGAAGAAAGAGACGGGAGCCAGAGGACAAAGTGAACACGCTTCCAACAGAATTCAACTGATGCTCTTATCCTCCACCCCCTCACTTCCATGACAATGGCTCCTTTTAATTTTTAAAATTCATTATGTGTCGTGGGATATCAAAAAGCTCAGGCGACGGTATGATAGACACCAGTGTCTCCACTATCCTTTTGGAAGAGAAGTTGACAGTATGTTCAATGTGCTAGGATCTCTTGCTTTACAAAAAATTAAATATTACAGGTAGAGCTCAAGTTCTACTCCCATCCCTCCTTCTTATCTTCCCCCTCCCTTGAGATACCTCATGTCTAAAGTTGGCATGCATCATTTGTGACCATTCTTTTGGTTTTCTACCCATAACCTCCCTCTACTATTGCTTGGGGGGGGTGGGGTGTCATTAAACTTAAATAAAATGGATCCAGCCATATCCGTGTCTTCAAACTTGCTTTTCCCAATTTGTCATATTGGAGACTCCATTCATTCATTTCAACTGCTGTGTGGTACACAACTGTATATATTCTCATTGCTTTGTTCCTTCCCTTACCAATAAAGAGTTGGATGCCACCACCTCTCTTTTTTAGCCATTTTATTTTATTTTATTTTTTAAATGTTTTATTTATTTCTAGGAGAGAGAGAGACAGCGTGAGCAGGGGAGGGTCAGAGAGAGAGGGAGTCACAGACTGAAACAGGCTCCAGGCTCTGAGCTGGCAGTCAGCACAGAGCCCGACGCAGGGCTTGAACCCACGAACCGCGAGATCATGACCTAAGCGAAAGTCGGATGCTTAACCGACTAAGCCACCCAGGCGCCCCTTTTTTTAGCCATTTTAAATTGTGCTGCAATGAATACCCTTGGGTAGATCTCACTGTTTCTACTCTAGGATATCCCATTTTTTAAAAAAGTCTAGAATGGATGCTGAAAAGTAGAATGGCTGAATTGTAGAGTAAGCTGATCTTGAAATAAATTAGAGCTTTCTAAAGTGGTTACAACAATTTAAACCACCATATCGTTTGCCCACAGTTGGTGTAATCAGATTTTAAAATGTGTGCCAGGATGATGGGTTTGAAATGGTAATCTACTGCAATTTTAATTTCCCCTGAATCCCAGCGAGACTGAGCACATTTTCGATATATTTATGGCTGTTTGAGTTTCTTCGTCTATAAACAGGCTTGTTTATACAGTTTGTACATGCAATAGTTTATCAGAGTATTTGAATATATCTTGTGCCAGGGAATTGGACTCCTCCCAGGAAAGCTCAACTCATTTTCTCACATCACTAATTTTCAGAAGTTTCTTCATTAGGGTCAAACTCAAACCTGCATTGATATCCCCCGCCCCCCGCAGAACACTGGGTTTGCACTCTGGGACGACACACGGTAAGTCTGACCTTTCATTCGCAAGGCTGCCTTACACATTCATTTTTTCACACACTCGCTCATTCATTTTGGCAAATGCTAATTAAGTGCTCATCAAGGTCAGGAAGAAGACATGGGTCATGACATCGGGAGATATAGTTTAGAGGAGGAGATAGACACTGTACCAAGTAATCACACAATAACATTGGTCAGTCTAAGAACAGTGGTATATACAAGAAACAAAGATGGGGCAGAACAAGGGTGATTTCAGAAGATACCATGTCAACACACATTTATTAAATTTATTAAAATATTAAGATATTTACATAAAACCTATCTATTATAAATATCCATTGCCTTAAGCCCTTGTGTATCTCCTTCAATCATCTGGCCATTCTTTTTTTTTTTTTTTAATATTTTTATTTATTTCTAGGAGAGAGAGAGAGAGAGAGAGAGACAGCGTGAACAGGGGAGGGTCAGAGAGAGAGGGAGACATAGACTCTGAAATAGGCTCCAGGCCCTGAGCCAGCAGTCAGCACAGAGCCCGATGCGGGGCCCGAACCCACGAACCGCGAGATCATGACCTAAGCGAAAGTCGGACGCTTAACCGACTAAGCCACTTAGGCACCCCAATCATCTGGCCATTCTGGCACCTTTCGGGGACAGCTCCCCAACACCTTGGCATTAAAGGGGTGGCATGGGCCCGGGGCTCTAGACCCTGCTCTTGTGCTACAATGGGCCCCTGTTCTCACTGGTAGGTGCTTAGCCCTGTTGTTACATATTCTGTCTCCCTTGGGAGGGGGGCCACGTTCACGTGGGACCTGGTTTCAGGTATTCTCATTATCCCCTTTTAGGCTTGTCTTCATCCCTCATAAATTATAATGCCCCAAACAGTATTTCCATCTAGGAGGAAATGGTCTAAGCACAATGTTTGTCAAACTTCAATGAGTATCTGAAACATCTAAGGACCTTGTTAAAATGCACTGATTCAGAAGGTTTGGGGGTAGGGCCCGAGACTCTATTTCTGACCACTTGCCAACTGGGGCCAGTGCTACTGGTCTGGAAACCACATTTTGAGTAGCAAGGGCCTCATCGACTTGGAATACAGTGCAACCAAACACCACCCTAACATTGACACAACACTGTTAACAACCCAGCCCAGCGTCACATCTAGTTTTTTGGCAAAGACACTAATCACACATATTGGCCTATGTCCCCTAACTCTTTTTATAAGGGTGGAAGCTAAAGCCTATTCTTCCTCATCTCTCATTTGTGCAAAGATACATTTTTGTGCATACATAATAACTTGCACCCACACTGATTTGGAATCTAGTGAAATTGCATCCTGGTTGTTACTCAAACAGATCAGTTTATAGAGAAGCTATATCCCATGTTGTGTCTGACAAAGCACTTGAGCATCTGCTAGCCTGTCAAAAGGTCCGTTGCTGAATGAAAGTAACCTTATAGGGAGCTGAGGTTCAAAGGCATATCATCATAATGTTTCTTCCATTACATTAACAAGGAGTTTTTACACTCATACCTGGCCATCACTGTTTTAGACACTGAGACAAAGTCCTCTCTCTCAGGGAACTGACATTCTGTTGGGGCCAGATATACCAAACAAACAAAACCAATACAAATAAAGAAACAAGAAAATTTTCAAATGCTGGGAATAAGAGCAAGAAGTGAGTGAGGGGAAAGGAAGCTACCATGGAGCAGGTGGTCAAGATGATATCATTTAGGCCAAGGTCTTCCAGAGCTCTACTATAAGGAAGAAACCAGAGATTATAGGGGGGAAAATGCAGGTAGAGAAAATACACAGTACCAGACCCTGAAGCAAGAAAGAAGCGTGTTCACATATCAAAAAGGCCAGTAAGTTGCCTGGGGCAGAGTGAGTGGGGTAGGGGGTACTACTCACCGACACTGGAGGGAGGGAGGCAAGGGTCCAGACCCTGCTGCACTACAAAAGTCAGAGCAAGGAATTAAGATCTTATTTGAAGTGTATTGTGCAGCCATGAGAGATCCTTGCAACCTTTGGATGTGTTTTAGAAGCAGAGTCAATCAGGGCTTGCCTTCACATATAGAATTTGTTCTGTTTTGGTTTTTGAGCTTTAGCAATCAGTTGGGTGTTCAGGTCATTTCCTTGTAATATGGAGGGTATTTATGGGGGGAAATGCAAGAATTTCATTTAAACATGGTAAGCTTGAGATGCATGCTAAATATCCAGGCTATTGTAGATGCAAAGCCAGCTGTGGGGAATGTAATCCTAGAGAACTAGCGAGCTACCAGGCTGGAGAGAACAGCCTGGCATAAACAGCAGGTGGGTCCCTGGCAGACCTGTAAGAGACAACTATGGATGGATTAGAGTTAGAAAGGCCAATTAAAGAGGAGGAAGAGTAAAGTAAGGACTTGGAGTCCTGTGCGCTCTAAGAGATCATACAAGGAGGCAGTGGTCAACTGTATCTGATGCTACTTAAAGGTCACAGTAGATAAGGATAGTGCATCACCAGGGCTCCTGGGTGGCTCAGTCGGTTGAGTGACCAGCTTCGGCTCAGGTCATGATCTCACAGTTTGTGGGTTCGAGTCCCACATCGGGTTCTGTGCTGACAACTCAGAGCCTAGAGCCTGCTTCAGATTCTATGTCTTTCTCTCTCTCTTTCTCTCTCTGCCCCTCCCCAACTTGTGCTCTGTCTCTCTCTTAAAAATAAATAAAACGTTAAAAAAATAGTGCATTACCTGCCAAATTAGGCAATATAGAGACCACCAGTGACCTTGGCAGTAGTGTCCCCGGTGGAGTGAGGGGAGGGAAGCCTATCAGGTGAGTTGAAAAGAAAATGCTAGTGAGGAAATGGAAATAGTGACAGTAGACAAATAGCTCAAGACTTTATGAAAGGGAGCAGAGAGAGTAGAAGCTGGAGGGAAACAAAAGATCATTTTTTTCCTGCAAGAGAGCCCAGAGCATATTTGAATGACAACAGGAAATAAACTAGTAGGGAACGAATAATGAGGAAGACTCAGGAGCGAAGGAAGATGCAACAGTAGGAGAAAAGACTGAGAAGGTGAAAGAGACTGGGATCCAAACCAAAAGCAGTAAGATGGAGCGTGGAGACACTGTCTCCATAGAAACAGTGGGGAAAGAAGGGGGTACAGATGCAGAGAGGTGGTTGTGGTACTGACATTGGTGGGGTCCTATCTTCCTCCATTTTCTCTATGTTGGGGATCAGAAAGGCATAACCTATTCTCACATGCAAGAAAAATAGACAAGCCAACATCTGGCATGACCCCACCATAGCTGCAAACAAACAAACCAACTCTGTGTGAAAGTGGGCAAGAGAGAGGTAGGTGCCTTCTACCCAGAGAAGTCCAGGAGAGGAAACGCGATCTCCCTTAGAGCATTAAACCTCCCCAAATTCTCAAAACATGTTCCATCACGTCCCACTTCCCCAGGACCATTCCTGACACTTTAAATGTCCCCTTCCTGAAACACTTCTCCCTATATTCTGCCTCTCCTCGTGGTATGTTGAGAATCTCCTCCATCTTTTTTTTTTTTTAATATTTTTTAAATTTATTTCTAGGAGAGAGAGAGAGACAGCGTGAGCAGGGGAGGGTCAGAGAGAGAGGGAGTCACAGACTGAAACAGGCTCCAGGTTCTGAGCTGGCAGTCAGCACAGAGCCCGACGCGGGGCTCGAACCCACGAACCGCGAGATCATGACCTAAGCGAAAGTCGGACGCTTAACCAACTAAGCCACCCAGGCGCCCCAAGAATCTCCTCCATCTTTAAAAGCTCACCTCCAATCCTCATCAAGCTTTTCTGATGCCCACCCAATGCCCTCCAACACTGGCACCTGTCTTGCCCTCTATGGATTTCTCAGTATTATGACATCACTTAGCAAAGTCCCTCCTATACTATAGTTTTGCACTCCTGCAAGGAAATAATGATGCACTGATTGCCTGCTATGCCTTCCAAATGTTATTTTGCTACTCTCACTCATGATCTGACCCGGTATCAACTGCTCCTTGTCCAGACAGCCTCACTCTTTTTTGGTTCTCTGCAAAACTCAGACATTTAACAGAGTCCCCCAAGAAGTCTAGTCTCAACAAGCCTAACGTCTAAGCCAGTGCTGACATTCACAGTTAGCAGGACCTTTGGGATGTGCACTGATGTCACCCAGTAACTAGATACAGGTGGGCTAGCTCTCCTCCCCAACTGCATGGGGTGCTGTAATGTAAACATATCCCTGATTTTTACAACATACACAGACCTGTCTTCATGAGCACATATACAAAGATCATGCTTCGTTAAGCTAGTGAAGCACCATCTCTCTGTTCTCTGAGGCTCTCCTAAAAGGATCCTTGTATGAAAGGTTTACCTGAGCCAAATGTGACATTATATCAGCAGCAGAATCCAGCCAATCTCTGTTGGAGTCAGGCAACCAAATCCTCTGATAACTGGCTGCCGCAGGACTTCCCCGGAGCTCTAAGTCAGCTGAAGGCACCACTAGAAAGGAGTGTAAGGCTTTGGGGCTTGCTAGTTCCTCGCACCTCATTCAACCTAGGGTGGTGGCACCCCATGATACCTCTAGCCAATCCACGTGTATTGAATGCCTTTCATTTTACTAATAAAAATACATTGCTAATATCTCTTGTGCTAACCAACATAACCTCTAGGCATAGATTTAGATATGGAGAGTTGGCTGCTTATCATGGCTTTGCCTTTGAACTGTTAACTCCCCATCAGTATCTCTCAAATGTTACCCTCTGCAGTGTGTATCCTCTTCCAGGACACTTCAAATGTTAGCTGTTCCCAGGGTACGGGTAAAATCAACTTACACATAGCACAGGGTTTAAATAGGAATGTTCTGAAGTAAATTACAGACACAGAAGTCAATGAATTCTTCCTCCCCACTCCATTTCCTCCCTTTCCTCTCTTCTTCTTGCCCCTCCGCCTCCTCCTAGGCTCCCCCTTTCCTCTACCCCTCCCTAATGCTTTTTTTTTTTTTCTTTACTTGATAGTCCATACTGAAGAGTGATGGAGTCATAGGAAAGGATCCTATTTTGGAGTGCGGAACATTTCACTAAAAATTAAAATACACAGACAATTCCATTCTCCAAAATCTCTCTTAGGCACACTGCCACCCGTGGCTCTCGTTTCCTGGATCCTGTTCCCTCCCTTGGGACATTTCAAATTACTTTCCTTTAGAATCTGCCTCCTAACACAGGACTCATTCAGTCCTTAACTTGCAAACCCAAACACCAAGATTCTTAGGGAAACAAAGACTCTTACAGAACCTGGCCCCATTCAAAGGCTATTTGTGGAACATCTTTAATGCCTTAAATGTGTCCTTGAGGCCTCCACCTCCCCCGACCCCATTCCTAGGTAATACTTCTGAGCATTTCTCCCAAATAAATATAGTGTTTTCCTCAGGAAGAATGTTGGTAAATAAAATTTTCTCAACTGCATTGCAGATTTTCAGAATGAGAAATCATTCTTAATTATTGAAGTCTTAGGCAAAATCCAAAATGCATTTTATTCCAGATATATACTCCCCTATCCTCCATCTCTGTGAAGGCGCTTACTCTTGATGCGAACATAATATAAATATTCCAGGGCTTTCCTGTATTTTTGTCTACAATCCACACGCCTTCCTTATCTTTTTCAAGTCTCAGCTTTACAACTGACAAAATTGTCAGATATCTAAAGTGCACATTGTGATGATTTGATATACATATACATTGTGAAGGAATTCCCTCCATCTAGTTAATTAGCACAGACATCACCTCACATATTTATCTCTTTTTTCAGTAAGAACATTAAGTTCTATTCTCTTAGCAAATTTCAATTATACACTAGTGTTATCAACTATAGTCACCATGTTTTACATTAGGTTCTCAGACTTTATCTCACAGCTGAGAGTTTGTACCTTTTTACCAACCTTTCCCTATTTCCCCCATCCCTCCCTCCCAGCTCCTGGCAACCACTTTTCTACTCTGTTTCTAGGAATTCCCCTTCCCTCCCCTCCCCTCCCCTTCCCTTCTTGATTTCACATATAAGTGATACCATGCAGTATTTGTCTTTCCCTAGCTAGCTGGTTTCTTTTAGCATAATGCATCCATGTGGTCACAAATGGCAGGATTTCTTTGTCATGGCTGGATAATATTCATATATATATATATATATATATATATATACCCATACATACACACACACATATACACACATTATACACACACATATCTATATCTCACATGTCTTTTCCATTCATCTGTGGATGGACACTTAGTGTATTTCCATGTCTCAGTTATTGGGAATAATGCTACAATAAAGCCAGGAATGCAGACATATCCTCCATATCTGTTTTATTTCCTTCGGATACGTGCAAATCCACAGCAGATTGCAGGATCATCTTCTTTATTTCCTTCTGTTGTCCTCGACTTTAAGTACTTAGAATTGTAGCGCGCAGCCTACAGCGATCAGGATAACTGAGAGATTCTGAAACCCAAGAATATCTCCAGATCTTCTAAATCAGTATCCATGGGGCGACACCAAGGATCTGTGCTTTACAAAACCATCTTCAAAAGGAATTTTGGTGCCCAGCCCTGATTAAGCTCTTCACCACCACAGGGGAACTTTACAGTTGTCCTCTGGGGGCGCCAGAATACTGTTTCCTGTGGTGAGACGGAGGCTGGAGGCTTTGGTGACCTTACACACAACTTTGTTACTGGCTCCTGTAGTAATTTCTTCCTAGTCACTTGCCCAGGTGTCCACAGCACAACCCACGGTGACAGCCACGTTTGTGCTCATCTGCACGTTCAGTGTTCATATCACTGGGGATCACTCTGGCTTCACTCTTGGCCCCCCATCAAAGAGAGCTGGTCAGCCCCTTCCCTTATGAGAGGGACTCATAAGCCTGTCTGTGCCTGAGACTCTGACCCTTAATTTTGACCTTCGCTGGTTCCCCCTTTGGATGTATAGGTGGAGTGTTGTAGTGTGACCGTGTGAGCAGTGAGGCGCTGCCTGCACGGACCGTGGGGATTTCAGCCTGGAAGTTTTCCTTCAGCCGCAGGCCTGGCGACTACCCCTTGGTGAGCCCCTTGCATAGGCAAGATGAAAAACAAAGGTTAGCTTGCTCCTTCTTCCACTTGTTCTAGTTCATCATCTACCACTGGAGTTTCTCCTTACCCCCTCCCCCCCCAGGCCCATCCCATCCCTTAGCCCTGGGGGTGGTCAGGCTGATAACATGCCCGCACACCAGCACGGGTGCCACATCAGATGTGAAATGTGTCCACGTGGGTCTAACAACAAGCTCAGGCTCAGAGCCCAACTGCTCTGGGTTCAAATCCCAGCTCTATCACCTCAAGCATTGTGGCCTTGGGCCAACAACCACACCTGACTGAGATTCCATTTGCTATCTACAAAATGGAGATAGTGCTAACATAATAACTGCCTCAGGAGTTGAATGGAATGAAATCAGATGACCTGGGGTCCGTACGTCAGGCAAGGAATGCATGCTCATTCTTCCCTTGGCTCCCCTCACAGAGGAGGGCAGGGTCCCCACCACCCGACACCCCTACCTTCTTTTTATCCTCCTTCTTCAAACAAGGGCACAGATAATAATTATTGGGAGAGCTCCATCAAAATACCCATTCCCCCATCCCTAGATCCAACCTTTTTTACATCTCTCAACCTTATCTTTCCCATCTTTGTCTCTCTCAGTGACTTCTCCAAATCTCTCTAAGGTGGAGGACTCACGTGAGGCAAGTGTGGTGTCTGGGGTACACGGCTTAAGGAGGCACCCAATCCTGCACAGTCCTGACAGCATGTGCTTCCTTAAATCTGGCACTCTGGGCACCTCACTCTAGTCCTGACCTGCTGGGGACTGCACTGCCTCAACTACCATGTGCCGCACTGAGAACAACCATTTCCTTTTTCCTGGTAGTTTAGATATAGTACAGGTCAGTTAACAGTAGAGCTTAGGCAACTTTTCTCACTGGACTGAAGGTACAAAGTACAGGTTCCCAAGCCTCATCTCAGACCTCTGAAAGCGGTTCACTCCCCACTCCTCACAGGTGCACATCAGACCCACCTCCAGGGATTCCGGTTCAAAGATCTGCGGTGGGGCCATGTGGGTAATTTGTAAAAGCTTTTCAGGTGATTTTTACTGGTGATTAGGGTGAAATCACTAGAATGGGATCAAAGAATATGCTCCCAGGTAATTCTTACACTCACTACAACTTAAAAATCCACTGATGTCCTGTTAGGTACTCATTCCAGCTCTGGAGTCAGACTCGGTTCAAATCCTTACCCTTGCACTTGCTAACATAGTACCTTGAGCCAGGTACTTACCCACGTCCTGACCTATATAATGACAGTGGCAACCGTACCTTCCCCAGAAGTGTTTATGGAATTAAGCAAGATTTAAATCACTTAGCAAAACTTACGGCACAGAGCAAGTCTCATTAAGGATTGGGTATTATTATTATTGGTGTGTTATTAGCATTGGAAGCATTTATTTGGCTCTTACTGTGGGCAAGAAATGTGTGTGTGTACACATATATATAAAATAGATATAAATGGGGGCACCTGGGTAGCTCAATTGGTTGAGCCTCTGACTTCAGCTCAGATCATGATCTCACAGTTCGTGAGTTAGAGCCCCATATGAGGCTCTGTGTTGACAGCTTGTCAGCTTTGAAGCCTGCTTTGGATCCTCTGTCCCCTTCTCTGTGCCCTCCCCTCCCACTTATACTCTCTCATAAATAAATAGATAAATAAATAAATAAATAAATAAATAAATAAAGTGACATAATCTTGAGCCAGTTACCTAATCCCCCTGTGCTTCTAGAAATCATAATCAGCATCTATAGACTAAGTATATCATGAGGATTCAATGAAACATTGAATGTAAAGTGTTCACCAGAGGCCTGGCATACAGTAAATGATCAATAAATTTCAGATGTTATAACTACAAATAGAACTTCAATAAAAGGTGATATTCCTTTAGTATGTTTAATTTTTTTAATTTTTATTTATTTTTGAGAGACAGAGACAGAGTGTGAACAGGAAAGGGGCAAAGAGACAGAGAAAGTGAGAGGGAGACACAGAATCTGAAACAGGCTCCAGGCTCTGAGGGGTTAACACAGAGCTCGACATGGGGCTCAAACCCACAAACCGTGAGATGATGACCTGGGCTGAAGTCAGATGCTCAACTGACTGAGCCATCCAGGTGCTCCTCCTTTACTATTTTCAATACAATTAGTCTTCAAGAAAATGGTCCAACTTGGCTCCTTAAATGAAGCCAAATGTCTTACTCATATTTGTTTCTCCAGATTTTAGCACAGTGGCTGAAATGTATCAGGAGTTCAACGCATGCTTCCCAAATATATGAATGAATGAATGACCAGGGAATGTGTATTTGCCTTCACCCTAGTACTGATCTTGCCCACGTCCCAGGATTGTGAAAACCTCACTGACCATGGGCCATTCATTTTGTCCCCAAGTGATGCCGACCTGCCCACAGCTCTAATCAAGAGCAGACCTGATTTATGCTGCCTGTGGAGTGAGCCAGGGAGGTGGAATCCTCCACTACTGATTTGTTTATCACTGAGTCCTTGAAAATTGAATAGGGAGGGAGAGGGAGGGATGAAGAATGAATTAAGAGCTACTCCCCATCACAATTGATAAGAGGTTCTTTCACTCTGGCAGAGTATAGCTTTGTGTTGCTGTTAATATGAAAATTCTACCAATGTTACAAAAACACACGGCAAGTCCCATGCCTGTGTCTTCCACCTGATGGCCACCACGGCCCTGACAGTGATGGACGACAAGCCGCCTGGATTTCAGGGGCTCGATTAATGAACTGTTACAGGCTGTGTGCTATATAACTCTGTAATACTCTTCGGGGAATGACTACAGTATATAAAACAGGATGCGTTTCCCTCATTTAGTAGATATTGATTGAAGGGTTTGTTTTAAAACATTTAAGCTAACTTGGTTGTTTTATTTATTCATATCTGTACATTAATTGAAAGCTCAACAGCTCAGAAAGATTGTATTAACTTGTTCGCCCTCTACTGGCCATAAGATGGAGCACACACCTGTTTTTGACCAGGTCCTACAAAAAACCACAGCTCTCTTTAGGAAGCACTGGGCTTTTAAACTCCAAAATACTTTCTAATGGTCAATTACGAGTATAGTCAGGAGACCCAGCTACACTAAACCCAAACCGTCTGCTTCATTTTTGAATATTCTGCTTCCTGAAAGGAGATGATCTGATACCGTATGTTTGGTGATTAACAAAGAAACATGGTCACAGCCAGGAGACCTGAGTTCATAGAAATTGGTCTTCTCATCTGTGAAAGGAGTAGGTTGAGGTAAGACAAGCCCAAAGTTCCTTTTGAGCCTCTCCAACTGCTGTGGTATAGACGGCACACCCGTGCCCTAAGGTCTAGTCCTTATTCTAATATTTACTCTTGGTGTAAAGTAAAAAGAGAGAGAGAGAGAGAGAATAAAATCTCTAGGTTTCCTTTGAATTCTGACATGTTATTAACAAGTCATACTAAACTTAACCACATATAAATGACTGGGAGAAATTCCCAGAAGGATAATTCCAGTTAAATCCTTTTATGTTTTTGTGGGATTTTTCCCCCTATGAATATTCTCTGGAAAATCCAGGGTTTATTCCTTACAGAGACACTTATACCTGTCATCTAAATGGCTATCTCTACATGAAGAGTCTGAATAAACCCTAACATTTTTATTGTATAGAAGACAGGGGAGGAAAAAAAAATTCAGACACTAGATTCTAGATGCAGGTTTTCATAAACTGAAAACATGACATGAAGAGACCCTTCAAGTCCAAGGAAGATCAGCCACATCTGAGTTTCTGGAGACATTTGGAAAAAAGCTGGACTACCTCCCTCTATAAAGCAGACCTGAAATGGGGTCGGCAGGCAGCCTTTTGCTTCCCTCGCTTTGTGCTGGGCTCCCCAGCCCCCGGTCACTGTTCAGAGGAGACAGTTGCTCAGACAAAGTGAGCATGGTGTGATTCTCCATCCTTGAAGCAAACACTGAGAGCATTTAAGAATGTCAGCAAGGCAATGCTGGAAGCTCTTTTTCTACCATGAGGAAAACAGAAGATGCCACCTAAATCAGCATAAAATTGATCGACTTAGCAGTGATCTGGCCTAGATAAAATTCACCTCGTCTCAAGAATTAAAAACAAAAATCATAACTTCCTTACATCTAATTAGTCATTTATTCTACACTTTCAAATGCATATTTCCATGTGCTTCTTAAAACAACCCTGGAAGGGGTGGATAGGAAGATTATTATGCCCATTTCATAGATGAACTGGAGAGCATATGTACCTTGCCTATAAAGACCAAACTGCACAAAGGATAAGCAAAATCTTTAGATATTTAAAATCATCCTCTAACAGATTTGTTTAGGAAAATATGCAAGTCATTCCAAGGGAATTACCAAGGGGAGAAACCAGAGTCACAGAGCCGGGAGAGGAAATCTTTTGCACTGATGTCGCCAAGAGTTCTCTTCAATGTGAAGATTACCCTGAATGTTGACTGAGCACTTAAAAAGCACTGAGTGGGAAACGTGGCTTCCCTTCCAAGTTCACTGTCTGGTTGGGAAACAAGCTATGCAGATGAATGCAGATTAAATTCTGTTCTTCATGAGGCTTGTGGACAAAATGACAGCTATTGGTTTTGAGGGGTTGGAAGATAACAGAGAGGAAGCTTCGTGTAGGTCACATCCAATCCCACAAGCAAGCCTTTAAAAAATCTACCAGCTCTAGTTCAAAATACATCCCAAATCTCCTCGTTCTCTTCATCTCCACTATTGCCATACCAGCCTAGTGGTCTAAAAGGTGGGAATACGATCACTGAAGGTATGTTTCATGACTTTTAGGTGGCCAATGTCAGAGACAGGAGCATCAGAGGGGTCCTCTGCTGATGTATTAAATAAATTGACACCTTCTTCCTGCTGTCTCTAGAATCAAGAGGTAACAGACCCCATGTCTCCTTTAATGTCATGTTCACAAAGTTTTATCTGCAACAGGCTTATGTGGGAGCTCATACAACATAACTATGCGTGTTCATACTTTCTCAATCTCACCCACATGACTATTCTGCAAGTACAAAGCCTAAAACATACCCGACTAGACACCAGTGTGAGTCCAGGTGGAAAATTTGAGATATCAGCATGATCTCTGTGTAAGCAAGTGATAAAATCTCTACAAACGGTCATACTTTTCATCCGGATATGAGCTCTCCCTCCTCTGAATCCCCCTAACCTTTCTTGCATCTCTCTGATAATATTTTTGCATTTGCTTTCTCTGCCTATTGAACTTAGGCTCCTGCATGTAGAAAACATGCACGATCATGTCTCTTACCCTACTCAGGCAGTCGGATTCAGCGAGGTCTATGGAATCTGATGGACCTGTCCCAGGAAGCTGGTTCTAACCGTGGAAACTGGAGCCCTTAATTAACCTCTTTGAGCCTCAATTCCATCAGCAAAATGGTAATTGTAAAGATCAAATGAGCTAATAACATGTGAATTGCCCAGGCAATGCCTTGTCCCTAGTAACTGAAGCAAGGCACCGTGCCTTGAGTTAGGCTCCCTGGAGGAAAAGTCTGAGATGGGGATATTATTTCATTGAAGAAGAGGTCTCAGGAAGAAGGGAAAGCAAGATAAAGCAGGAAGAGAAGCTTTGCCGAAATCTAGCTTCAGCCTGCTCTCAGGGGGAGCTCTGGAGCATAAATTGCACCAAAGACTTAGATCTAACTGGGATCCAATCCAAAGCAACTTGGATCCGGTGCTTTGTACCCTCTCCCTATCCAAGTCAGTCAGCCATTGCCTATGGGTTGTCCTCTTGAGAGCAGAAGAAGTCAGATCCTCATCTCCAAGGCCAGGCAGCTCCTATTTGGCTGAGGACAATTCTCTGGAGAAAAGGGCACCTGTGGGCTGACAGCAGCCAATATTCACACCAACTGTGTAAAAGAAATCTGGGCAGGGAACCGACAGCACCTACTACACTATTATTATCAATTTATATCATCCCCTGTCTAGATCTGTGATTTTGATATGACAAGGACTCAATACATGGATATTGCACTGAATTAAATTAAAGGCTCCAAACTACGGAGAGCATGCCAAACCAGCACGAGTTGCTCAAGCCTCATCTATGGGTCCAAAAGCTTTGGAGGCAGCTCTCATGCATCTTCCTTTTCGTTGGCCCTCATAATTACCAAGACTCTGCAAGGGTGTACCAGGCCCCTAAGTTCCTCAGCACACTGATTATGTCTGAAGCTAACATAACTGTGAATTTCCTTGCTTTACTTGTTTCAGAGATTTTTTTCTGGCATTAATTACACCTATGCTTACATCCAAATATTTCATTGTGATGCAGATTATACTTGTAAGTGCATGAATTATTCTTCGAAGGCAAAAGGAATTAATAATGTTTCACCACTCACTGTGACATGTTTCCAAGCACATAAGTGACAGATGCATTTTTAAATGATGCACTTTCTCTTCTCCTTGACATTCAAAGACCCAGATTTAAAGAGACAGAAGATGTAAAGGCCCTGCCTTCTGGATCTGCTGATGTCATGCCTGGATTTCCATCTCCATCAGCAAATGCATGAATAAATAATGTGCTCAGGTCCCACTACCTGCTCAGATTAGATTCTATCAGCAGCCTTACACTCCAAAACACCATAAAAACAAATCCCCAGATACCCAGGGAGCGCAGGGAAGAGGAGGGAAGAACAGTGATGGTCACTGATAGGAGTGGGGGTAAAGCATTTTGTAAACTGTGAGGTGTTTATAAAGGTCAGTTATTAGTATTATATTAATTCTTTTACAATCAACCTTATGTTCAATATCCTTCAAATCTCCTAACCCCACATTTCTTACTGAATCAACCAGTCTTTGCAGATTTTGCTTCTGTTCCAGTGGTTGGGGACAAATTAAAAGGGGCCCAACCAGGTCGAGTGACCAGCTCTTTTCTTACACTTACATCTGATAATCTATTTGGTAGGGATCAAATTGAATTCAGAAAATAAGTCCCAGCAGGTGCTAGAAGAGCCTTAGCAGTGAGCAGCCTCTGGGTATCATATGGAAAGGGAATGGGGATTCTAAAGACAATCATCACCATCATGACCTCAAGGAAATGAATGACCAACCACCAGGTGCTAAGTTTGGAAAACTATTAGACCTACTCCTCTGATTCACCAGATTTCCTTGCAGTTCTGTCAGGACCACAAGGTATTTGAGAAAGGAAGAAAAAGGGGAAAAAAAACAACACTCACTATTTGGCACAGATAATCCACAAAATAATTAATTAATCCCTCAATTACATCTACATGTAAATTCATAAAAATGGAAAAAATGCGGGGTAGGCAGACTCTGGAAAGGCAAACAGTTGAGCTCTAGAGTAGGGATTGGCAAACTACTGGCCAAATCTGGCCCTTTGTCTGGTTTTGTAAATACAGCTTTATTGGAACACAGCGATGCCCATTCATTTACATATTCTCCACGGCTGGTTTTACTCTACAACGGAAGGGCTAAGGAGGTGAGACCATCTTGGCCCAGAATGCCAAGAGTGTATTCACTGTTTTGCCCTTTCCAGAAAATGTTTGCTGCCTGCTGCTCTACAGTCAGACTTCTTGGGATTAAACGCCAGCTCTGTCACTTATTCACTGCATTACCTTAAGAAAGCTCCTCAGTCTCATCATGAGAGAACGAACACTACCTACCACATAGGGTTGATGTGAAGATTGAATGAATTAAAATATTCAAGACACCTAGAACAGAGTCTGCCGTATACTAATGACTCACTAACTATGAGTTGTTGTTATTATAAACAGCAAGATCAAACCTCCTTCTCCCCATGTATGTCATTGGCTCTTCTGCCAAAAAGACCACCTAAATACCTTGCTTCCTTTCCTCATGCAGAAATTTGGGATTTCTTTCAGACATAACTTACTATGAATGCAAACGGATCACCCTCTAGGTATTCCATAACAGCCATTCAGAGAGGAAATATTTTTTTTTCCTTTCTTCGGTTTATTTCCATAAGAGGCATCCAGTCCAAAGCTCATGCAGAGATTTGAAACCACCTCCCTCTGTCTGCTACTAAAATATTCAATCACCAGTCTGACACCTGATAAAATAACTGTTTGCTTTCCCAACTAATAGTTTCTCTTCTCACCTTTAAAATCAGTCAGGGGCTCTAAAGATGTTGTATAATCAGGGGAGTATGGCTTAAAACACCAACCCCCAATTCCTAAGAGAGTTTATTAGCCTGTACAGACTAGCTGCTCAAGATGCACAAAGGGTCCAGTGGCTGTAAAGCAGGAATGCAAAGGAGGAGGTAAACTTAGTGTCAGTTGTGAATAATCCATCTCCTTGAAAAACACAGATGGATGGTTGATGACTCCTTTCTCTCTTTTTCTCTCTCCTGCCCTTCTTTGATCTCTATCTCTATCTCTCTCTCTCTCTCTCTCTCTCTCTGTCGATCTCACGTTCATGTTCTTTCTACCTCTCCTTCTGGCAGTGTTCAATAATAAAGAAATCAGTGTTGTGAGTAAAACAATTACACTGATATCCATATGTGCAAGGTACTGCCCTGGGGACCACAGGAAAAACCCATGAGGTTTAATTCCTGTTCTAGGGAGTTAATACTACCTTTGGGAAGACAGACAAGCCCATGAAAAAGCTAAATAGCGATTAACAAGTTGAATGAGGCTACAAGACAACCACAGAAAAGATATTGCCACATGATAAGGAATTAGTTGCTAAATGCTTTCTTTAGATAGTGAATGTCACAGAAATTTTAGAAGAGAATAAGACCCACATGACATGTGAATTTGTTATCCGAAACAGGAGGGAATGGCCCTCCCACTTCCTCCTACTCGAAGATGAAATGCCAAAGTTAAATATGTATTTACATTTCAAGTGAGTAATTTAAGGTGTTTTAGTTTAAAATGAACATTAATTAACCAGCTTCCCTGGCTAACAATGCATGTGAACCAGCCACTAAACACTGTTTTCTAACTTCCATTGTAATGTTTTTGGCATAGGTTGGGCCAAGTGGTGTAGACAGAAATCAGGATGCGTATTATAGAGGGGCTTTAGGAAAGGGAGGATGTGATGGGGTCCTGCACAGTGTCAGAAGACCCAAAAGCTGAAGGAATGTAGCAGAACTCAAGTGAGTGCCTCCCCAGAGACAGCATGAATGAGCATGCGTGGCTCAATTCTAGAATGTTCCAGAAAGACCAAGCCCTGAACAGTGTCAAAAGACCCAAAAGCTGGAGGAATGTAGCAGAACTCAAGGGAGTGCTTCCCCAGAGTCAGCATGAATGAGCATGCATGGCTCAATTCTAGAATGTTCTAGAAAGACCTAGCTGAAACCTGTGAGCAAGGCTCGTGGATGAAGCTTCTCTATCGCATGTACTAATTCACTGAAGGCAACCTTATTTTCCAGTTTAGGAAAGGTGTTTATTCCCAGATGTGTCACCAAATTCCAGTTTAACCACACACTCAGATCTCTGTTCGTTTTGAACCACTGAAGTCATAATTTGGGTGCTTTGATTTGGGTGCTCACATAAACTCTATAGCACAGTGGTGAAGAATGTAGTTGCAAAAGCAAACTGTCAGAGTCCAGGTTCTAGGTCTCCCACTTTAATCTTCAGCAAGGTGCTTACCCCCAGTGGGGAGGAGGACACTACTGAACTCCCTGTATATCACTAGGGTCAAATGAATTCGTACATGTGAGCCTTTTAAAACCGTCCCTAGTACAGACAGCCTGATAAGGTAAGCTGCCATCCTTTGTCATTGTCTTTGTTACTTAACCTGACAGCCAGAGGAGCAGTCATTCCTCCTTCTCTAGGACGAACACAGGCCCTACAAAGGGGGAACATGTAAAGTCAGAATTTATTCGGTAGCCCTCTTTCTGATGCTGTATCTTCCTCCAACCCTGGCTCCACCCAGAAGATTTAATTTTAGTAACTTGACTCTAACTTTTTCATTCCACTTACCAGATCCTGAGTTCAAAATACCCCATTTTCTCTGTTGGGTGCCCTTTATGTTGACTCATGTCAGTCATTCCTAGACCCGGGTGCAGTCTTAGATCCCAGACCCTCCTGATGCTGGGTCCCTCCAATGCTGTGCTCTGTCCACTCCTGGGATCTTGTCTATGGCACGACCACTCGAGTGATGACTGCGTGTCTAGCTGGGTATCTTACACTGTCCTGTTGAGATCTTCCCCCATCACCTGCTATGTCTCCATGAACCTGACTGGCTTCAACCTTTTGCATTTGTGGTTTGGCGTCTAACCCACTCAAGTCCTGTTAGCTTTTCCTTACAGCAGGTTTTCTCAAAAGGCTGGGTCATCAGCTGTTCTGCAGCTATTATGGCAAAGACACTGAGTTTCTTTCAGGCACTCCCAGAGGATTCACCTTCTCCACATTACCTCTTGTTCAGTTGGTTTGATGACATGAGAAGACAAGGAAGAAATTCAGACCTCCTCTCAATTCTGCTATCATCACAAAATCTATATATCGGCATTAATGTGTGGAGAAGAAAAATGATAGGGGACATTGCCTCTAGAATATACTGCTGCTTCAAATATAAACTAAAGCCCAAGCCAAGCGTGCGTGCACAACAAAGTTGCTGAATAGCTCTTATCTAACTCACTCTACAGAGCTTAGGTATGTGGAGCCATGAATCTATTGCACAATTCTCTCTAGAAAGAGACCTTCATGGAGAAGGAAGAAGGAAGAAGACTTGCAGCCTCTTGGTAGGCATCCTCCAGCAATCACATCAAGGAGAAACATTGAGGGCATTCTGGGCTATGTTACACACACACACACACACACACACACACACACACACACACACTAGGTCTAGGCAAAATAAAGTGTTGGGTATTAATTTCCAGTCACTGTTACAGGACCAGGTCTACCACAACTGGCAGCTCAGAACTCAGAGTCCAAGTTGTGTTTCCCTGGCAACACTCCCACCTCTGTCTCACACCTGTGCTCCCCTCCCATCCATCGGCCTCTAGGAGCCTGTAGGGAAAAAGCTAGTCATGGAGAGCCTTGACCTTCTCATTCCTCCCTGACCTCTGGTGCATGTCTCAGGATGCAATAATTACTATCCCAGCACTGGGATCCGCAGGCTGAAACATCATCCACAAATATACTTCTTACTGCATTTTATTCCATAGCAAATTTCACTTTTTGCACCCTTCAATCAGAACTACCCAAGTAGGCGTTAAGATGGCTTGGACAGGGAGAAGAGTAAGAAAAAGTCAAAACACCAGACAACACACTGCCAAGTCATATCTGTATGAAGAACCTCGCAGATGGTGGGGACTAACCGGGGTGGCGGGGTGAGGCAGGTGAGGTAGGACTCAGCCACTGAGCTGAATAATATTTCAATGCAATATTTAAAAAAATCAAAGTTAATGCAAAAAAATCCACTGTGATTGAATTTCCAAATTTTAAACAAGAACAAAATTCAACAGTGCCATGATGAACCACCTTCACAGCCTAAGGGAAAAGGAAAAATCAGTAATGCTGATCCTGTCTTTATTAAAAATTTGGATTATTTCATCCAGAGGGGGATTTTTTTTCCTGCGCCAATTTTGATTTTTTTAAAAATATTTCATTAAGGGTAGAACTTGTCTTGATTTCTGTGGTTTTGGTACCTCCCCCCTTCAACGGGCCCCCAAGATGAGTGCCTCACTTGGCTTACCCTCATCCCTGACCTTCTCCAAATTATTGAGAATCCTCGTATCACTAGGAAGAGCAAGGGTACTGGCTTCTGATACAGCCTTCTGGAACACTACTACCCACTTTGTTAAAAAATTTAAAAAATTTAAAAAAAACCAGAAAAACAAACAAAGACAGAGGCACCAGAATTAGTACAGTGGCATAGAAGCCAACTTCTACTTAAGCATTATTAAACAGGTTAAACATTCCCCTGGGGTTCAAATGCCATGGATTTTATTCAAGAGAGATTATTATTGGCAAGCCCCCAAATTTAACACTAATTTACCCATTTCTGTTACATGATGAGTCTTGTTTTGTAAAGTCCTTTTTATTTCTTTTAACCTTTATTTGTCATGAGAGAGACAGAGACAGCACAAGGGAGGAGGGGCAGAGAGAGAAAGACAGAGAGAATTCCAAGTAAGACCAGCACTCAGCAGGGCCCAATCTCACGAACTGTGAGATCAATACCTGAGCCAAAACCAAGAGTCAGATGCTTAACCAACCGAGCCCCCCAAGCATACCTGCAAAGTCCTTTTTTTTTTTTTTATCAGTAATATGGTCTTTGCACCACCAAAGGCATTATTTCTCCCCACTCCTAACCAGACCCAGGACTTGAAACAACCATATATTTTCCTAGATATTTATTAATACATTGTTAATACCTCTGTCCACCATTTTAATAGGCCAAGAAGTCTATAGATGCCAAATGCATCTTCTGATGGGTGGGAGACAGTCTATGATCACCAGGCTGACCAAAGACACAAATACCTGCCCTTCAGGGTAGCCTGTGTGGCTTCCTCGAGGATGTCAAATTTTTTCTCAGATATTTCAAAATTTGGGTAATTCTCAAAAATGGTTGCGATGAGCTATTAATTAAAGGGAGTGAAATAAAAACTGGTACGTGTGCTACGTTTTCACTTAGGTTCAAAGATAACGGACATGTAAAAAGAAAAACAGTTTGGTGCTTTGCTAATAGGATTGTATAGATCATTTGTTTAAAACTCAGGTGGTGTTTCCATTTAAAAGTTGAAAAAGAATCCCAACCTCATTACCAAATTCCTGGTTTTCTTGGGGCCTGAGGGCTCCCAAGGAAGAACTACTGTTATACTGAAAACAAATCAGTGATGGGGGAAGACGGCTGCTAGAATAATAAATTTCTGAGCAAGCATTCATGAATAGAAGGTTCGTGAACATATGGTAAGCAGGGCGAGGGGCTAAAGGCCACTGACTAAAGCTTGATATCTTTCCTCAAGAAAATGACACTTCCAGATGCTTTTCAAGATTACCTGCTAGACTGTAAGCTCCCTGAGCCATCCCTGTGTCCCACTATCTGGCAGTCTTCTCTCTCAGGACAGAGTGAGAGAGTATTTACTGAATAAATGAATGAGTGAGTTTTTATTTCACTGCCATTGTTTTAACATACGAATGCATTTGGAGAGGCATCAGGATTGGGGAGGTATGCCTTCACAGGCCTTCCACGGAGGCACAGCCTTGGGCCCCTTTTCTAAAAGGATTTCTTGTAGGGGCACCTGAGTGGCTCCGTCAGTTAAGCAGCAGACTCCTGATTTCCGGTCAGGTCATGATCTCATGGTTCTTGAGTTCAAGCCCCGTGTGGAGCGCTGTGCTGTCAGAGCACAGCCTGCTTGGGATTCTCTCTCTCTCCCTCTTTCTCTGTCCCTCCCTTGCTCTCTCTCTCTCTCTCTCTCTCTCAAAAATAAATAAATAAACATTTAAAAAAAGGCATCTTCTCAAGAACAATCATCAAGAGACAGTATGGGACATCTCTCTTTATTCACACCTACTGACTAATAAACCAATGACCTGTCCCACAGACTCTTCCTCTTAATAAACCAATGACCTGTCCCACAGACTCTTCCTCTTTCATTTGTTTCCCCTGGGCAATCCAGTCTCTTGCTTGGGCTATTATCCCACTGGTCACACCCTCTTAATTTCTTCCTTTTGACTGTGTGGCTCCTTTTTGTACTGCCTGGCTCTCCAACACCTGAGCTTACCTCCTCTAGTCTGTATTTATCTTCCTCTGTTTCACCCCACCCTCTACCACACACACCGCTCAGTCTAGTTTGGATAATTTCTTACACACACTTTTTTTTTTTTTTTTTTTTTTGCTGGCCCTCATAAGAATCCCACAAAACTGACAAGGCAAGAGTTATTATTGGTCCCATTCTATGGCCGGCAAACTGAGAGCCATAGAAGTTAGGTACGTTGGCCCCAGATCTCAGTAAATGATGTATCCAGAATTCAGAACTAGGCTTCCTTTCCCCAAGGCGAACCCTTTACCACTTTCTTTCACATGAGTACAGGATTCTGCTCTATCACCAAGAACCTCAGCCTCGTATATAGCGTGCAGTTGATTCGAGCCTAATGTAAGAAGTGACATAACAAGTCATACAGAAAGGTTCAGAAGATTCAGGAGAACACCATAGCTTTCTCTGCCTTTAGAATAAAATAGTAATTCTTTAGCATGACTTATAAGATTCTCATAATTTGGATTGACTTCCCGGCTCCTTTTCCACCACTCCCCATGATTCACACAGTGCCCCAGTCCTGCTGACCTTGCAGGATCCCGCACATCTATCCTGTCCTGCTCACCTGGCAAACTCCTATTCATCCTTCTAGAGCCTGCTTAAGCAAGACTTAAGAAACTTTCTGGGTGAGGCTTGCTCTGTTCTGTACTTACAACACTGTATCATTCAAGTAGCTTTCTGCAGCTCTCAGGATAAACTCCGAACTTTCATTCCACAAGGCCTGCCAAGGCCCTCTGTGATCTTACTCTTACTTACATCTTCAGCCTTATCTCTTCCTGCACTTCACACTTCACACACTCTCTCACGCTATCCACACTGAGCAACCTTCAGTTTGCACATACACATCACTGGCTCTCTCTCCTGTAAGACTGCACATGCAGCATCTCTGCTTTCTCTTCTCCTTTGCTGGGAGAATTCCAACTCAATTTCAGTTAGTTTCAGCCGAGACGTCACTTCCTCCAGGAAGCCCTCCAGAGTCAGGATTGGCAGCCCTCTTGCTTGCATTATGCTACCTCCTCACTGTGATTAAGTTCTCTCTGACCAATTCTCCCAATGTCACCCCTGATTTTTTCTTATTTGATATATTCCCTGTCTGTCCCAGAAGAGACTCTGTAACCAGATCCTCCTTGATGTTCCTTATTGGAGGTGCCTCCCCATCTTTATAATCATCATTAAAAGGATTTGGGGTGAATGTTATGGTGTAAAGAACACTGAACTTGGTGCTGGTTCAGTCTCACATCCCATTCACTCATTCATTCATCCAATAGGTTTTTATAGAGTACTTCCTATCTTTATGTTCAGCACTATTCTAGGCAATGAAGAGAAGAGGCAAAGCCCCTCTAAAATTTTCATTCTAGTGGGGGAATCAGATCAAAACAAAAAAGACAAACACACAATGTTATGCATGTTAGTGATAAGTGCTGTGAGCAAAAGCGTGACTATGATACTGCCCGTGCTAACCTGGACAAACCTATTAAATGTCTCTGAAACGCAGTGTCATAGTTTATACAATGGTGTGAATAACATTTGCTCTAAATAACTAGCAGGGTTTCTATGAGGTTCTGATAAGTGGAATTAGGAATGCCGTTTTTGAAAACATACCAAGTATATGCTATTATAATTATTAATTTTGATGTAATGTGGTCTCTATTTACTCTTTCCAACAGCCAATACATGAATCACAAAGAAATGCATCAGTCATTTAGATCTCTGAAAATGAACGAATGGTCTGGCTGACGGCTCAGTTCTTCATCTGAATGTTGAGTTAACGTACCTGCGCAGTTACAAAAGTCATGTGCTTGCTGCTTGTGCACTTGAAGGCATCAACTTCTAGAATTATTATTTTTCCTCATACTATTGAGATAATGGTAATTTTCCTGTCTAAATGTAAATTTAAAATGGGCATTTTCATGCTCGTCTGGGAAAACAAGCTAAGCGGGACTGTCCATCTCACATAAGCGTTATTTATACTTCTGTGTGGCTCATTTTTATTTAGGACATATGTGCATGCCAACGACGTGTGGGAGAACATTAAATCATTCCCCATGAAACTTAGGAGCCAAATTTAATTTTGCAACTGTTTGCAAAATTTTTAAAAAATGGCAACATACTTTTTTTTTTTTACTAGTTTTAAAAGGGATAGTGCATGAGAATAAAGTAAACCATGCTTTTTTTTACATTGCATTTGCCGCAGAAGAAGAACCTGACATCCACCATTTTGAAAGGGGCATAGGAGCGAGGTGAAGATACAGCAAACGGAGGTAGACCCTTGAGGCTTCCTTACTTATGTCTATTTGTTTGCAATTGTCTAACAAAATGGGAATACGCCTCCCAGTAATTCTGACATTTACTTACAAGGCTTAGGTTTCTCTTCTCTCCTCCCCTCTGCCATCATAACTTCACTGTGTGTCCTTTGTAGACCTTTTAACATGTATTTACAGACATACACACCAGGGTTTATATGAACAGCACACCATACCTACGGTCCAACAACATGGTTCCTTCACATGTTCTGAAGATCCCACCACACAGGAGCTTACGCACCATTGTAGATAATACACTGTGGTTCCACCATAGTTTATCTTAGTTTACCAGAGTTGAATCTCATTCCCTGTGGATGGATATTTGGGCTACTCCCAGTTCACACTAGGCAACACTGAGTATCAGGTATATTGCTTCCCAGTGCCTATGTGTGCATACTGCTTCAGGGTGTTCAGGGAGAGGTGGACTAGTGGCTTGACATCCACCTTCTTCATTTAAATTTTAACAGATGCTGCAGACTAGCTCTCAAACAATGGAATCTCCATTTAGATTCTCATCAACTAGCTCCGCTCCCATTAGGGGGCATCTCCTTGCTGTTCAGGGAGAAAGCAGGTGTGGGGCAGGAGAAGCTGGTGCTCTCTAGCCCTCTGGGAGTTACAAACAAACATTCAGCAGGTAAATCCTGAAGCAGCGGAAGGGGCTGAGCCCAGCAACAATGCTTTCTTTACTATTACACTAATGTTAATTTCTTTGTTACGTTACTTTGTCCTTTTATTCCATCTGCTAACCTTAGATCTCTGGTATCAGATATCTTATGGCTTTATATTCCCCTGGGACATAACCCTAATAACACCGTCCACTGGAATTAATAGCAACTATCATTTATTGACACACAGTTTGCATGCATTATATCAGTTGATCCTCAAGATAGTTCTTTTATACAGGTACCTTCTGATCCATGCTTCACAGATGAGGATACAGTCAAAGAGGTTATATGGACCTACTACCCAGGGTCACAACACGCACCACATGGTGCAGAAACCTGGACCCAGGCTAGGTAGTTCCAATGTGGGCTCTGAGACTGTGAGCCACCAGGCTCGGCTGCAAACAATCACTCCCCGCTAAGGCTCTCTATCTCCGCCTCCCTTTTGTCAGCCACTGCTTTCTGCCTCGTGTTAGTTATTTGTCAATAGTATTTATCTTATCTTTTCGACTATTAGCTTCTCGTAAGAAAGATGCATGGCTGAGTCACCTCTGTCTCCACCAATGTTTCAAAAAACACAGTAGAAACTTAATATTTTAAATGGAAGACATACTATTCAATATCATATAACATTTCTTCCTGCACAATCCCATATCACTGAATATCCCCCCTTGCTAAATCTGACCATGGCCTTCATGGATCTCCTACTGTGGACCTGTCCTGGGGCTGATTCCCACATCGGAACCTCCAGACCTAGATCTCTTCTAATGTCTTCTCTGTCATTAGGAACCATTTGCCTTCTGGCCCACTCCCCCAGGACTCCATTGACGCAGGACCTCCTGGCTTTATTTGAGTTAATTTATCTGATGCCTGAATTGGAATTTATTTGCCTTAATTTATCAATTGCAGCTTTTTGCAGCTCATTGCTCCTCATCTCTATGTTCTGTTGTCCATCTTTCATTCTAAGTACTCTTGCTCTAGCATTTATCCCCAAATTCCAATCTTTTAGATCATGCCTTTATTTTGTCTGCCAACTCAGCTGCTGAATGGAAGCATAACTGGGCTGTCCAGGCGAGCTCCACCACTGGACACTATCTCTTGAATCGCCTTCCATTCTGTACTCTGCTACACAAGGGGAATCACACTCTACTCCATGACTAATGCAAGCCCCCCACACTTCAGCTTGACCTAGAATCCTGGGCTTTGTTCATGGGGTTGGAATTGGGACCCATAGGCAATAACAAACAAGGATCATCAGTGCTCTATGGAAAGAAGTAACCCCCATTTCAGTAAGCCTCTGGGCCACCACTTTACCCTCTGCCTCTCTTCAGCTTACTCAACCTAAAAGCCATGGTCAAGTTTTTCCTCCTTATTGCTTTTCCCAATTTTCCCCAACAATTATTGAGAACCTCATTAGCCATCTGATATCCATTTTCCAAACTAATATATTGTCTCACTTTGTTTCACATGATTTGAGGTCTACTGTAATAGACCAAAAGGTTTCTTGAAATAGGTACCATATTGCCATATTCTCCATAATCATCATCATCATCAATAGAGCAAATATTTACTTAACACTTACTTCCACGAATTACCTCATTTAATCTTTGCAAAACCCTAAGAGCTTGGTACTACTATTATCCCCATTTTGCAGATTAGAATAATGAGGCATAGAGAGAGTAAGTCACTTGCTCAAGGTCATGTGGATATCAACGTGGTATACGTGGTTTTCAAGTCCAAGCAGTCTGGTTCTATAGTCTATGGGCTTAAGCACTGAGACCTCTTCTTTTGTGCAATCCCATGATAGTACCAAAAGCAGAGATATTGCACAATACTCATTGGCTACCTGGTATACAGTTTGATACTAGTTGCACTTTCAGTGTCCCTAAGTCCACTTTACAATCATTTCAGGACTCAATTGCACATCACTCAACTGGTCATTGTGCAATTGCAGAGGAAGGGCTCACACTGGAACAAGATTTGCCCACAAGAGCGATGAAAGCTTTGGCAAACGCTGACCCAGAGGAAGCTGCTATTGAAAGCTGGTTTGGCTAGAGAGGCACTAAGCATGAAAACAAGAGGTCCGGCTCCAGTCAAGGCAGACAGGAAAGCAGATCCTGCTTAAGAAGATGGGCTTCAGAGCAAGGCTGTCTGGGCTGGAATCCCAGCATCATGGAATACTTCACTCATGGAGCTAATTCTTCTCAAGTGCTCAGCACAGTAATGAGCAGAGTTACACCATGCATCTTAAATGCTGTGGTATTCATAATAATTAGAAGGCAGAACAGTATCTGGTATCTGGGTTCCTGACTTATATGGGACACAGCAAGGGAATGAGGCACAGTGGATATTCAGAATTCAGCATCTTTTTCTGGGGCTCTGGCAACCTGATCCTTTGGGTTCCACTGAGCCTTGCCGTAGGTATTAGAGCCAGATTTTGGGAGCGTACTGGATCCTAAGTCGACAGATTCCAAGGTCCCTGTGTAATGCCTGTAGAAATTCAGGCTCTGAGTACAGGGAAAAGTTCCCCGAGTCAGGACCAAGCCACATATAGGATTTGGTGCCAGGTGAAGGTGAAATCTCATGGGTCCCCTGAGGCATAAAATTGGAGCAAGACAGCAGCAAGAGTGTTCTGGGGCAGAGCCCAATAAAGATGGGGTGAAAGAGCCTAAATCAGCCCTACCTCTGCTCAGGAATAGAGACCATGGGCAGAAGGAGCTTGTACGAAGGATCACATGACAGTGCAGATAAGGAAAGGCTGGGAGTCGGTCTGGACCTGTTCCATGCTCCATGGGGCTGCCCCACAGCTCTATCCAGGCCTCACCCCGTTGGTGAGCCAGCAGTCTGGTGCCGTGCCCTTTGCTGAAGGCAGGTGCACGGCAGGTGACTGACCCCGGGGAGCGGAAACCAAGCTGTCAGTGGGCACGGCCCATGGTGCGAGACTCGACTGCAAGCCTCAGAGCCTCCGGGCCCCAGCAGTGGGGCCCACGTCCTCTGGGCAGGGAGCGTCGATTCACACAGCACGAGAGCCATAACCTAGCGGGAGACCCACAGAAGGCTTTTAAATGTCTATTTTTTAAAGTGGTTAGCAAAGCAGGGGAGAAACTGTCAGAGATCCGAAATGAAGAGTTTAATTCAGAGTCAGCAAAGAGGTGAAAGGAAGCAGAGACAGAAGACAGTGGAAGAAGAGGCCCCAGGATTTTGGGAGAGAAATACAAAGGCTGGGAACAGGGGGAAAAATAATGGCCACCTCTCAGAAATGGCTCAGATCTTCCATTCTCCAAATACCTGCTGCTTTTTCAGGCACATTACTTCCTCTGCCAGAAAAGCCCATTCCTCTATGCATCTGACAAACTTCTATGTGCTCTTAACCCCAGTTCAGAGATCACCTCCTTCAAGCAAAGCCATGCTCTCTTTTGGTCTCTGTTTTCACCATCTGTTAATAGCGTATTTCAGACTCTAAAACAATGGGTTATGAAGTCCGTGCACTGTGGCTGTGCATGATCTCCTTAAGGATGTCCATCTTTCTGCCCCCCATGACCCTCAAGACTTAGTACAGTTTGTGGAACATAGTAGGTGCTCCATTTATGATACCTGAGGAAATGCATGAAAAAAGAACGAATAAAGGAAAACCAGGAAGGAAGGAAACATGGAAGGAAGGCAGAAGGGAGTGAGGAAAGACCTTTTATGGCTGTGAAGGGCAGGGTGCACCGAGGGGAGGCAGGAAGCAAGTCTATAAATGTGTCTCAGCATGTCCTAAGAGTCATGTGGACCAACCTAAGTATTTATCTCACTGGCAAAGTAGTATGATCAAAGATTATAAAGCAGAATGATGTTTGAAAAAGCTATCTCCAATGCCCTCTTAACCCTGCATGTTATTAATCTCATTTATTTGCTCCCTAATTCAAATTAATGTTCTTGTGCCCAGAGATTTGGCATCTATGGCCTCATTCAAAACCAGCAGACCCCAACGTCTCCAGGAAATATTCTTAAAATGACCTCCTATCTTACTCTTCATTATCTCAGTACTTTTTTTCTTAACTGACATCATTCCAAATCTGCACCTGTTTGTTTGTCCCTTGGGGGTGGGGGTGGGGTGGATGACAGTGGTCCCCTGGGAATTATGAGTTCCTTCTTTAGAGCCAAACTTGGGTCCAAATCAAGGCTTGGCCATTTGCTAGCTTTCTCACTCTAGCTAAATTACCTAATATCTTTGAGCTTCAGTCTGTTCAGCTATATTGGGGTGATAAATGATGCCTATCAACATGGTTTTTGTAAGAACTGAAAGCTATTTAAGGTTTAGATATAACCTAAGCAATGAGGGGCGCCTAGGTGGCTCAGCCGGTTGAGCTTCCAACTTTGGCTCAGGTCATGATCTCACATTTTGTGGGTTTGAGACCCGTATCGGGCTCTGTGCTGACAGCTCAGAGCCTGGAGCCCGTCTTCAGATTCTGCATTTCCCTCTTTCTCTGACCTACCCCTGCTCATGCTGTCTCTTTCTCTCTCTCAAAAATAAATAAAACATTAAAAAATTAAAAAAAAAAATAACCTAAGCAATCAATAGCAGCTAGCAATAGTAGAGTCACCAATATTAGTTTAAAACTGTAGTCACAGTAGATTTGTTTCTTTTCTTTTCTTTTTTTAAAAATATTTTATTGTCAAATTAGTTTCCACATAACACTCAGTGCTCATCCCCGCAAGTGTCCTCCTCCATGCCCATCCCTCCTCCCCCCCACATCCATCAGTCCTCAGTTTTTGTCAGCATTCAAAAGTCTCTCATGGTTTGCCTCTCTCCCTTTCCCCCACCATTTCCGCCCTTCTTCTCCCCCTTGGTCCTCTGTTAAGTTCCTCCTAATCCTATATGTGCACACATATGATATTTGTCCTTCTCTGCCTGACTTATTTCGCTCAGCATAACACCCTCAGGGTCCATCCATGTTGCTACACATGGCCAGATTTCATTGTTTCTCATTGCCATGTAGTATTCCATGGCAGTAGATTTGTTTCTTATGCCCCGCGATATTCCGAGAGGGGACACTGTCTTCTTCTTATGTCATTATTCCCTTTTCTCCCCCTTCCCCAACTCTACATCACCCTCTCCCCTTCAAAGTATCCTGCTATTCTCTGTAACTCAACGCAGAGTGTCTGCTACCATGATGGTTCCCCTTTGCCATTGTGCCCTAACTTCATGAATGACACTGTCATCCATCCAGTTCACAAGCCAGAAACCTGGGTCTCCTTCTGACCCACCATTCTCCCTACTGCCCGCCATATGCAATTCACTAGGCTCTGTTGGCCCATGTCCTAAACAGCTCCTGAGTCTCCACTGCTCTCCATATCCACTGCCACCTTCAGCTGATGACCTCCACCTCTAAGTCAGACTGCCACCAGGGTCTCCTGACTGCCCCCCTCAAGATGACCTGTCTCTCTCACCCCTCTTTGCTACCAGTCAATTCTCTATCCTTCAGCCAGAGAGGTCTTCTTAAAACTCAAATGTGATCATGTGACCTCACTGTGGCCTCCGATTGCTCTTAGGGTAAACACACAACTTGCTAACTTGGTTGTTCTAGATTCAGACTTATTTTTATCAGGGCCCCTCTTTGCATGGGTTGTTCTCTTTTTTGCCAACACGCTCTCCAAAGAAACAAGCCTTGCACAAAATTCACTCAAATACAAAGGTAAGCCCTGAACTCTGGACTCGGAAGGTCTCTTTTTGGTTCAGGATATTGTATGTAACTGATACAAAGCACTGTGTGAAGACAAGTCTCAGAGAAAAGGGCCAAGCTTGTAAAGTACAAGACAAAGTGATGGATGGAGGAGCCGGGTGCCTAAAAGCACTTCATTTCACTTTTCTAAATGTGCCCTGTCAAAGTGAAGGGAACAGACCCAGTAAGGCTTAAGTTAGTGGATGCACAATGAAGTAGAATATTTATCTTCACGCTCTTGAGCTGTAGACCATTCAGCATTAGAAAACACCATCAAGTCTGTTTCCCAACATGCCTGGGGCCCTTGGAGTGGGGAGGATTCTGATTTAATGAGCAAGGCACACCATCTGTCAACGGGACTGCTGAACAGTAACTCAGCGAACAGCAGCTCCCAGACCTCAAGGAGGAGAACACTTGGGTGCCATTTGGGTAAGATGTAGCCCTTGGCTCTGTGGTCAAGAGACCTTATGCACCATATCTACTCAAACTGGGAATGATAAGTGAGACCGGTGTGTCCCTGTTCACAGTCTAACCCAGCCTCAACATTTTAGGTGTGGGTGCTTGATAAGCCATCGTAGAAGCGGAAACCCAGCTTAGAACAAGATGTTAGAGGGTTGCATCCTTGACCCCTACACTTCCTGGCAAGAAGCTTCTGGGGTATTAATGTAGACAATACCACTGGCCAAACCATTTACCTTAGCATAGAACTATGGGTGAGGGAAAAGAGGAAAACAGGGAGAGTATGATTCATGTATATTCCTTATGGAGTATGATTTAAAAATTGAAATAATCCAGGAGAATGCATTTTGTCTCTTAATCAGCGAAAGCAATACAGGGGTGGTCCCTATCTTAATAGGAAGATAATATGATCTTTAACCAAACAGACCAGAAATTATGTATCCAAATGAGAGTTTTCTCCTTTAAAAGCAGTCACCTTAGAAAGCTATATAATTCTTTGCATTTCCACAGCTCATTTTACTTACTAAATGCTGAGGCATACTTCTCTGGGCTTTTTATTTCCCCTTACACATGTAACTCTCTAGCCCCTAACCTAGTGCTTGGCACAAGCGCAGGCAGAGCAGCCAAATACATGTATCCATGAGTCAGAAGATCCAAGGTTCAAACCTCAGCTCTGTTAAACTAGCAATGTGAATTTGGTCCTGTGCCCTGAGCCTCAGTTTCCTCATCTGTAAAATGGGCATGGTAACTGTCCACAACTCCTACAGTTTCTACAATTACATGAAAATAAAGCACATAAAACACTTAATATTATTTTTAACACAGAGAAAGCTCCCATCAGTGTTGGCTACTGTGATAAATAGGCGTTATTTTTTTTAATGTTTATTTATTTTTGAGAGAGAGAAATAGAGTGTGAGCAAGGGAGGGCCAGAGAGAGTGGGAGACACAGAATCTGAAGCAGTGATCTGTCAGCACAGAGCCCAAAGCAGGGCTCGAACCCACGTACCATTAGATCATAGCCTGAGCCAAAGTCAGATGCTTAACCAACTGAACGACCCAGGCACCCCTGGGCATTACTTTTTTTAAAAAAAAATTAGTTATTTCAATTTTGATGTCTTTATATTTAAATTGTTGGGGCTCTTCTTCTGAAATCACTAGGACATCCTAATTCCTATTCTTCAAAACCACCTTAATGTAAGTTTTTAGTGGGATTTGATGTATAGAGATGATTGAAAATTGGTTAAATTTAACTCAGTCATATGAGCATCTCAACTGCTAGCTCAAAGTCTTATTCTTATTTTCTTTTATGACCATAATATCTTTCACAGTGCTTGGCACTCAGCTCCAGTAAATGTTTATTTAATGAACAGAACATTTGCTGAATAAATCATGGAATGAATAAAGTAGGTGAACAAGATGAATAATCACAAGCAATTACTCAGCTTGTTTGCCCAACCTAGCTTCAGGACTCTGGTGGAACGCTCGCAAAAAAATGGAGAGATGTGCCCTATGAATTGGACGTGGGGAAACAATCTCTCTAGCCTTCCTTCAATGCTCCTGTGCTGGGCATCTGTCATGCTTTCTAACCCCCCACCACGTTCTGAACATTTCTTTGATGTGTATTAGTTTCCTCTTGCTGCTGTAACAAATTACTACCTAGTGGCTTTAAGTGACACACATGTATTATCTTAATATTTCTGGAGCTCAGAAATCTGAAATGAGTCTTAGGGGGCCAAGATCAAGGTGTCAACAGGACTGTTAGTCATGGAGGCTCCAGAGGAGCCTTTCCAGGGCCTTTCCAGCCACTGGAGACCTTCTGCATTGTGTGGCCTAAGCCCGCTTACTCCTTCTGCAAACTAGATCACTTTAACCTCTGCTTCCATTATCACATTTCCTTTTCCTGACTCTGATCTTCCTCCCTCCCTCTTATAGGGACCCTCGTGATTACACTGGGCCTGGCTGGATAATCCAGAAAAGTCTATCTCAAGATCCTTATCTTAATTATATATGCAAAGTCCTTTTTACCACATACTGTAACAGATGCACAGGCTCCCAAGATTAGGATGTGGACAACATTGGGGGAGTTTGTGTGAGTACCTCAAATGCTTTAATGAACATCATGTCTGCCTGCATGAGTCTGAAAGGGGTTCTGTTAATTTAAAACTAAGAACTTCAAGTGGATATGGCCTCCTGTCCTAGGTTATAAGAGCCTGAAGAGAGGCTGGGAGCATTCCTAGAAAATGGGAACAACAAAGAATGTTTGGGGTGCTTTTTAAGAGCCAAGTACTTAGTAAAAAGGCTCTGAAGAAATGCAGTGCCATCATTCAAACCAGGGGTTGGTAAACTGCACCATCCTTTATGATAGTAGGGGTGAGGAGGATGACAGAAAGGGAGTATGCTACATGGCTGGACTCAGACTTTGCTCTTTTCACCTCTTGCAAGGTAGATATAATGTTGTTTGTGAGGGAACAGGACAAGATTTTGATTATTAATGTTGGTCAGCGTGGATGTACGCCTCAGTGTTTTCAAAATGCTTTATACCATTACTTATTTATATTAAATAATCTTAGAATATCCATTACTTTAGAATAAACAAAAGTGCATCTGGCTTATGACTACCTCACTCCCACTGCCACCCTCAACCCTGAGTTATTGACAGACAGCACACTCACGCAGGGCTCTTAGTTTACCCCTTTGTAGGACAGGAGATCTTGAGTTTTTTTTTTTTTTTTAATGTTTTATTTATTTTTGAAAGAGAGAGAGAGAGAGAGCATGAGCAGGGGAAGGTCAGAGAGGGAGGGAGAGACACAGAATCGGAAGCAGGCTCCAGGCTCTGAGCTAACTGTCAACACAGAGGCTGACACAGGGCTTGTACCCACGAGTTGTGAGATCATGACCTGAGCTGAAGTCAGATGCTTAACCTACGGAGCCACCCAGGCTCCCCAATCTTGAGTTTTCAAAGTAACATTTTTTCAGCTGCTCTCTGCCTTCTTCTTGCCATTAGCAGTTCAAATCCTGACTCCGGCAGTGAGTAGCTGTGTGACTTGGGAATGGTCGCTTAACCTCTCTGAGCTTTCTCTATCAAGTGCTGACACTACACCCCCAAGCAGGTTTGCAGACAATACTGAGTAAGTGTGTGGGATGCCGCCAAGCTCGAGCTCTGGATTCAGACATATCAGAGTTCATATCTTGAGCTCCATCCTATCAGCTGTATGTCCTTCAGCGAGTTAGTCTGGGTGCCCCTGATGAATAAAATGGGAGATGGGCGAGCACTCCCTTATAAAGTAAAACCAATAAATGAGATAATGGGTGGAGAGCTCTTTGCACCATGCCTGTTAGCTACAAACAGTGAAGGAGTTGCCTGAGTGGGTGTTTGTAGAGAGTTAAGGAATTTTCACATGGAAGAATAAAATCAACTTCTTGCTTTCACACCTCCCCAGCCACCACCTTCTTGTGGTCTGTAGTGCTCCAAAATGCTCAGGAAACAGACATTTAAAAGTTGCTACTATTGGCAGCGATCAGATCTGTGGTTGCTTGAGTTCAAGGATGAATTCAGAGAGGATTGACTTGAAAGGGACACAAGGAAATTTAGGGGGATGATTGAAATATTCTGTAGCTTGATGGTAGAGTGGTGATTACAGAAATATATTCCCTCCCTAAAGTCACCAAACAGTAGATGTAAAATAAGTGCATTTTTAGGGGCGCTTGGGAGGCTCAGTGGGTTAAGCATACCACATCAGCTCAAGTCATATCTTGTGGTTCACAAGGTCAAGCCCCACGTCGGGCTCTGTGCTGACAGCTCAGAGCCTGGAGTCTGCTTCAAATTCTGTGTGTGCCTCTCTCTCTCTGCCCCCACCCACTCATGCTCTGTCTCTGTCTCTCTCTCAAAAATAAATACACATTAAAAAAATTTTTTTACATAGAATAAAATAAATGAGTGCATTTTACATACAGTACACTTTGATAAAGTTGATTTTAATGATTCCATTACAGACACACTAGAGAAGGGGTTGGCAAGATTCTTTTCTGAGAAGGGCCAGGAAGTAAATATTTTAGGCTTTGTAAGCTATAGGCTCTAATACAACTGCTGAGCTCGGCTAGTGTAATGCAGTCAGCCACAGGATACATCGATAATACGATGTATGTCAATACAATTTTATTTATGGACCGAAATGTGGTTTTGTATGTTTTCCATGTATCATGAAATCTTCTCTTTTTGTTTTTATCGAATTCATTTAAAAATGTAAAAATCATCCCTAGCCCCCGGCCTTATAGAAACAGCCAGCAGGCTAGCTTTGGTCTGTGGGCCCCTGTTTGCCAAGCCCTACTCAGGAGTCCCAAAGAGCCTGTGTTGAGCAGCATTCTAGAATCTGCTTTGGTGGCTTCTCAGTGTAAATGTCATGTCTAAGAGGGCTGGGAATCCAGCTCCCGGGAGTGCCGCAGGGGCTTGCCAGGCTAAGCCACTGCTTCTTGACTCAAATCCCCATCTGTCCAGGGAGGTCGGCCACCATCTCCCAGAGCCCGGCAGAACCCATGCGGCTTGTTATTTGGGAGAAAATGCTCCCGTCCAAGTGCAGAAACTGATCGTGGCTCAGGTTATATGTCTGGCCTGTCTCAATCATCAGGGGGAAAGGTTTGATTTTTCAGGTTGTCATTCCTAAAATTGCTTGTCTTTCCAGGTGATGTTCTTATTTCTGAATGCGGTCTGACCTTCATGTTCCCTAAAGAGGAGGGTTAGTTTTTTACAGGGCTGGCGGCAGAACATACTCTCAGAAAGCTTAGTCCCTCCCTGCCAAGCCGCCATCCCCAGCACGACAGTCCCTTAGGGGAGGGTGGCGACCCCTCTGAATGTTTGAGTGAGGCCACAGCTACTCCAAGCTCCACTGACAGTAAAGAAAGCTTTACAAATCCAAACCAGCACAAACGAAGAGTTCTCTTCTGGTTTCTGACAGTGGTAGGAGCTTCAGAAAACCCCTAAGGGTAGAGACTGCCCAGATACCCACAAAAGTCAAGATGAATCTGTCGTTCAAAAGCCTCAAGGCTTTAAAAACATTGTTTTGAACATTTCTTACATAATTGAAGCTTTCATTGAAGACACCAGATTACCCAGGCACTCGGTTTCTTATTCTACCTGTTGGAAGAATTTAAATTAATTGTTTGCATTAAGGGGTTGCTAACTTTTTCTGTAAAGGGCTAACCAGTAAATGTTTCAGGCATTTCAGGCAATGGAGTCTCTGTTGCAGCTACTCAACTCCGATGCTGTATAAAAACAGCCAGAGACAAGTGAATGAACGAGCATGGCTGTGTTCCAAGAAAACTTCGTTTGCGATGCAAGGCGGCAAGCCAGATTTGGCCCACAGGCTGTTGTTTGCTGAGCCCTGCCCTAAGAGGTAGTATCTCTAAGAGGGACTAGGTGGGAAGGGGTAATAGAATTTAAGTCAACAAACACTACTCAGCATATCTGCAAATGATCTTGCAATTATGACTAGAGACTGGGGAGTAAAACCCACCCAACCAGCATGCGGTGCTAGGAGTGAGAACAGACTACACAAGCCGACAAATCTTGACCACAGTGAGTTTTCCATCCAACAGAGAAAGCAAGGCAGGTCGGTGATGAGCAGCACTGAAGATGGGAAGAGCCCATGGGGTGTAAAGAACCAAGAGAGGACTTCAAACGTGATGGAGCACAACAGCCTTGACCGAGAAGGAGCCCTCCGTTGAACCCGCGACATGGGCATGATTCAGGTGGATGAAAACCAGGTGGGGAAACACAACACAAACAAAGGCACAGCAAGGATGGGCAAAGTGCATTCTTGGAATAGAGAGCAGGTAAGCTGGAGTAAAGTTGGAAAGGTGTTTATGGAGCATTACAGATGACTTTTAATCGGTTTTAACAGCGTGAACTCTTTCTGTAGAGTCAGCGGGAGATACAAAGCCTTCTGAACTTACACTGCAATGTTCCGTACAAAGGAGGTAACTCAAAGAATTCCTCCTTTCCAAAGACAATGTGACTGGCTGCATCTCCTATGTTATGAATGTGATGTCGCTAATGAGCCACATTTATTAAACCATTTGTTATATGCCCAACAATGGCATACTAAATGCTTTACTTTCGTGTGCCATTTAACACGAAAAAATCACTGAGGTGGTTATTTTTATCCCCATTTTACAGATTAGAAAACGGATGCAGAAGAAGTTAACATACCCAAAGTCTTCCAGGTTGGAAGAAGCAGTGTGTGGGTTCAAACCTAGGTCTGTCTGTCTGTAAGCTTTTCATCACTCTCTCAAATAGCTTACCGCTGCATTCAAACATATTTCTGTGTTTTAATAGTTAAACGATGTATTTACTAAAACCTCATTTCTAAACTGTCTGTTCCAAGTGTTTCCCTATTCAAAAAATCCTCAACACTATGATTACATGTCTCATCTTTTTTTCTTAGTAATTATTTTTTTCAAGAGCAACAGATTCATAATTAAATATTTAGAAATTTAAATTTTTTCAAAGTTCATGTGATTTGGGTTCACTCATTTAGCATGAAATTGTGATTTTCATCAATTTTAGATCTATCCATCCACATACATAATTATTTTCATATTGGTTTCGTCTATATGTTAGGCAGGACTTGCTTTAATGCACACACCCCATATATTTATTTCATGTGCCTTTTGCTGAAACGGAATAAAATTTGAAGTAACTAAAAACTGTTTATAAATAATATCTTACAGAGGAACAAACTATTACTAACAGTTGCTTTCCAGTTATGGGATTATAGGCAAACTGTTTCCTCTTCTATTCTTCTCTTAAAAATTTGGTTTATATATATATATTTATTTTTTACTAATGCTTTTTATTTATTTCTGAGAGAGAGAGAGAGAGAGAGTGAGAAGGGGAGAGTCAGAGAGAGGGAGGTACAGAATCTGAAACAGGTTCCAGGCTCTGAGCTAGCTGTCATCACAGAGCCTGACGCGGGGCTCGAACCCACGAACTGTGAGATCATGACCTGAGCCGATGTCAGACGCTCAACCGACTGAGCCACTCAGGCGCCCCCAAAACTGGGTTCTATTAGGGTTATAACTGTTAAATGTAATCACGTAAAAATATTCTCAAAAAAGGTTATGAAACAACACACTTGGATCTCGACGCAATTAATCTAAAATGCAATCAATAAAAGAATTTCCAAATGCAAAAAGGAACTACGTCGCATGAAGTTTCCATGATTCTTGCTTATGTACACTTTAAGCTATCAGGTCTCATTTATTCAAGGGGCTCTAGTATCAGGTGTGGGCGTATCATCAGCTCCTCTAAACTCAATCAATTTAAGAGAAACAAGACTAGGGGTTTACTGGATTAGCCACAACAGGCCATTAATCTCCACATTCTCCGTTGTAATCCAGCCCTTACCAACATGATGAGGGGGGGCCCCACAAAACACCCAACACTCAGAAAAGCTCCCAGGCCAACACTCCCTAGAGATAAACATGCTTAGGTCACAGCTTGCTTCTCTTTACTTAACATCAAGACGGCATTTGTCATCTGTCAAATTTCTTGTTAGTTTTTCTTTTATGCCTTTTGCTGAAATTCTCAGATCAGATATATTTGAAAAGAACCATGTCACAATCCCAGGAATAGCTCAGCATTTAATTATCATTTTAAAAATCATTCTCTCGAGTGGCTATGAAGCATAAATCAGAACTATCGTTTCATGTTGCAAATTTGTTGAAAAAACATGGTTAAGGTTACCGTCTGCATAAATTAGTGGTTGGGGAAGCTGGCAAGACTGAGTAATGAAAAGAAAGTAGAATAACCAAATTCCAGTAAAAAAACCAGCAAGGGATAGTTTTAGAACATGTAAATATTGTACCTTTCATCACAAATGGGCTAGATCCTCATACCTCATTTCTTTGTTGCTCTGGCCAATAAGTCAACATTTACTGATACATCAAGCCGGAAAAAACTATGAGCAAATTCCTGACTCTGGGACTTGTTTATGTCACCAATCTCAGGGCCAAATATTTACTGGATTCCATGAGATCATATACCTATAAACAGGTCTTGATAAGTCTAAACCCTAGCTATAAAATGAAAAGAATGTGACATTAAATATATATAATTTTTAATTATTAAAAAAATGTGAGCCAGATGAGGTAGATTGCCTCTGAAGATCATTTTATGAAAAAGACATGATTGTCTTCTTTCTTATTACTTTTAAAATATTCCCCAAACATCCTAGCTTTCCCCTGGTGAATCAGACTCAACCAACCTCAACTGATTATATGTTATGTGCAGGCATTGTGCTAAACACTTTCACATGAATTGGCTCATTTAATCCCCATGTTTTACATGAAATTGCCAAGTTCCTTCCTAATTCTTCCCAACATCTTTTGTTCTTTTCGCTTCAGCCATAACAATATGAAACCATTTATCAAGTACATCCCATGTGCTAAGCACTATGCTGTGTTTTTAAATTTCATTCTCTCTTAACTCCAAAGATAGATGCTATTACTTCCAACCTATGAAAGAGGATACTAAGGATTACTTAGAGATTTTAAGTGACTTCCCAAGGTCACAAAACAAGAGGTGAAATTCTAAGACTCCAATATATAGACCATGTGGTTTTTGGTCTTCTTTTATGAAGCAATGACAATAACTTGACCCTTTCCAAGGTTCTCACTAGAGGGCTACACGGTCATCTTTCTATAAGTATAGTTCGGGCTGTTCTCATCACCTCTTGTCTTATACTTGCCCATCTTTGAAATCATTTGCCACCTTCCTGCCCACTCACAGTCATGAAAGTTCTTCCTGTAATTTAATTTTTCGGCCTTAACATTTCCCAAACTGGAAAAGTTTAGCATCACTGGACAGCTGGACAACAAACTTGGATAACTCTCGGTAAAAGCCTCTTCATATTATAAAATTCCAACTTGGAAAGGGGCCTAGAAATTACCTAGTTCAATGTCTCTGTTGAAAAGGAAAAAAAACTGGGGCACAGGCCAGTAAAATGATTTCCTCCAGACCACAGAGCTGGTATCAGCAGAGCTAACACTCATGACAACATTTTCTTTTTTTCTGTTTTTAATTCTTTTAATGTTTGTTTATTATTGAGACAGAGAGAAACAGAGCGTGAGTAGGGGAGGGGCAGAGAGAGAAGGAGACACAGCTGTCAGCACAGAGCCTGATGCGGGGCTTGAACCCACAAACTGTGAGATCATGACCTGAGCTGAAGTTGGGTTTTTAACTGATTGAGCCACCCAGATGCCCCACGACAACATTTTCTAACTTCCATCACATTAATCTTTGCTGCCATCCACCTAATTTGCTCTTCCCTACAATTTACAGAAATATGTTCTTGGAACAATATTTCTGAAGTCTCAAAATCCTGGGGGCACCTGGGTGGCTTAGTCCATTAAGAGTCCAACTCTTGATTTCAGCTCAGGTCATTGTCTCATAGTTCGTGGGACCAAGCCCCACACTGACAGTGCAGAGCCTGCTTGGGATTCTCTCTCTCCCTCCCTCTCTCTCTCTGTCCCTTTCCTGCTCACACACACGCATGCATGTGCTCTCTCTTGTTGTTTCTCTCTCAAATAAGTTTTTAAAAAGAAAAAAAGTCTCGAAAGTCTGGGTCTAGGAAAGCGATTTGCTTGCTCTTAACCACGGTTTCCTGTGTCTGATCTGACTTATTAAGCAAAGCAATATTTTGAAGACCAAAGCTATTTGGGTTTTGTTTAATAGTTTCTTGGGTGGGCCAATGTTGAAAGGAGTTTTTAAAGTTTAATCACCATTCTCCATACTTATTTACTTCCTCAAAGAATTTAGGTGTACTTCTGGAGACTTACAAAAAGGCTGTACATTATTTAAAGATGTAATATGGTCAAACCATAGAGAACTTCATACTGTTTTATCCATGTATCACAATACTGGGGGTGATGGGCATGGAGGAAGGCACTTGTTGGGGTGAGCACTGGGTATTATATGTAAACCAACTTGACAATAAACTATAAAAAAGTAAAAATAAATAAAAATAAAAATAACAAATAAAAAAAAGAAAGAATTCAGTATAATTAAATATCTATACCTCTTTGGCATCAGCCATAGCAACTTCCTCCTAGATAGGTCTCTTGAGGCAAGGAACACAAAAGCAAAAATAAACTATTTGTACTTCATCAAAAAGCCTCTGCACAGAGAAAGAAATAATTAATAAAACTAAAAGGCAACCTAAGCAATCGCAGAAGATATTTGCAAATGACATATCTGATAAAGGGTTAGTAACCAAAATATATAAAACCTTCTAAAACTTAACACCCAAAAAACAAATAATACAATTAAAAAATATGCAGAAGACATAAACAGACATTTTTACAAAGAAGATATGCAGATGGCTAACGGACACATGAAAAGATGTTCAGCATCACTCATCATCAGTGATTACAGTGAGATGTCACTTTACACCTGTCAGAATGGCCAAAATAAAAAGCGCAAGAAACAATAAATGTTGACGAGGATATGGAGAAAAAGGAGCCCTCTTACACTGTTGGTAGGAATGCAAACTGGTGCAGCCACTCTGGAAAACCGTATGGAGGTTCCTCAAAAAGGTAAAAGTAGAACTATCCTATGGTTCAGCAACTGAACTACTAGGGATTCACCCAAAGAATATAGAAACATTAATTCAAAGGGATACATGCACCCTGCTGTTTAATGCAACATTACCAAAAATGGCCAAATTATGGAAACAGCCCAAGTGTCCATCGATTGAAGAATGGATAAAAAAGATGTGGTGTATATATACAACAGAATATTACTCAGTCATCAAAAGAATGAAATCTTGCTATTTGCAATAACGTGCATGGAGCTAGAGAATATTAGGCAAAGTAAGTCAGTCAGAGAAAGACAAACACCATATGATTTCACTCATATGTGGAATTTCATAAACAAAACAAATGAACAAAAGGGAAAAAAAGGAAAACTAGGAAACAGTCTTTACTATACAAAACAAACTGATGGGAGGTGGGGGGGGGGACAGGAGAAACAGGTGATGGGGTGGGGGGCGGTTAAGAAACAGGTGTTGTGATGAGCACTGGGTAGTATATGGAGGCACTGAATCACTATACTGTATACCTGAAGCCAATATTACTAACTAGAATTTAAATGCTAAATAACTAGAATTTAAATAAAAACTTAAAAAAATCTCTACAGACAAAAAAAAAAAAACATAAGTCCCCCAAAATGGCCAAAACTAGAAACATAGATCTCAAAAACAGAGAAAAAGATAAATATAAGTGACGTTATTTTAGATGAGTAAGTTATATGGAACTATTACAAAGAAAGTCATGACTATTAAAGCAGAAGATACCAACTAATGGTTTGCCAAACCATTTTCCCTCTGCTCCTGGACACAAGGCGAGCTTACAATTCCCAAGCTCTCTGGCAATAAGATGGGGCGATGTGACCGACCATAAGTGAAGCACACAGCTTTCCTGCTAAGCCCATAAAACCTCTCCCATGATCCTTCGCCTTTTGTTCTATCTGCTGATATCGATGTCTAGGACAAAACTGGAAACCCTACCCTGGAGAGAGCAGAACGGTCCGTCAGCCTGGAGACTTCCAAGTCACCACAAAGACAAGATCCCTTCTCTTTATCCGTCCCCCTCACCATGGCCATATACACCTTACACACACATGTGTGCACACACCCATTGACACCAGCAGCCAATTAACGTGAGCTGGAAGTAAGCTTCTGTTGTGTTAGGTCACCTAGATTTTGGTGTCCATCTGTCACAAAATCCAGGATTTCCTGAACTGACATAACAAGGAAGCACACGGAGACATACTTCAATACAACGTCAAGTTAAAAATAAAAACTATAAAGATTTAAGGTTGAAAATGTTGTAATTGCAAACTTTGGCACATAAAAACCGAGTCCATAAGGAATCCACTCGTGTTTCGCAATCTCCTTTGAGGCCACGAGTTTGCATTAAAATGAGCTCAATGACTTTCACCATTGCTCATGGATGTGCCGCTGAACCACCTGCACACAAAGTCCCCAACTTGCAAGGAATCCTGGTCAAGGAGGAGCGTTTCACTTGAACATGCCTTCAGCCTAAAGGCACAAACGCAACTCTCATTCATTAATTTGTTCACATTTTACCTTCGGATGGGGCACATTACAAGACTTGACCTGGCTAGTCAAGCCGTAATCTCAGCAGTTCTAAGAGTAGGAAGGGAAAAAAAGGGCGGGAGGTGGTGCACCATGCACTTAAAATGCATACGACTCCCATTTAGCCAAGCACAGCACTTCAAAGACCACAGAGAACTTCTTCAACACAGTGGAAAAACAGGGATGGAGTTTGTTAAGGACCCAAAAAATAACGACTTCACTACTTTATATTTCATTCTACGGGAATTTGAGCCTCTGGGACTTAGAGCTGGTATCATCACGGTGAGTATAAGAGTCAGCCACCCAGTGACATTCCTATTCACACCCGGGCTATACGGCAGAAGCGGACTGATTGCTCATAGATGCCTCGCTTTCTAGCTACTAGTACAATTGCCATCTGTCTACGGAGAAGTTAACAGTAGCAGCCTTTTTACTATAAGCTCCCCTTATATTTTTTCCGAAATTAAAATAACAAGCAAACTAACCACAACAAACCATCCAACTGAGCATTTCCCCATAGCTGTGGAGATCACGTAGAGGATCTAGGTAGAATGTGCAGCCAGTTCTTTCCATTTCTGGGCCCCAGAGTCTCCCTGCTGATAGGAGCTAGTAGGCAACACCACAGTTCAGTTGCAAAAGGCCAGAGGGAGAAGTCAAATTCTCTGATACAAGACCAGAAACACCTTAGGAACTAGGGTCCTTTTCTGTATTTACTCTGCGTCCAGACTAAAGAGTGGGTGGGCTGTTTTCCCCAAAGCACTCTAGTGCGATGCTATGGGGCAGTGAGTGAACTTTCTCAAGTGCTGGCTTCTCACACACTGGAATCCGACAAGAACATGCCATATCCTCAGCCAGCTCCTTTAACGGGAATGGAGACGACATACAGAAAGGGACGACAACGCATCCACTGATCCTCAGTGCTCCTGGTTCAGGTTTTACGGTGTGGAATCACGGAACACAAAGGAGCCAAAATATACCATAAACAGCTAACACTGGGTTTGTCAAATGCAGAGATGAGTTGAGTCTGGGAAGGAAACAGAAAGCTACCAAATATATTGCTCCCTGGGAAGGTTCCAGTCCTCTGTGCATGCTGAAAGACCCCCATGCAGTAGAAGTCAAAGGGCAGTCTACAGAGATCTTCTTCCTTCATCTCTGCGTCTTCGTGGCCTCAGATCTTATCTCCCATTCTCCCAGGAAAGCAAGAAAAACATTTTTAAACCACTCCTTGTTACTCATTTATGTATTCATTATTATGATCACTCATTATTGATCATCTACTAAATGCAAGGCACTGGGCTGAGCAATGAGGGAAAAACCCCACCATATTTATGTATCATCTGCCATATATTCCATAAGGGCAAAGACGGTGACTGATTTGTTAGCTACATTGCCTGCCCCAGTGTCTCCCTCAAAGGAGGCATTCATTAGCATTTGGTTAATGAATCAACTGACACATTAAACCCTGGGGGTGGGAAGCAGAGCCCTTCCACAGATAGGTCACTTGATTTGTTCATTTCAAGAATCCCATGAAGCATTCATTATTATCACAACCTCACAGAGGAAGCATGGCCTATGTTCACTCAATAAATGCTGCCATCAAAACTGTTTTCCTTGAGGGTGAAAGGCTGCTGTGTGTGGTAGGAAGAGGGGACGGCGGAAGGGGAATATGTTGACTCATATCCTTCGGTAAATGTGTTTATCCCAGTTCTGGCACTGCTCTCAAATGTGTTGTGAAGCCAGCAGGACTTGGCTCTGGAAAACTTTACCTGAAAGTCACAGGCTTCGTTTCCTACTGCCAGCCCCTTCAGCCACGGGGCATGAAGTATTGGACAAAGTTAAAGATTAATTCTGCATTTTCTGTGACAAAGGTCACACCTCTCCCACATGAGGAGGAAAAGGCATTTGTAGGCTGTCTCCTTCACAGCCACTGATAATCTCTCCGCTGCCATCCTGATGGTACCTTAATGCAAATGTAATCAAACCCAAACACTGGCTACCCCATTACCAGACCAATCCTGCTAATAAAATGCAATTATGGCTCTCTTGAAAAGGCAATCGTGGACCATCCCTTACCACTTACAGCTCCCCAACCCAACCCCTGCATGATAGAAATCCTCCTAAGTTTTGTTTAGGGTTTCATGAGGCAGAAAACTGCAAAAAGGTATGGGAAAGACTCAATTATCAAAGAGAATAAGATGATAATTAGCAGGCTACAAACTGCAGAATCAGCCAGTGGGTTCTGGCTGTTTCCTGAGGTAGAAATACATGGGGGCAAACTTAGGAGATAAATTATGCAATGTATATCTGGGTTATTTCAAAAGCTTCTGGGAAGCCACCTGGAATTACAGGTGACACTGGAAAATAACCAGTTATCTGGGCCAAATAAAGAAGAGCTGGTTCAAAGCTTTAACCCCAACTCATCTGTTCCTAATGAAAAGAAAGATGTAAGCTAGAGCTACTTCTTGAGCCTTTAAAGGATGCCTTCCCTGCACAGAGAGGTGCAAGGGTGGTTTTCACTGACAATTTTTATATGCAAGGTGTTACTGTTATTGGAATCCTATCTCCCCAACCTCCTCTATCTCAACCCCATCCATCACACCCCACTCTCTAGTGGTTGCCGTATTGACCTCTTGACAGATCCCTGCATTCATCGTGTGTTATCTAATAGTCCTGCCTTTGCAAATGCTCTTTCCTGTGATCACCCTTCCTCCATCACACTCCTCCTGGTCCATTGGCAAAAATCTTTCATCTCTCAAGACTCAGCCCAAGCATCTTTTAACACTATTTTCCTCCCACCCTCCCTCCCTCCTACCTCCAGAATGAGTCAGATGTCCCTCTCAATACTTATCAGATTCTGCCTGTAACTACTAATATTTTTTTTAAATTGTGAATTGCTGTAAGGAAAGGTCCATGTCTGACTCATTCTTGTTGGATCCCCAGGACCTTACGCACAGTGCACCCTCCATAAATGCTGAGTGATTAAGTGGACAAAGGAAGCCATTTCATTTTAGGTCTCTGTATGTGCTCTACAGTAACTGGGCCTTCAAGAGGGTAAAATGGGTCTATAATTTAGTGGGCCATGAGAATACTTTCCCAGGTGAACACAGAATCTATTGGAAATAGAGGAGTGCAGAGCAGAATACGGGAAAACTGGTCTACAATGCTTTGCAGGGCTTCAAGCATCCGTTTCCTGTAGACTAGTGCACCTATTGCTCGGCGCACGACCTTCACAGCACAAAAGCATGCATGGACGGTTCACTTGTCTTAGCCTTCATCTAAGGTTAAAGACATAACTGTTAATGTTATTGTTGTTATTCAAGTACAAAATTAGAGAATTTACATTTGCTCCACATGAAAATACCAAATCTCAAAGATTAGGGTAAATCAGTTCCATAACAGATAGGACAACTGATTTTTTTTTTTAAGGTCTGTTACTCAGAATATTTCATAATGGTCTAATTGATGTATTAGACCAGTATTTCTTTTTTTTTTTTTTTTAATGTTTTATTTATTTCTAGGAGACAGGGAGAGAGACAGCATGAGCAGGGGAGCGTCAGAGAGAGAGGGAGTCACAGACTGAAACAGGCTCCAGGCTCTGAGCTGGCAGTCAGCACAGAGCCCGACGTGGGGCTTGAACCCACCAACCGTGAGATCATGACCTAAGCAAAAGTCGGACGCTTAACCAACTAAGCCACCCAGGCACCCCTAGACCAGTATTTCTTAAATGGGTTTTGTGAGCCAGAATGAAGGCTGACAAGAAGGAATTGGGTTTCTAAGTTATTGCTTACTGCAATCAAAGTTTAAAAAGAATTGCACATAAACCTTTTTTCTGTCCTTTTCTTTACTTCCACTTTAGCTCCTCATAACTAAAAGATAAAGTCTAAACTTCTTATCTTGGCTTTCAAGCCTCCTTCACGCTGGCCCCAGATTATTCTTCCAGCCCTGTCTCTAGTCACTTATTCCAGCCCAGCCACTCTGTATGCCCAGTTTCCAGCACTTCTGATGCTTTGTTGTTGTTTTGTCATTCCTTCTTGTCTATCGACTGCCCTTGCCTCCTTGTATGTCTTTCTTCCTGTTCTTTTGAAATCTCCTGTATTCTTCCAGCCTCATTCAAATGTCTTCTCTTCTATGAATCCTTCCCCTTTCCCACTGGTATCCACCCACAAGAGTTAATTTCACTCCCTTATTTCACTCCCATATAGCACTCTGTCCACATCTCTATCCCCTGGCGGGTATCATCTTGTAAATACTAAGGACCAGGTGTTGTTCATTTTTGTGATTCTATGCGTGACACAAAGTTAGCTGGCAATACTATTTTGTTAAATGCTAAAAGAAATGACTGAATTGTTCACTGGAATTTACAAGAACAGGTGCAAGGTGTCAATAACAAGTGTAGTTATTTATGCCGAAGATGATGATGATTTTATGGGAATAGTACATATATTTTCTCCAATCCTCATCTTATAGATTTTACAGAGGCTCAGAGACCTTAAAGACGTTCTCTAAGACCATGAAGAGGGAGAGAATGCCAAAGGGAGGGTTATTATGTATAGGCCTATCTTGGTTCCAAAGCCTATACTTAACTCCCATGTGATAGGTGTAACTTGGCCCATGGCAAATGTATTCCAGACACCATGTTGGCATTTTACAAATAGTAAATTACAATTACACTGTAGGATGAACAACCTTGAGAAGTAGGTATCATCTCCATTTTACAGATAAGAGAGCTAAAGTAAAACAATCAACAAAACAAAAAAGCAACGGACGAAATGGGAGAAGATATTTGCAAATGACATATTGGATAAAAGGCTAGTATCCAAAATATATAAATAACTTACCAAACTCCACAGCCCAAAAAACAAATAATCCAGTGAAGAAATGGGCAGAAGACACGAATGGAAACATCTCCAAAGAAGACATCCAGATGACCAACAGACACATGAAAAGAGGCCCAACATCACTCATCATCAGGGAAATACAAATCAAAACCACACTGAGATACCACTTCACACTGGCTGGCGTGGCTAAAGGGAACTCAGGAAACAAAAGATGCTAGCAAGGATGTGGAGAAACGAGAAAGCTGAAGTCTCCCCAAAACTCAACCATCTACCATCCCAAATTCAACCATCTACCGTCCCAAATAGGTTACAAACTATGCAAAGTACAGCAGTGCCTGGAGACTTGCAACAGAGACTTACAACCCAAAGAAATGTTAGGTTTTCAAACAATTTTTAACCAAGTTCAGTTCATTGAAGGCACATAAAGATACATAATAAAAAATAAAAATCACTAAGTAATTAAATGTCTGAAGACACTCCACATTCTCTCAACTCAACAGCTCTCGATGTGAGCTCGTCCCAACTTGCCATAATCCTAAAGTCAACCTTTTATTCCAATTGGAACTGTCTTTGCTATACATCATCCATTCCTTTTCTTCTCCTTTGGATGATGTGGTCCCTCCATCTCTTCTCTCCAAACTTCCCACATTTATCTAATATTCTCCTTTTCCTTTGCATCTGGACTTCTCTCTTCTGCAGCATGCCTTTAACAAACAATAAGACATTATTATTTTTTATTAAAAAATTTTTAATGTTTATTTAGAGAGAGGGACACAGAGAGACAGACTGAGTGTGAGCAGGGGAGGGACAGAGAGAGAGGGGACACAGAATTCAAAGCAGACTCCAGACAGCTGAGCTGTCGGCACAGCTCAGATGTGGGGCTCAAACTCACAAACTATGAAATCATGACCTGAGCTGAAGTCTGACGCTTAAATGACTGAACCATCCAGGCATCCCACAACAAGGCATTATTCTTAATGTTTTTATATCACTGTACATTTTATGCATTATAACTCTGCTCTTCTATATTAGCAATCAAGCATTATTATTACTTTACATCACTCTACATCATGTGTATGTACCTCAACTTTGACTTTCTAACTATACCTTAAGCATGGATCATTCCCTAACATAGTAAAGACACAGGTACTTTATATTTGTGTAACACAAAAACCACTCAGGATTGCCCTCTGATGTCTGCCTCAACAATTCCTTGAAACAGGCAAAGAAGATATTGCTTCCATTTTACAAATGAGGAAACTGAGATGCTAAGAGGCTAAAATAATCACCAAAGAAGTAATTAAGAGTTTGACTGCAGAGTGTGTCTTCTAATTTCCATACTCTCTGTATGAAAGCTTGCCACGATACATATTAATGGAGCCTGCATCTCTTCCTGACCTAAACACCCCCACCTATGTATGCAATGCTTAATCAAGGTGAAAAGTTGAGGTGTTACGTACTGATGGCCAAAGATGGCGTATCCAACCACCACTCCCCACCACCACCCAAGAAATGATTGTCCACATTGACATTTCTCTTTCCCCCAGAGTTTTACATTACTCAGAAGGATACTTGTCTCACAGACAAGAAAGTCCCATCTATGATGATGGTATCTGTCAGTGGCTGGGCTACCGGACATCAACATAGGAAACTGCATTTGGAGAAACCATATTGTCAATATGAGCATCAGATAAGTAGTCTTTGTTGGGTGGGGCTCTTTTTGTATTTAATGGAATGTTCTCTTTCAAGTCACACTGACGGCATATGTAGTTTGCCATTTTGGAAGCACTTTAAAGCTGGGTATATACAGAGTTATAATTTAAAAGCAGAAAGACGCCTATGGCCCCCCTGGGTACTAAGTACTACATTGTTCCCAGGTGATTTATTAAACTTTTCAAGTCTCCCCTCAACACTGGGCTCAAAGAGATAAAGTGGGTTTTACCCATAATATGCACCAAAGCCCAATGCTATCAGTCAGAAAGAAAATTAAGAGACATTTCAGAGTTGTGAAGCCAAGGCCTCCTTGAAAGTAGCATTCATACTCAATGTTATAAAATACGCTGGTTCATGATTTTCCTTTTGCTTTTAAACAAGTTGAAAGGAACGAAGGTAACAGCCCTGTTCCTTCCTGGCCTCACAAACCTGTGCAATGCCTGATTTGTAGAGAAAAAAAGTAATTCTATTATTGCAAACTTCCTATGCCTCAGATACTATGCTAGGTGAAAATCACTGAATACATTATCTCATTTAATCCTTGTAACAAAGGGGTGGGGTATGTACTATTATTCCCTTTCTACACGTAAAGACACAGAAGTTAAACCATTTTAATTTTCCAATTAGGAAAAGAACATATAAAATATTCCTTGCTTATAGGGATTGCTGGTCACCAGGTAATAGTCTCAACCATTTGACTGACAGTCATATACACCTCCAATGTTACCTTATTTTGAGTTCTGAACCACAATCACCCTAAACCTCCACTTCCAAACTCTCTAAGACTCACATCCATTTCATAGAACTCCTTGTTTCAGTTTGGAGACTTCCCAAGAAAAAATACTTACAAGAACACATTTAAAAGAACTGTTGATCCCAAAAGAAATGATATACTAAATTCTGACTCAGTTAGACCCGGGTGTGAATCCTTCATGCTGCGCTGCTGTGGGCTTCGGCTGCCTCATCCATAAAACTACCCTACAGATTCTAAGAATAGATGAATTAAAATATGTGCAATATTATATAATATATATGAAAGCACTGCATAATTTTAATTGCTATTGCTATTATTATGAATAAACTGACAAAAAAGTAAAGTTACATAGAGGCATGTAGGATGTGTTGTGGAAATTAAATCAGACAGCTGTCTTTGGACTTGGAAATTCTCTCCAGGCGCTGCTAAGCATTCATTCTCACTGATCTGAGCTGCTTTTGTAAGAATGGAATGGTGCTCTTGCTAGCACGGGAGGAAAATCATCCTGGTTCTCCTCCTTCTCTTTCCCTCTCTCTCTCTGAGCACCCCCCCGTCCCCGCCCCCCAGCCTTCATTCCTCTTCACAGATTTTTGGCTGCCTTACACTTCTGGGAAAATGACATCTGAGTCTGATGTGGAAGAGAACTCCCAGATCACGGCATTCCCTCTTAAACCCAGTCATACTGTCCTTTAGTGGCTGACCTACTCTGTCACATGGAAGGCTCACACGCTACAGCCCCAGCGGTTAGTTAAGCCTGGTCAAATAGACCCCCGGTCCCATCTGTTGACAGCTTTATCACAACCAAATGATTAGTGCAGAGCCATCAAACACACCAAGCCCAGGGCTCTGTATTTGAAGAAATGTAGCCACTCAGTCCCGGCAAGAAACACCCTGGGTACACTTAATTTGGGGAATGAGGAGGGGTAAGGGTAGGAATCTTTGGTTAATAAAACACTAAGCCTCGAAGCACCGGAGTGTCTCTGAAAGCCTCTGAATGCTACCAAGTGAAATTCAGTCACTATAGGCCAGACCTGCCACCAAAATTTTCCTTCTGTAAAGTGTTTACACTGCAGATTTTTGTTGACCTTTTCTAGTCATGAAGTCAACCCTACCAATGCATCAATCACTGATGTCTGGTAACTCAGGAAGAATTAGTACCCATTTCCTGGGTAGGGTAATTCATTCCAAGATGGAAGAGAGGTGCCTTTAAAAAAATTTTTTTTAAATTTAGGATGTAGTAGGTTCTATGATCACAGGGTTATGCTCCTTTTGGTAAAATCTGCGTGGTGAGTAAATTAAAACTGCAAATCATGGAAACAGAAATGAAAGACCCACTAAACTCTCCCCGAGCCACAATTATTCAACCTTAGTGCACTGTTTACCTATACCTCTTAAGGCTGCTAGATGGGGAAAAAAAAGTCCCCCAAATTGTGGCAACTGTGAGTCATAATTATATTATTAATCAGAATTAGGACGAACATGGATACCACTGAATGAGTAGTTGTTTTAGGGCCACCTTGGCCCTGGAGAAAGTGCAGCCTTTGAAAATTAAGTTTATGGATATTTAAACGTACAGTGCATAATGTTGCAGCTCTGCCTAAATGTCTTCATAAAGTGCAAATTAATGCTGAGCCTAACTAGGCATTTGGAACGCTAACCTAGTTTTCTGTGTTTAGCTAATAGCTAGCAATTTTGCTTACACTTTTATCTTCTCATTACACAGCAATGATGATCATTTAGTAAATACATGCGAAAGGCCACATACTCCATAGCACCTCTTCTGGGTTGGAAATAACCCGTTCCTAATACTTGTATTTATATAATTCAGTTACTGATACACCAAGTCAAGTATAGCTGTGATAAGGAACCCCCTAAAGCCTCTTTTGGAGGCTAAGAACAGACCCATTCTCACATGGTTGCCCTGGGATGGCCTGACCAAAGAAATGCAGGGTAGGGGCTGGGGGGCAAAGGATTGTGGGGGCTCCAGAGCTTCAATGAACCTTAACCCTTTGAAAACCTTAAAGGGACTTAAAGGCTTGTCTGCTTTGCAAATTATTTATGATCATGGAGAGAGGTAAGGAAAGGCTATTTTCTAAGCAATGAAATATTATGGAACAAGTCTGAAATAGACATATAGAAGAGAAAGATATAAAATGTGGACTTTAAGGTGCTACCCAGTCCATTCCTGGACACATGACTAATATCAACCCTTATAATGTTTCCTCTTAGATGCAGGATGGCATAAAACAGGTCCCATCAGAGGATTTGGGGTGGTCCCTGGGTATTTGTCTGCCAGGCATACAACCTATCTCTAAAGTATTATAGAGGCAAAATTCTTAGTTTGGTGGCAAAGCCCCAAACAGAATGATTTTGAATTTAAGATTCCCCATTCCTGCCATAGGAAGAGAAAGTTGAAACTGAACAGTGGTAATTTGGAACTAGGTCCAGGGTGAGCACAGGCAAGGATCTTTAATATCCAGAACCAGACTGGCTTAGAGGGTGGGGATTGGCTGGGCCCGGGGAAGATGCAGGAAACAGGTTCCCCCACCTTCCTGCTGCCCAAACTCCGTCTGCTCCTAGGGGCAAGGCTCCTGTTCTCTTTTGGTGGCTTCAATGGGAAGTTGGCTGAGTCCCCAATTCTGCAGAGGGAATGCAGGCAGAGGGGAGCGCTGGGAATGGGTCCTACCCTAGGCACTTTAATGACAGTTGTGAGGGGAAATGGGGTAGACACGCTCAGTGGGAGGAGACACTGAACTGGGGAATACTGCAGATCCGGGGGCTTTTTCTAGATGGCTCCCCTCCACACAGCCAACTCCCTGCACCAACCGAAACACTGCTTGGAAATCAGAATCCCCTCCAACACCCAGACACACAGGCAGGCAGGCACAAGCCCTACCCAATTCATCTCATCACTCCTGAAACCACAGACTGGTGTAAGGGGCCTGAGGTCAGTGAGGCTGAGCTACCACTCCACTGGGAATTAGGAAAGGCTACCATCTAGAGTGGTATTTACCATATTGTGTTGTTTCAGGAGGGTTTTGCTTTTACTTGGTGTGGAGCAGGGCGTACTAGCAGGTTTTAGATCATCATGGCCAGTCCTGATGTGCTTGGGGAAGGCACGGAGGACCTCCACATCCCCCTCATCCCTGCGGGTGGCACTCTCCAGTCCTGCATGCTCCCGCAGTCTCTTGAAAGTGCCTAGATACCAGGGCAGGGCTCTGCGTCCATTTTGCCTGCCAGGAACCACCGAGTTTGGGAACTTTGAAAGCCAGGGGATGGCGGTGGGGGTTGCGAAGTCTCAGATTTGGGGACCAGAGTTCTCAGCAGGAAAGCAGCTGAAAATCAACACCCATCTGCCTCTTCTTTCTCATCCCCCACCCCTTCTATATTCCAGGACTCCTTACAGATAACCACACCACACACACACACACACACACACACACACACACACACAGCACCCTTGGGCTTAGAAGGTTTTTAATTCCGAAGGCAGCAAACCCTCAGAACTGAAAGGGTCTTTGCCACCACCCCCTTCCCTTCCCACCCGCGAGGCTACTTGAGCGTCTACACACAATAAAATCCCATACGTTCCCAACAGCACAACAGAACCCAAACCCGCCAGGCGTTCCAGCGCGTCCCGTACCTGATATGCAGACGATGAAATTGGCTTGAAGAAGAAAAAGCACCTCCCAGACTATTTCCATCCTCTGATTCTCATTCCAAGTGCATCACTCGACGGGAAAACAGGGGGGGAAGGGGGGAGCCCGACACGGCACACACACATACAAACGCGCACACACTTGCGAGCGAGCGCACACTCGCACTCCCACCCGACAGCCGGCCAGGGACAGTCACCCCCAAGATCAATATCGCAGTTTGAATTGTTCCGGCAAATCTCCCCTCGGGCTCGACGGACGTGCGCCCCAGATGTGCTGACACATGTCCGATGCCTCGCTGCCCCGGAGGTCTCCCCGATCGCCGGTCTCTGCTCCTCCTCGCACGAGAGGCGGAAACGGCCCTAGCGGCGGCGGCGGCAGCCCCCTGAAGCCACCGGCGCCGGGCTCTTCCTGCAGAAACGAGACCCCGATCCGCCTGGCGCCCCAAGAAGACATAGACGATAGCCCCCCGCCGGGCCGCGCCGCACGGTTCCGGGCCCCCGGCGCTCGCCGCTCGCTGGCTAAGCGCAGGCAGTCCGCCGCAAGTTGCCCTCGAAGTCCGCCCCCCTCACCGGGGCATGGTCAGAGGCCGGCTGCCGCGCTCCGGGGCCGCTCTGCTCCTGCTTCCGGGGGGCGGGGGGGGGGAGACGACACCGCAGACAGGGAGACAGAAAGAGAGGCAGGAATTATTGCCCGAAGCGCCGGCAGGCTCCGCCGACCCTCCCTGCTCCCCAGGTCCGCGCGCAGCCCGCTGCCTCCGAGTCCCGCTCGGGCGGCACATCCAGGGCGCCGCGCGCCGGTGGCGGGGAGCCGGGGCCCCGGGCGCGGCGGGGGCCGGCGGGTTCCCTCGCCGCTCGCGCGCTTTCCGTCCCTCTATTTTCCTAGGCTCCCCGGAACCCCCGTCGCCTCGCTTCCATCGCCAGCAACTAGCGCCGCCGCCGCGATTTTCCGCAATGCAACTGCAGGGGTCGTTATTTCCTCGCCTACGGAGCCCGACGCCGCCAGATTCGGAGGGGAGGAGGGGGGCAGGTGGGACGGGAGGAGGGGGAGGAGGGGGCGGCCCGGCCAGGTGAGCGTCCCCGCCGCCGCCAGCCCCCGCGGCAGCCCAGCCGCCCGGCGCCCGGGGGCGGAGGCTGGAGGCCGGGCCTGGGAGCCGAGGCTTAGCGCAGCCATAAGCAGGAGGCGAGGGCTGCGCGTCGGAGCCGCGGGCCAGCGCGGAGGCGCCTGGGCCCCCGCCGCTAGGTCGCCCACCGGGATTGGGGAGTTTCTCGTCTCCTCGGAAAGAACTTCGAGCCCGCCGCTGGAGCGCGGGAGACCCGGGCGGGACTCAGCCGGGGCGCTGTGATGCGCTCTCCCTCTGCTGCGGAATAGTGGGGATTTTTTTTTTTTTTTTTTTTTGCATAATTCATTCCCTGCCCTCTCCCGCTCGTCCCTCTCCTCGCCCCCCCTTCCTTCCCCCTTTCCATTCCAGTGCCAGAACACTACTTACCCCAGAGTTCTCCTCTCTGCACGTTCCTAGACCAGGTGCAACTCTCGCCCGCGAGTCCCTCACCCCCCGCCTCCCCGAAGGGGGGAGAAGCCGTCTTTCCAAGTCCGGGTGCGAGCAGTGGCCGCCGCCAACCGCGCCTCCGCTCAGCTCCGGGCGGATCCGAGACTACTGGAAACCCGGGCTTTAGGGGAGCCGGCTTCCCTTCTTTTCGGTCTTTTAGTCCGTTTTTCTTTCGGGGAGCTCAAGTGCTTGGAGGCTTTTGCCGGGCTCCAGAATACTCTGCCAGCGACACTCAGCTGCTTCCACCGAAGGAGATTTCCCCACCAAGCCCGCGCGCGCACACACGCCCAGCGCGCGGCTCTCCGAGTCCCCGGGGGAAGGTGGGGGCGGCGAGAGCACCACCCACCGCCGCGGCCGCGGCCCAGGCCCAGGCCCCAGGCCGCGGGTGCGCAGAGCGACTCGCCGCGACCCGGGGAAGGACGTGCACCCCGGCGGCCGCTGGGAATGCAGATGCGGGGGAACTGGGAGGAAACCCTGCGCTCGGGACCGTTCGCCGGGGAAGAGGACCCGCAGCGAGAGAAGAAAAGAAAAATTGTAGCACATTTGCATCGCCTCTGTCGCCGCAGCAGAGGGTAGCGAAAGCCCCGGACCTACCTCTTTGCGAGTGCTGGTGAAGAGGGCAGGGAGGGGAATCCCTGGAAAGATCTCAGATTTCTCGGCGCGCTTGTCCGGATTGCAAACTGTGACGTTTGGAGATTTTGCACAAGCGCGGATGGACACACACAACAAACACAAACACACACGTAAACCCGCAGGGGATTTTTTGCACTTTTTAATTTTTCGTGTTTAGAAGCCATTTCAGTGGGAGGCTAGGTCTAATCACCGCAGTAAGGGCGAATGAGTGGAGAGGGAGGAGGAGAAGGAGAGAGTACCGTTCCTCCGCACAGAGTCATTTAGGAAGGGCTTGCAGGCTGTGTGGTTTGGTGGGGCGGGCAGGGTTGGAGCCAAAGGAGTAACACTGCGGCGCTTCAGGCTTCTTGAACTGACTTCAACTGCCCTGGAGTCTGGCGCGTCTTTTTGCAGAGTGGTAGGCGTAGGGGTGTGGGTGGGGGGTGGGAAGGAGCGGAGCGGAGCAGCCTGGGCTGCCTGGGCTGGATAGACTTGGGGAGCTGCGTAGCCCTGCTGCCCCTGGGGATTGGGACCGAGCACTACCGGCTGACTTGCTTTAACAAGGAGGTGTGGCCAAAGGATCTGTTCTCCCGTGACTGCCAAGGACTTCAGGTGGTCAGCACATTAAAAATCTCGGCCCAGATGAAGAAAGTACAGGCTTCTTATGTGGGAAGCTTCGAGGCTCGGCGAGGAAGTCACCGAGATATCGGAACATTTAAAGAACCTGAGATAGTGGGAATGAATGAGCACATTTGGGAAATACATAGGGGATGTTTGTCTCTGCCTTGAAAGTTGACCCTGCGCCAAAATCGATTTTTGAAGGGAAAGAAAGGAAAGGAGTTTGCCAAAGATGAAGAAATCCCACCCTAGCCAGGGTTTGGATACATGGACAGTGACCGACCTTCTGCACTTGGGAGTGAAATTTACTGCCAGCAGGAGAGCTCTCTCTGGAAAAAGAAGCGGTGCACCTGGATTTTTATACCACGACCCATTTTATTTATTAATGAATTGTGCATGTATTAAGCGAGTGCCTTATACGTAGCAAGCACTGTGGAGAAATGCTGGAGTCTCATAACTGAAAAATCCGTAAACCTTTCTTTCAGAATGCTTACAGGCCATATTCTACATCTTGCCTTAAGATCCAGTGCCAGTAAAATAATACCTAATTTTCCCCTTTTCAACTTGTGCACTGACCTTCTGCACTCTCAAGGAATATTTAATCTATGCCTGCCACCAAGTCCTTTCAATAAAAAAAAATCAAGTCATATGATAGTATTTAAACAAAAATAGTGGCACACATCAAGTTTTTTTGCCATGTGTCATGCATTGCCAAATCCTTTATGTGGATTTTCTCAATTGTCATTACATCTATATGAGAGAAATCTCATTATTACTTCCATTTTACAGATGACGAAAGAGAGCCCCAGAGTAGTTATTTGCCCAAGGTGTCAGAGTTATTAATTGCTAGAGTGTAGAGGTGAGACCCAGGCATTTCAAACTCATAAGATGTGCCCCACCAACTCCCTTCACGCTCTGCGAAATGAAAAGATTCATCCTGGGGAAGTTATTTTGTATTTAGGTAAAGCAGGAGTCCTCACAAGACGCAGCTAGAAATTAAACAAAGGCAGGGTGAAATGCAATGGAATTGTATGCAGTTTAGAACTTAACTACTGTAGAGCTGAAAGACAAGATCGCTGGGAAAGAATCTCAGAGCCTGCTAATTGCCAGTTCTGTTCTCCACACTTGGAAGATGGCACCAAACACAACAGTTCCTCAACATTTAGTTTCAATATTCTCATTTTCTAGAAGAAAAAGAAAAACACTTTTTTGAGTCATTTCTAGGCTTAACCTGTATATCTTTTTAAGAAAAGCTCTGTATTGATCCAGAAGATAACTCAGAAAAAGCATGCACTACTAAGTAGGAACCTTCTGTCTTCACTCTTTATTGAACTGTTTATATATTTAGTCTATAAAACAAAAGAAATGAAAAAAATAACTCTATGTGGCTAGGAGTATTAATTCATCACAAGTTTGTTTCATACTTTAATGAGCTTGTACCCACAGCTTGATGACGACAAAGAATCTCTCTCCCCTACATCTGCTTCATCTTTTGTCTCTGTCCTATTCTACATTTCTCCCCTATGAATACAGTGCAAGTATGTTACAGTTACATATTTAATAGAAAGTCTTCAGTGCAAGTATGTTACAGTTATACATTTAATAGAAAGTCTTCATTCAGTGCAAGTATGTTACAGTTACACATATAATAGAAAGTCTTCATTCAGTGCAAGTATGTTGCAGTTATACATATAATAGAAAGTCTTCGCTGAGCCCAGGTGTGGGGGCCGGTTCCAGTTTCCCACGGAAAGCAGGGGATTACAATTTTCTCCAGGAAAAGACAATATTGAAATCTTTGGAATGTGCCTTTGGAGTCTCTCTCCACCTCCTCTTTGTGTCAACTCCATAGAAAGAAGAGTGACTTATCTGATTGCTAAATTTTTTTGCGAGCTTGATATCTATTAAGGCGCATTTCCCAGAGGTTGGACACCCATACTAGAAGCCAAAGCTGATTCATCTCTCTTGGTGAACCTGCATTCAGGCACAATGGACTCACTATTTCACTGGTCTCCATCCCACATCTAATTCAGAAAGAATAGTGGTTGCCTAAGGGAGGTGGAGGCCTAGAGAGTGTCAGGAGGGAGGGGTTACAAAGGATACAAAGGAAACTTTTTAGAGTAATGGATATGATCAGTATCTTAGAATTGTGTTGATGGCTTATGGGTATATATATATATATATATATATATATATATATGTCAAAAGTTATCAAACTGTGCACTTCAAACATGTGCAGTTTATGTCAATTAAATCTCAAGATCATCCATCCAGATGAATGATTCACTTTTGCAAACATAAGTCAGAGACTGTAAATAAATAGATACATTTAGTAAACCATGGCTGGGCTAGGCTTGGAACTCAACCTTAGTGTACTGTTGAATGTACTGTTCTATGTGAAATGTCACTACTAAATTGCTCAGACTTTGCGAAATACTAAAAATTAAAAAGTTGTTCTTTCTTTAGTTTGGAAGCTATTATGTAAAGCAGTGGCTCTCACATTGTATCTGTGTCTTTATTTTACAGGTACTGGAGTACAATGTTATAAAATCATCCACTTGGGAACAGGATAAACTCTCCTAGTATTAAGTGGGGAGTATTCCCTTAGAGGCAATAGAAATCATGCATTCGGTCATTCGTGGAGAAAGGCAGATCTTGGAGCAGAAATGAAAACTTGGGAGGTGAGTCTTAGAGTGAGCTGACCAAGGAATCCTTTCCTTCAGAGTTAGGATGAGAGGCGTCTGTACATTCAGAAGCCTGTTTAATGGTGATGGGAAATTGCATTCTGCCACTGAGACACGGGCTATGAGCTAGGTGGGGAGGAAGCCTTTTGGTAAGGCACGAACACACCGGAATAAAACCAGTAAGACTGGCACGTAAATCTGTTATCTGAGAGCAATCATATCTAGTAACCAGTTAAAAGTTAGTCTCTGAATTTTTTTTTATATTTTTATTTATTTCTAGGACAAAGAGAGAGAGACAGCGTGAGCAGGGGAGGGTCAGAGAGAGAGGGAGACACAGACTGAAAGAGGCTCCAGGCTCTGAGCTGGCAGTCAGCACAGAGCCCGATGTGGGGCCCGAACCCACGAACCGCGAGATCATGGTATTAGAAGCAGAAGCAAACTCTTGGTGTTACCCCAAACTGCAGAGTGTGATGGACAGTGACACAAAGGGCAGCCCATTGGCACAACAGAGAGCTATGTGGAACAAAGGGGTGGGTGGTGATAACATGGACTGTGAGCACAGTTGAGTTATCCCCTCAGGGACTCTTTAAGAGTTAGGTGAAGTATTCCATGGTATAGATAAACCACATCTTCTTGATCCATTCATCTGTTGATGGACACTTAGGCTCTTTCCAGGTTTTAGCTATTGTGGAGAGTGCTGCTATGAACATTGGGGCAATGAGAAACAATGAAATCTGGCCATGTGTAGCAACATGGATGGACCTTGAGGGTGTTATGCTGAGCGAAATAAGTCAGGCAGAGAAAGACAAATATCATATGTGTGCACGTATAGGAGGATTAGGAGGAACTTAACAGAGGACCAAGGGGGAGAAGAAGGGCGGAAATGGTGGGGGAAAGGGAGAGAGGCAAACCATGAGAGACTCTTGAATGCTGACAAAAACTGAGGACTGGTGGATGTGGGGGGAGGAGGGGTGGGCATGGAGGAGGACACTTGTGGGGATGAGCACTGGGTGTTATGTGGAAACTAATTTGACAATAAACTATTTGTATAAAAAAAAAAAAGAGTTAGGTGAAGACCTGAAAACGGGGGTCCAGGACTCTGCTATTCAGTAGGCAGATGAAGGCCATCAAGCAGTATATTAGTTTCCTGTCGCTGCGGTGATATGTTATGAATTTAGTGGCTTAAAACACAAACTTTTTACCCTGTAGTTCTGGAGGTCAGAAGTCTGAAATGAGTCTTATGGGGCTAATATCAAGGTGTCTGCAGAACTGTGTTCTTTCTGAAGCCTCAAGAAGAGGATCTCCCTTCCTTGCCTTTTCCAGTTTCAAGAGGTCATGTACATTCCTTGGCTCATGGATCCTTCCCAGCAATGGCTTTACTCCAATCTCTGCTTCCACCTTTATTCTCTGTTTTCCTTCTAAGGACCCTATGGACACATTGGGCCCACTTAGACGATGCAGGCTCGTCTCTCCATCTCAAAACCGTTCACTGAATGGCATCTAAAGAAGCTCTTTTGCCATAGAAGGTAACATATTTATGGCTTCTAGGGATTAGGGTGGGAGTGCACTAGTCTGTATACCACAAACAGGTAGATATTTGGGTCACATGAAAAGTACCAAATATAGATCAATGGAGCTTCTCAGAAAGTAATTGAAAAGAAAAAAGAAAAGCTTGACGGTTTTCAATACCATTCAGTAATATACATTACATTTTTCAACAGAGAGTTTATGTGGGTTATTTGAGGTGTTGGTATGAGACCTTGTTCTCTACAAATGAGTCAAGCAGGAGGAGAGGTTAATGTATTTGAGTGGATGCAGTTCACTTCTCTGGACACAGAATGTGAAGATGTTGAGATGGCACATACCGCAGGACAACGGGTTATCTTCCTCTCTTGGACAGCAGGCTGGATAATAGGTTCATTACCACCAATGTGCATGATACTTTCTAAATATTCTCATCCCTTCCTATAATTTCTGACCAACTTAAAGGAATTTTTCTTCTTCAAAGGAGATAGCAGACATTTTATTCCTATCAAAGCTATACCTTATTTGACACTGAAGTTTAGGCAGATGGACAGTAGCTAGGGATGACACATCCTAACTGGATGGCATTTTGGCCAATGATTTTGGAAGCCGTTTTGGAAGTCAGTGACACCCATACTATACCTTTCCTCTTTTCACCAATGTAAATTTCTCCTAGATACCCAACCTCCTGAACTCAAGCTCTTACAAATGGAAGGCTTATTTGCAATGAAGACACAACAGGAACTTTGTCAACGATTGCTGGAAAAGTGAATAGGTTTATTTGTTAATTTACATCGCTCCAAACCTTCTTGCATTTTTCTCACGGATTTGATGGTAGATGTTTTACAGCCCATTTCAAGTGCACACTAATAAAATTCCAGACCTGATCTAGCCCCTTAACTTCTGGGGGAGAAGACAAAGGGGTTAAGGTGTCCAAATTCAAATAGAAGCAGAAGCAGAGGCAGAATTAGAACTTGACTCCAGCCTTCCTAATTATTTATCTTTAAACCTTCATTGGTTTGCAAACTGGTCTTGTACACAGACAGCAAGGAGAAACTAAAGGGGTGGAACACTCCCGACCAGTGGTTAGCAGGTTTGATGAGTAAGGGAACTTATACGCGAGGCTTGTCTTGGGGGGCACCAAGCTGAATATATCTCTGGACCCATCCAGAATCCTCAAAGTTTACAGAGAGGCCTTTACCAGATTCAGTTATGTATTCAGTACAGAAAGTCTCAATAGCATCACACTCTCTCCTTGAAACAGCTTCTGTGGCAGGGTCTGTGGACAGAGCACACAAGCCAAGGACAGGGGAGGGGAGAAGGAGTCTCTGATTGCCGAGCCCGCCTGAAGGTCAGCTGGAAGCCATGTCCTCTCGATGACCTTCTCCAAAAACCTACCACGCCCATCCTTCTGTCTGTTGTTACTAAGTAACGCATTGCAGCAGCTGAAACAAGGAAGATAAATATATTATCCAAATCCATACAGCTCAGTGGAAGATGCTTTTCCTGGATTTTCTACCACTCTCTGTCCAACAGACTTTCAACTCCAACTCATCATTTGTGTGTACGTGTGTGTACATGTGTATCTTTTTAAGTTAAACGCTTTCTGGTGAGGTTTATACCAATAAGACTTCTCTCTTCTTAAGCCAGCTGCAGTACATTCAGGTAGCAGTTATAGATCAATATAGAGGATTTTAGCTTTGTAATGGTTCTAAGGGTTAAAGAAAGGCTTCAATTAGAACAACAGTATGCTCCTCTCTCAGCTTGTATAATTTTGGAGTTAGCAACTAATGCATTAGGTTTTTAAATTATTTGCCAAGATTTTTTTTCACATTGCCTCCCCAATGATCAGCGTTAAAATTACCAGTATTAAGTTTCGCTTTTTAGTTTGTTCTTGAAAAACACATTCTGGTTCGCTACTCAGCATTTTCTACAGACTGGATTAGAGAGTCTCATGTCCCATTTATGTATTAGGAAAGTCTGCAAATAATGAGGGTGACAGACCCAACACCAAATATTTGGAGGCTCAGGTCAAGAGTAAGTCTGAGGGAGTCCTCCCTCCCCAAGCTATGGCCCGTGTTCCTTCTCTTCAGCCTCCATCAGTGTGTCCCATTGTCAGGGGCCTCGTGTGGGGTCTTTCATGCTTAAATGAGACGCCTCAAGGTTAAGGGCTTCACGCCTGTGTTTCTTCCACACACACTCACATAAAGAACCATTTCTTGGCCACGCCCTCAGTCCTGGGTACGCACTCACCAGCACTGCAGTTTTCTTGGAAAAACAGACTCATCCCCCTCAAAGGTATTAGACATCAAATGCTTGTGCCCTTTTCTTCAAAGCATTGAAGGTGTTTGATATTGAGGAGCACGACAACTGGAAGATTCTGAAAAGAATCCCATTTCTTTTTTTTTTTTAATGTTTTATTTATTTATTTCTAGGAGAGAGAGAGACAGCATGAGCAGGGGAGGGTCAGAGAGAGAGGGAGTGACAGACTCTGAAACAGGCTCCAGGCTCTGAGCTGGCAGTCAGCACAGAGCCCGACACGGGCTCGAACCCACGAACCGCGAGATCATGACCTGAGCGAAAGTCGGACGCAACCGACTAAGCCACCCGGGCAGCCCCAAGAATCCTTTTTTTACAAATAGTTTATTGTCAAATTAGTTTCCACATAACACCCAGTGCTCATCCCCACAAGTGCCCTCCTCCATGCCCACCCCTCCTCCCCACACATCCACCAGTCCTCAGTTTTTGTCAGCATTCAAGAGTCTCTCATGGTTTGCCTCTCCCCTTTCCCCACCATTTCCGCCCTTCTTCTCCCCTTGGTCTTCTGTTAACTCCTCCTAATCCTCCTATACGTGCACACATATGATATTTGTCTTTCTCTGCCTGACTTATTTCGCTCAGCATAACACCCTCAAGGTCCATCCATGTTGCTACACATGGCCAGATTTCATTGTTTCTCATTGCCATGTAGTATTCCATCGTATAGATAAACCACATCTTCTTGATCCATTCGTCCGTTGATGGACACTTAGGCTCTTTCCAGGTTTTAGCTATTGTGGAGAGGGCTGCCATGAACATTGGGGTACATGTGCTCCTATGCATCAACATTTCTGTATCCCTTGGGTAAATTCCTAGCAGTGCTATTGCTGGGTCATAGGGGAGTTCTATTGTTAGTTTCCTTAGGAACCTCCACACTGTTTTCCAGAGGGGCTGTACCAGTTTACATTCCCACCAACAGTGTAGGAGGGTGCCCGTTTCTCCACATCCTCGCCAGCATCTAGAGTTCTCTGAGTGGCTCATTTTAGCCACTCTGACTGGCGTGAGGTGGTATCTCAGTGTGGTTTTGATTTGTACCAAGAATCCCATTTCTAAATCAACCCAGAGGATGAGACCTTGCCATAAGGGGTCTCCACATCTCCCTTTTTTTCTTCTCCTGCACATGGAATTTCTGGATTTGTAGCCAACTTCAGCAACAGATTTGTTTTTCTTCCTGATACCACCATGTGGATTTAATAAAGCTGGGTTGCCGTGGTAGGGAATGCACCAAGCTCTGAATCTGTTCTCTGATTGCTGCTAGACAGAGGAGAAAGCTCATTAAAACAAAAAGAACCTCCTGCCAACTGGATCAGGAGAGGTATGAGTGACCATAACCCTACCACAGAGTTAACAATCCTTGAGACCAAAGAGAGTTGTAAGACTAGAGCTTTTGTTACAAAAGTGTAAACATGCCTTTGGTCAGGGACTGTAACATATCAAGATAGCAGCAAATGTCACATAAACGTATAACCAAGTGACGGTTTTCATCTCACTGGCTTGAATATCTTCTCTTAATGAATCTTTTAAGACCCTTATGAGCTGATGTTACCTTACACTGAATTTCCTCTTGGGAGGGGAAAGAACATAAAAATACCACATGTGCAAACATGTTTCATTTTCATCTCCCATAAGATATTTTTAGGAAAATGGATTTTAAATGGATGCGAATGAGATCTTAAGTGCGTTTTAAATGATCACCTATTAAAAAAGAGAGAGCATTCACTTCACGTCACTAATTTCTCTCATAAGACAGGGGTTCCTGGTGGCTGTTTCTTACCATCCTACCCACAAAATGGGACACAGAATTTCATCCTACCCTCAATTTCAGGTTTTTCATTAGAAAGAAAATGAGCAGAATGCGCTCTCATTTAAGTGAATTTCAGAAGGTGGCAGTGGTAATTTTTGGAGGTGTTGCCATAATAATTTTTGGATTCCTGCATTCAGATCATCAATAACTAATAGAATTAGCATATTCAATAGTCCTCACTAACCAAAGAAAGAGAACAGGGCCCCTAATAAAGCAGAATGTGAGAGCCACTCTCAAAGATTTCCCATTTACATTCAGGAATTTCATAAAATTCTCAAAGAAAATGGATTTTAATATACTTGAATTGCAACAACTCTTAGGGAGGTGCAAGGTAATTGTATCGTAAAATCAAATGATGGAAAGCTTGGATAAGGCCCATTGGTATAGGGAAATCAGGTCTATAATGGTTCAGACACTGACTTTGATCCAAACCAGCCACTGAACGCTGTCAAGAGAGCCTCTTCTGGGCACCGTCTCCCAGCTATCTGCTTTACACCAGCAGGGTGCAACCTTGAGTCAGCCTGGATATGCCTTATCACTGTGGAGAAGCAATGGCCAAACTTGGAGGTAACTAGAGGTAAGGGAACTTAAGAGCCTCCCCCTACACCGTTCCCCACTGAGGGGAAGACACTTCTAGCTACTCTAGAGGAAACCCTAATTAGATAATGCAGACCCAGCAAACAAAACAGGGTCCTGTTGGAACACACACACACACACACACACACACACACACACACACACACACATGCAAAACACTTGTTATTTTTCTGAGAGAATTTAATGTAGAGAATTGGTTGAACAGGCATTGGGATGACCAAAAAGCCAACGGGAAACACTAAATTAACAGGGACAGAGTAAATGTAGGGAACAGCTACCACCATGATGACTGGGAAGACAAAGATGTTAGGGTTACCAGAAGCCTGGGCGAGGGGTTCCTGATGGTCTAGGACCCCTACCCCTCAAGACAAGGTGCTCTCCCATTGGTGCTGGTACCTGAGAAACTCCGAGGAGGAGCTGTCACTCAGACCCCTGAGGAGGGTATTGCTCCGCTGAGACTAATACATTTTATCTCTGATGCAGCGCCAAGGAGGCAGTTTCTGACACCACTGGAAGAAAACTGAAAAGTGGACCAACTGCCCTTTACTGAAGCAAGAGCTGTTGCTGGAGACACTTGGAAAGACTGGAGCAAAACTGAATGGATCAAGTCCTTTCTCTGCTTCCTGCCTTCTCATCTCCCTCTACCAGCCCCTGTTGGCAAAAACAGGCACAGAAGAGCCTGACAAATGAGAAATGTGTTTGATAAAGACTCAGCCACAGCATCACCGAGGGTGGCATGAACTGAAAACGAAAGGTGATAGGTTAATACCTGGCCCCCACTAATTCCAACGGCAGGACTTTAATGGAAGAAAATTATTCTCTCATGCTATAGAGCTACTACATAGGCTGCCATCGTCCGAGATTTTGAAAATGAAGTGTTGCTTCTCGGCTGCTTTTCACAGGGCTTGATGAGACCTAAGTACTTTTCTCTCTGATTTACCAGCAGTTCTGACACGTTACACATAACTCCGTATACTGTACGTATACTTTCCAGAACCTGTTTCTGTGTTAATTTCCAACTGCCTTATGAAACTAAGCAGCTTATCCCAAAGTGTCTTCCCCTGCCTTCTAATATCATAACTTTGGCTTTTCCACCGTAATCAAAGGCTGAGCCCTCCTCCTAAGAAGGATTGGGACCAGCTTCCAAATAACCAGTGGTGCCAAAGATGATGTTTCACTTCCATGTTCCTAGAACCTGCCAGATAACAGTGTTAGATGCAAAAAAGAAAAGATGTGTACTAGCCTGGAGACTTGATCCTGGGGTCATCTGAATTGGATGGGCAATACAGCTGACCTACAGACTTAGAAACCATTATAGGAACTCACAAAAGAAACGTCCAATATGAACCATGATAGCTGGGCAAAGCTTGATGGCAGAGGTGAGTCACCCTAAATTCAAAAGTATGCTAACCTTAGCACTGCAGAGAACACAATGGATAAAGAGACATTGGACCTCGAATCAGAAGTTTGGTGTTTGAATCTGAGGTTTACTATTCATCATCTATGAGATTTCAGAAGGCACTTGAGTGCTTTAAGCCAGGGTTTCTTTTGCAAAAGCAGAATGAAAACATCTCTTATGTAGAATTGTTAAGATTGTTGCATGAATAGCATACATAAGAGCATTTAATGCATTATAGCTACTTAATAATTATTAACCTAGATCTATATGGACCTGTAATTGGAAAATGTAATATGTGGTTTAAAAAACATGCCAACTGGGAATTTTAAAACAGCAGATGGGGGCGCCTGGGTGGCTTAGTCAGTTAAGCGTCGGACTTTCGCTCGGGTCATGATCTCGCGGTTCGTGGGTTCGAGCCCCGCGTCGGGCTCTGTGCTGACTGCCAGCTCGGAGCCTGGAGCCTGTTTCGGAGTCTGTGACTCCCTCTCTCTCTCACCTTCCCCTGCTCACGCTGTCTCTCTCTCTCTCCTAGAAATAAATAAAAAAACATTAAAAAAAATAAAACAACAGGGGCGCCTGGGTGGCTTAGTCAGTTAAGCGTCCGACTTTCGCTCAGGTCATGATCTTGCGGTTCGTGGGTTCGAGCCCCGCGTCGGGCTCTGTGCTGACTGCCAGCTCAGAGCCTGGAGCCTGTTCCAGAGTCTGTGACTCCCTCTCTCTCTGACCCTCCCCTGCTCACGCTGTCTCTCTCTCTCTCTCCTAGAAATAAATAAAACATTAAAAAAAAAATAAAACAACAGATAGCAGACACTCAGCATATAACAAGTTATGTCTCTCATGCACCCTGTTCTGCATCCCTTTCCACCCCAGCTAATACAATGATATCTGATCAGCTGGTGGGGTTCTGTGTTAGGAAGGTGATGTAAAGTGGAATAGACAATTATACAAAATATTTATATGTTAAGCAAATATTTATCTGATGTTCACTAACTAAGCTTCTTTTTTTTTTTTCTTATTCTTATTGGGGCATGGTGGGGGACACCAGGACGGTACTTGAAGGAGAACTGAGATAGGAATAAGAAGGCATGGGTTGAAGTCACCACTTTGCCATTTGAAGCGATGTGGGCAAGTTACTTGACATTTCCCCAAATAGGTTTGTGTTTTACTTGTTTTTGTTTTGTTTGGCTCTCTAACAGGTGGACTAGTATCTACACTACTGGGCTGTGTTGAGGAATACATGAGGTAAAACAAAGTGCCTGGTACAGGGGTGCCTGGGTGGCTCAGTAGGTTAAGCTTCCAACTTCAGCTCAGGTCATGATTGCATGGTTTGTGAGTTCAAGCCCTGAGTCCAACTCTGTGCTGACAGCTCAGAGCCTGGAGCCTACTGCAGATTTTTTGTCTCCTCTCTCTCTGCTCCTCCCCAGCTCACACTCTGCTTCTCTCTCAAAAATAAATAAATGTAAAAAAAAATTAAAAAAATTTTAAAGCAAAGTGGCTGGTACAGAGTCAGCCCTATGTTCATGGGGGCCATTACTTTTAGCTCCTAAGCTCTCAGTTTTTGTGCACAGATGGGTGCAATGGGCAGTTTGAGTCTCAAGGCTTTGCTGCTTAGCTAGCTGTGTGATCTTGGGTCATTGACTTAAAATCTCCTGGTCTTAGTTTCTTCATCTTTAAAACTAAGAGACAAATACTGAGTGTCCCAATTTCACTGGATAAATGGGTAGTGGATCTGATGGAAAAAAAATCAGTGTAAGACACCTTACATATGTGTAAATATGCATATATCTGTATGTACACCTGTGTGTATATGTATGTGTGTATATATGCATATGCTATATGTGTATATACATATATGCACATACATTTCTTTGTTACTTTTTTTTAATGTTTATTTATTTCTGAGACATAGAGACAGCACGAGCAGGGGAGGGACAGAGAGAGAGAGGGAGACACAGAATCGGAAGGAGGCTCCAGACTCTGAGCTGTCAGCACAAAGCCCGACATGGGGCTTGAGTTCACAGACTGCAAGATCATGACCAGAGCTGATGTTGGGTGCTTATCCGACTGAGCCACACAGGTGCCCCAGTATGCACATATATTTAAATCTTGATTTGGACTTCGATTGGGAAATGTCTGAATATTACATAATTTATCTATGGTAACCCTGGGATTGGAAGTTACTGATTAACACAAGAGAAGGGCATCAAAATCCAGGCCCTGCTGTGACACTTGAGGAGAGGAAATGTAGCTTCTCATTTGTTACAGATAAACATTAATATCTTTATTCCATTCATTAATAATTAATTGCCCCAGGCTCTGATTCAAGTATAACTGTACCTTATGAAAGACCACAGCAGAGAAATATTGTGCAAAATGCAAAACACCAATTTTATCACGAGTAATAAAAATTCAATTAAGTTTCGAATAAATGTGCGAGTTAGTAACCCAAGCTTAACATAAAGCCACGGAATGTAAATAGATTTTGGAAAACAAAATAACAAGGGTGTGACAATTTATAAAGTGTATGGAAAATCCATCACTGCCTTCCACACACTGGCAAGAAAAGCCCCACATTATGGGAGAGGAGAATAATTTTTGACATTTTTATTGTGCTTTATAGCTGGAGCAGTCCAACAAGGAAGCTGAGTAGGAGATTTCTTATACAGCGTGGCTTGAGGGGAAATAAAAAGTAAATCTCCCAGAATTATTTCTTCTGCGTACCTTTGCTGGGGCCTGGGATCCTGAAATGTTGGCGAGGGTCTTCACTTCAGAAAGTGTGGAAATATGAGCATGAACGTGGCATCAGAGGGTTTGGGACCTCGTCTGGGCTCTGTCCTTCATTTGCTGTGTAAGTGTGGACGAGGCCATTCACATATACGATCTTCAGTTTACACATCAGAAACATAAAATCACTGATGCTATTATTGCTAAACGTGTTATGAGAAGATAAAACGAGATATTAATTAAAGCGCTTTGCATATATTGTGGAGGTTCACGATTGTCACGGAAGCGGCAATGTTATCGTGTAATTTGAAAATTTTAGTATCTTTCATTGTGTGTTTTTTATTCATGCAGAATTTTCATGTTCAGGTAACATTGTTCTTCCAAAGAAGAGCCTCTAAAAACAATTTTTCCAGCAATTCCATGGTTTCTCAGAAGAGTATGGTAATTCTTATTTGAAAATGGATTTTAAGGGGCACCTGGGTGGCTCAGTCGATTAGGTGTCCAGCTTCAGCTCAGGTCATGATCTTACAGTTTGTGGGTTCGGGCTCCTCGTTGGGCTCTGTGCTGACAGCTCAGAGCCTATAACCTGCTTCAGATTCTGTGTCTCTCTCTCTTTCTGCTCCTCACTGCTCTCTCTCTCTCTCTCAAAAATAAATAAACATTTAAAAAATGGATTTTAAAAGTCATGCCAAAATAAAATGGCTAATTTACAGCCACAACCAATTTGTTTTTTGAAACTAGAAGCTGTATAAGTAAGTTTTATCATTCACTTTCTTCAGTAAACTCAAATTCATCGTTTATGAATATATTCTAAGGAATAAGTCATAGATTTTGAAGCAGTCTCTTAGAAAGACTCTCAGCAGTGTTCTGCATGGTGATATCATGGTGGACCCCCTGGGTTAGAGCATCCCAGGGCTGGAAAGGACCACTCAGACAGCCGTCTGCAGCTCTCCGCGTCATGCTAAAACTCCGTCCATAGTCGTGCCCATCGCTCGTGGTCCTTAAGTGATACAGGACTCACCATTCCACATTGTAGCCATTCTATCTTTGGTTATTTATGCCTTTTGGAAATCCTTTCTAACAATGGGGCTGAAAGCTGTTTTCCTGTAACTTTTTTCCTCTGAAACTGCCATCTCTCCTGGCTCTATCCATTCTCTGTTTAGTCCTCTTTCAAGTAAACTGATTTTCAGGTTTTCAGTGATTTTTTTTTCATTATACTCAATCATTTTTTAATAGCCTGGATTCTTCAATCTATGAAAACATACCCAGAATTACGTGTATCACTTCCAGTGTGTTCTGACCAGAGTAGGTTGTGCATTTGTGTGTTGACGTGTGTGTGTGTGTGTGTGTGTGTGCTGTGTACATATGCATATGACTTTATGTCCTCTTGCTTTTAACAGACTGTATAGGAAATAATGGTGTTTATTTATTTACTCAATAAATATTAATTAAGGTCTTTGTACATGCAGGGTGCTGCTCCTGATAATCAGATATCAAAGATGTACACAATAGATCAATTTCTTATTCTCGGGAGGCTAGTTGGAGAGAGACAAATGTATCAATATATAGTTATATAGATAAATGTTGAGAAGATGAAAGTACTAGTAAGGTAACAGGGAATGGTTGATGAAGAGAGGGTAGTTCTTTGAGATCAGGTGATCAGGATAGTCCTTGTTAATGATGTAACTTTTTAAAAAATTAGTATATCTTTTAAAAATTTTATTATTGAAGTACACTTGACATACAATGTTATATTAGTTTCAGGTATACAACATTGATTTGACAACTCTATACTTACTCAGTGCTCACTATGATAAGTGTAGCCACCATACAGGGTTATTACAATAAAATTGACTATATTCCTTGTTCTGTAATTCTCATCCCTGTGACTTAGTTTTTTAATTGAAGTATAGTTGACACACAATGTTACATTACCTTCAGGTGCACAACACAGTGATTCAACAAGTCTATACATCATGTAACTTGTTTATAACTGAAAATTTGTACCTCTTAATCCCCTTGATCTAATTCACCCATGTTCCCTAATGCTCTCCCCTCTGGCAACCACTAGCCTGTTCTCTGTAATGATGTAACATTTAAACATCTTTTTAAATGTTTATTTATTTTTTGAGAGAGAGACAGAGCATGAGCAGGGAAGGGGGCAGAAAGAGAGGGAGAAACAGAATCTGAAGCAGGCTCCAGGCTCTGAGCTGTCAGCACAGAGCCCAACACAGGGCTCAAAATCATGAACCATGAGATCATGACCTGAGCCAAAGTCGGACACTTAACCAACTTAGCCACCCAGGTACCCGAAGATGTAACATTTAAATAGGGGGCAGAGAAAGCAAAGGAATAACCCAGTGGAATCTGAAGGAAGAGCATTTCTGGCAGAGCTAAGAGCAAGTGCAAAGGTCCAGAAGAAAATGAGCTTGCTATGTCTGAGGAACCATAAGAGATCTGGGTGCTTTTGGTTACATATGCACAAGAGAGGGTGTTAAGAGGTGAGGTCAGAGAGTTAGGCACCAATCAGATGCTATCACACCTTGTAGGCTTTGATAACAAGTTTGGATTCTATGCTGAGAGGGATAGCAAATCCATTGGGTGTTTTCATCAAAGACTGTCATTTTGAGATCACTGACTTTGGCTCCAGTACAGAGAATTGACCTGGGTGACAGTGGTAGGGAAGCAATGGAGAACAGAAGTGGGGAGATCACCTCAGAAGAATGACAGCTGCAGACTAGACAGGTAAAGTGGTGTTCTGATGACCAATTCCAGGGTGTATGTATGCGTGTGAGAACGATGGAGGTTCCCACACCAACGAGCAATGCTCAAGACACCAACTGGGTGTCCTACAGTTCAACCCAGTTCTGACACTATCTGCCTGGAGATAGCATCAGATTGCACAGGTTGAGGGCTGAGTCCCGCAAGTCTGCCCCGCCCCCCCAACCCCAAGACTTCAGACACCAGTCCAGTCCCAAGCTCAGGTTGTGACTTGTACTTCTGATCCACTGACTATAGATCAGAAGTTCCCACAAGCCCCTCAGTGGGCTCAATCAACCCTAGCTAGAGCAGCTCACAGAATTCAGGAGACCGTTTTACTCTCTAGATCACTGATTTATCATAAAAAGGTATTAACTCAGGAACAGGCAGATAAGAGAGATGCAGAGGGCAAGGCAGGGTGAAAGCGCCCCATGCTTCCTTGCCTTCTCCAGGCTGGGCTTTCCCAGCACCTTTGGGTGCTCACCAACCCAGAATCTCTCTGAACTCTGCCCTTTTGGGTTTTTATGGAGGTTTCAGTACACAGGACAGATTCAACCCCCAACCCTTCTCCTCTCCCTGGAAGTGTGTAGGTTGGGAAGGAGAGAGGAGGGACCTTAATTGCCAACTCACCAATGGCTTCCAAGGGAACCAGAACCTCAAGTCACCTCATTAACATAACAAAAGACACCTTTCTTGCTCTTATCATTTAGGATAATTCCAAGAGCTTTTGGAACTCTCTGGCAATGACAGGATGAAGACCAAATATATATTTCTTAGGATAAATCACAATATCAGAGCCAAAGATGTTGGGACCTTGAATTAGGGCAAGTGGTTCAATTGGGGATCTGTTTGAAAAGTAATGTTCACACAGGACTTGTTGACAGTCACAGGGATGGGAAAATAGAGGGTTAAGGAATTCATTGTAGAACACGTGCGTGATGGTGCACAAACAGGTAAAGAATCATGGGTCCAAAGAAAAGTTTTACTGATATGTGAAAACTTATATTCTGACATTCACAGCATGGTACAACTGATAGTATAACACTGGACTAACTCATATTTTTTAAGCCTTGTTACTCACGATTTGGCCCTGAGCAAAAAATTTCCCATCTCTGGGCACCTTGGGTTTTTTATATGTAGAAATTAAAGCGCAAACTATATACTCTCTAAAAGTCCATTTACTTCATTTGTGCAATGTCTCTAAGGATTAAACACAACCTTTATTTGCTAATAGATATTCTGAACCCATTAGTAACATTGCTGGTGACTTTGCTTCTTAGGGGCCTGTAAGGGAAGTATTTCCCAAAGGAAAAGTGTATAGAATTCCATTAGGAGTGTACCCAATGAATTGAGATGTCATTTAAAGCTTACGCAGAATCCCATTTTGATGACCTGACCTAATAAAACAGACTGAATAAACAGAAATTTGCCTCACTAATGCCTTGGGCAGAGGGAAGAGGTTCAATCTAGTTATTATACTCTACTATGTGTTTGACAATGTTTCGAGTTCTTCAGCCAAAAGATTAATCTAAAAAGTCAGTAAATGTTTGTTCAGTGGGGAAAGAAATGCATGATGATTGAATTACATATTATAGCTTCATTGATTGACAGCAAAAGTACTGAGATATTTGGCCTGGTAAATTGAAACTCTTGCTTAGGAAGAAAAAAAAAAGAAGAAGAAACCTTGATTGTGTAATCAGAGCATGCTAACACACTGTTATTATTTCAAATATGTGGTTTCTCCCTTTTGCCAAAAAAAAAAATTCGCGAAGGAGTTTTGGTTTGTTTACACAAAAGATCCTATAGGCCAGGATCATGAAATATAAATAGGTGAGCAGCCAGAACTGACAACGGAAGAAAGTTAGAAACGGGAAACGTTTGGGCAAAGTAGGAGGAAAATGTAGGAGAGGGCAGGACACAGGGCAAATTCGAAAACTATACCACTCTCTTACCTTCCGTTACCTTGAGTTGGTGAGAGAGGAGTAATACGAAACAAATTCCTCCATGAATCTCATCAAATTCCTCTTATTAACTCTTGAACCGTTTCTGTCAAGAGAAAAAGTTCACTTGGAAGCCCTCCTTTTGAAAGCATCCAAATAAATAAGGGAGTTCAGTGTACCTTTTCACTAGCCTTTTGGTCAGTGGTTCTTGAGCTGTAATGACTGTAGGAATCACCTGGGGAATGTGCTGAAAATACAGATGCCAGGGCTCCACCCTCCAAAGATGCAGACTTCCTGTCTGAAATGGAGCTCCCAACTTATCTTTATACCAAGCAGCTCAGGGAGGTCCACAGACCACATTTGAATATTCATCTTTTAAGAGGCCATAGACTACGCAGTTAGGCTGTTTCCCTTCATTGCATCAAAGCTGAGCGGAAAAGGATAATTTTTCTGGGATAGGAACATTTATCTATGCTGAAATTCTATAGGTAGAGGGGAACTATAATCAAACTGGCTGACGGGATAAAATGCAAAGTTCAAACCTCTGCTGCTTAAGAGAAACGCACCACGAAAACGGGCACATGGATGAAAATTTTTATTCCAGCTCAGTAGAACTCAAGGTAAGAAACATTCAATGGGAAAAAGCTGGTTATTTTATACTGCTAACAGCATAGTCTCCAATAAAGAGATAACAATTGTGAGCATTTATGCACCAAAAAAACATCAAATATATAAAATGTAGCTTTTCAAAATAGGGACACTTTTGGGGCGCCTGGGTGGCTTAGTCGGTTAAGCGTCTGACTTTCGCTTGGGTCGTGATCTCGCGGTTCGTGGGTTCGAGGCCTGCGTCGGGCTCTGTGCTGACTGCCAGCTCAGAGCCTGGAGCCTGTTTCAGTCTGTGACTCCCTCTCTCTCTGACCCTCCCCTGCTCACGCTGTCTCTCTCTCTGTCTCTCTCCTAGAAATAAATAAAACATTAAAAAAAAAAATAGGGACACTTTTGAAAAAATTGTGAGAGGTTTTAATATAATTATAAATTGTGTAATTGAAATAGTCTTGCACCTGATTCTATCCAGTTTCCTCTATATTTAATTTGTTATTAAAGGCAACATAAGCCTTTTATTGATTTTGGTAAAATCATAAAAATTATTCCATGACTAATTTGGTAGTGAAAAGTGGAGCATAGAAGGCGAGCAAAACAAAACAACTGGAAATACTATTTATCTGAAAAGAAAGATAAGGTAAAAAGCCAATGAATGGCCCAGTCTTCAAGGTAATCAGTAACATGTAACAGCAATTTTAAGTGAGAGTGGATTTAGGAGACCCTATGCCAGACATGAAGGATACTTTTTATTTATCTAAATGGACTTTTAGATAAATAAAATACTTTTTGAAGGGGGGGGTTGTTGTTTACCCCCCCTTCAAATGTAACCATGCTATGTTATCCATCATAAGTTTATGGTATGTGTGTGTGTGTGTGCATGTGTGTGTGTGTGTGTTACACTAATGGGGGAGAAACTAGTAGAAACACAAAAATAGTGATTAACAAAAAACCTTTTCTGTTTGCTTCCAGAATGTGTTACTACATAAAAAAGCAACATAGTCTTTGGGGTTTTTTTTGTTTTGTTTTGTTTTTTTGTTTTCCAACATAGTACTTGTATACTTCTTTGTTTTATGGCATGATGAGATATTATAAGCTAATCTTGTACAATTCTTGCTTAAGATCTAAAATTAAAAATTTCTCAAGGTGCCTGGGTGGCTCAGTCGGTTAAGGTTCCGACTTCAGCTCAGGTCATGATCTCACCGTTCGTGGGTTTGAGCCCTGCGTCAGGCCTTGTGCTGACAGCTCAGAGCCTGGAGCCTGTCTTTGGATTCTGTGTCTCCCTCTCTCTCTGACCCTCCCCTGCTCACGCGGTCTCTCTCTCTCTCTCTCAAAAATAAATAAAACATTTAAAAAAATTAAATTAAATTAAAAATTTCTCAAAGAGCCCAGGTATTTAAGACCAGAATCTGTGTGGTAGTGGTAGGAGTAGCTGCATTGTTTCTGGGCCTTTTCAGTGGACAGCATGGCAGGGGGGAGGGAATATGTGTGTTTATGTACATACATGTATACATGATACATGTGTATATAAATATGAATATGTGTGTCAATATACACATATATTTAGTTACTTGAATTGATAAAGATAAAATGTATGCTTCCAACTAAAATTTAGGGTTACCAAGTTTTTTTAAAAACTTTTATTAGTTTTTTGTTTGTTTTTTTATCCATATGTCTTTTATTTTATTATTTTATTATTTTTATTTTTTTATTTTATTTTATTTTTTACAAATAGTTTATTGTGAAATTAGTTTCCACATAACACTCAGTGCTCATCCCCACAAGTGTCCTCCTCCATGCCCATCCCCCCTCCCCCCCAACATCCATCAGTCCTCAGTTTTTGTCAACATTCAAGAGTCTCTCATGGTTTGCCTCTCTCCCTTTCCCCCACCATTTCCGCCTTTCTTCTCCCCCTTGGTCCTCGGTTAAGTTCCTCCTAATCCTCCTATACGTGCACACATATGATATTTGTCCTTCTCTGCCTGACTTATTTCGCTCAGCATAACACCCTCAAGGTCCATCCATGTGGCTACACATGGCCAGATTTCATTGTTTCTAATTGTCATGTAGTATTCCATGGTATAGATAAACCACATCTTCTTGATCCATTCATCTATTGATGGACACTTAGGCTCTTTCCATGTTGTAGCTATTGTTGAGAGGGCTGCTATGATCATTGGGGTCCATGTGCTCCTATGCCTCAGCATTTCTGTATCCCTTGGGTAAATTCCTAGCAGTGCTATTGCTGGGTCATAGGGGAGTTCTACTGTTAGTTTCCTTAGGAACCTCCACACTGTTTTCCAGAGGGGCTGTACCAGTTTACATTCCCACCAACAGTGTAGGAGGGTGCCCGTTTCTCCACATCCTCGCCAGCATCTAGAGTTCTCTGAGTGGCTCATGTTAGCCACTCTGACTGGCGTGAGGTGGTATCTCAGTGTGGTTTTGATTTGTATTTTCCTGATGAGGAGGGATGCTGAGCATCGTTTCAAGTGTCTGTTGGCCATCTGGATATCCTCTTTGGAGAAGTGTCTGTTCATATCTTCTGCCCATTTCTTCTCTGGGTTGTTTGTTTTTTGGACGTGTAGTTTGGTGAGTTCCTTATAGATTCTGGATATTAACCCTTTATCTGATATGTCATTTGCAACTATCTTTTCCTATTCCGTTGGTTGCCTATTAATTTTCTGGGTTGTTTCCTTGGCTGTGCAGAAGCTTTTAATCTTGATGAGGTCCCAACAGTTTATTTTTGCTCTTGATTCCCTTGCTTTTGGGGATGTGTCAAGCAAGAAGTTGCTGTGTAGGGTTACCAAGTTTTAAACTTAATCTCTTCAATCTTACATCTATATAACATGCTGTTACATCAGAAAGCTTTGGTTTCCAGGGTCACCAACTTAATAGTTAATGTGAAATTCCAAAGTTCATGACAGTCTCAGAATAACAATGCCAATGCCACCTCAAAGGCATGGTCACTAAGATGTTTTAAAAATAATCTTACTGCTGGGGTGCCTGGGTGGCCTTGTCAATTGAGCATCTGACTTTGGCTCAGGTCATGATCTCACAGTTCATGGCTTTGAGCCCCAAATCAGGCTCTGTGCTGACAGCTTCAGATTCTGTGTCTCCCTCTCTCTGCCCCTCCCCTGCTGGCATTCTTGTCTCTCTCTTAAAAATAAATAGACATTGGGCCTCTGGGTGGCTTAGTCGGTTAAACATCCAACTTTCGCTTAGGTCATGATCTCGTGGTTCATGGGTTCGAGCCCCGCATTGGGCTCTGTGCCAGCTCAGAGCCTGGAGCCTGTTTCAGAGTCTGTGACTCCCTGTCTCTCTGACCCTCCCCTGCTCACGCTGTCTCTCTCTCTCTCTCTCTCTTTCCTAGAAATAAATTTTTAAAAAAAGGAGAAAAAAATAGACATTAAAAAACTTTAAAAATAATCTTACTGTTTAGGATATATGCTATTAGAAATATTCAGTTTACATTGCTTGAAATAATTCCATGTATGGCTATGCTACTAACTCAATACACAGTTGGGTTCCTTTGTTTTACTATACTTTTGATTTTTAGGAACTGCTTTTTAAATTTTATTTTTATTTTCTATTTTTGTTAAATATCTGATCCTGAGATAAAACATATAAAACAAGATATAGAGATTTCTAGCTTCAATATCTGCCCTTTAGATCTTCTTTTTCCCTCCTGTAAGCTACCTTTTTTTCAATTTGTCCTTTTAAAAATATTTTTTATTTTTATTTTATTTATTATTTTTTTTGAGAGAGAGAGAGAGAGAGAGAGAGTAAACAGGGGAGGGGCAGAGGGAGACAGAGAGAATCCTAAGCAGACTCCATGCCTACTGCAGAGCCCGACTCAGGGCTTGATCTCACGACCATAAGATCATGACCTGAGATGAAATCAAAAGTCGGATGCCTAACCAACTGAGCCAACCAGGCACCCCTCAATTCTTTTTTAAAATGAGCAAACAGCATACATGTTTGTGTGCTCTCTTTTTAAACACTTTTCTCCACCTTGCATTTTTCCCCTTAATGATACATCAAGAGATACAGTGGTAAACAGAAGAAATATTGTATTTCTTGTACTGAGTATTATAATTTCACACCTGTAATACAAATCAATCTCAAAATTAATAGATGATTTAAGTTAGAGACTCTGATCAAATTCGGTGCCCCCCCATATCCTAAAATTAGTAAACTGAACTGTATTTGAATGGCTCTGATTCTTGTCCTGAAATTCATACCCAGAAATCCAGTTCTCTTGGCTCTTTCATAGAGAGGCTTTCTTCCTCAGTGTATTCACTTTATTTTCTTTTGAATAAACAAATGCTTGTGGAGAAGTTGGTGTTAGTTACTAGGTATACCAACATGCATTAGATGCTTTCTGGCTTCATATAGTTTAAATGTGAGCAGAGGAAACATATCTGGTAGTGTCAATACTGTGCGATAAGTGCTTGGCACATGGTCCTTAATTTCCCGTGATGGGTTCAGTGACGGTACAGTCCGTGCGGGGCATGTTGAGAGACTTCAGGGGTATCCGCCTGAGCTTTCATGCTGGCTTGAAGGCACAGGGAGAAACACATCGTAGACATTTAATAAATAGTAATGTTTCTCTTCTCCCTGCTCTCTTCCCCAAATAATTTCCTTCCTGTAGAGCTAAGTGTCATTCCATCCTCTGACTCACCAATCTCGGTAACAGTCATACTCTCTGCATTAAGTATGATCTGCCCAGACAGTCACCCCATTTCGATTAGTTTATCATTTTGAACCTCTCCTTTCAGTGCCTCCCCTCTCTTCCTACCCCCTCCTTTTCCTTTGCCTAATGCTTCTGTTTTATAGCTTTTCCAGTCATCCCCGCTGTTTACTCTCTTATTCTGATGTAACCAATCCCACTCATACAAACTCAATTCATTCCGAAAGGAGACTTAATGTGCCATAAAACTAACAGGGAGATTGCTCTCAAGGTGGGCAATAAGCTGACACAGCACACAGGTAATATTTATACAGCAATACTACTTTGAGAAATACCAGCCACTGCACTGCTTGCAAATCACAGGGTAATTATCCGCTTTAGGTTCTTAATCACTGGAGCAAAGCCCTTCCTAAGTAAACACAAATAGCAAAAGTGAAGCTGGATGCTGATGAAAAATGAGACAAGGGAGAGACCACCTCTAGGGGTAAGAAGTTAGGAGGGGGAGGGTACCTCCCTGCGTCTTTATGGAGGTAATAAAGTACGGTGGTCAATATCAGGGTCTCCGAACACAGAAAGACACAGGTTTAATGTTGTGATTCTGGGCCAGTTGCTTGAGCTTGGTGTGCCTTGGTTTTCTTCCATGAAAATGGGCATGATATTGCTGCCTTACTGATTAGTGATAGGGATAGAGTTACACAGTGTATCTAAAGTGATGGGACTCAGGGGCCCCGGGGTGGCTCAATCAGTTAAGCATCAGACTCCTGATTTGGGCTCAGGTCATGATCTCATAGTTCATGAGTTCGAGCCCTGGGTCAGGCTCTGGTCTGACAGTGCGGAGCCTGCTTGGGATTCTCTGTCATCCTCTCTCTCTGCCCCTCCCCTACTCTCTCTCTCTCAAAATAAAGAAACATTTAAAAATAAAGTGCTAATAATTAATAAACACATAAATGTTTCTTCTTACCAATATTATCACCATCTTAATCTAGAACCATCAAGTTTTTTCTCACTAGGGACCTCTTTTTCTTCTGGGGAGTCCCAGAAGAGACCAGGATTCATGCCTGTTGTCACATATGTTCCTGTACTGTCTCTGCAGAGAAGGCCTGGGCTGTAGAATCACCCTTGAAGACGGGAACAACTGGAGATACACATTCTTTTTTTCTTTTTTCTTTTAAGTTTATTTATTTATTCTGAGAGAGAGAGAGAACAGGGTTGGGGCAGGGAGAGAAGGGAATCCCAAGCAGTCTCCGTGCTATCAGAGCGGAGCCCATGGGGGGGCTCAACCTCACCAACTGTGAGATCAAGACCTGAGCAGAAACCAAGAGTGGGTTGCTCAACAGACTGAGGCCCCTCAGGCGTCCCTGCAGATGCACTTTCATCTTGCTCGGGCCATGAGGTGAAGGTCTGATGTTTGCAGGGAGGGAGACACAAGGGTGCCTTTTCAGAAGCTGTAGTTCAATCCCGGAGCCTACATCGAATCCTGGCCCGAATATCACTCAGAGCTAATGTCTAGGGCCTCATAGCAATTTTAGAGCCTGTGTCCAATGACTTCACCCCCTTCCCTCCATTTTTCAGTATAGAATCAGAGGCCTTATAATTTGTTCTAGCAGCTCCAAGACTTGCTTAAAAACTCTCATATACTTAAAATGCAAACAGAAAAAACAACTTCAGCTCAATTCAGCTTTACCTCCACTCTTATGAGTGCCCCTTTGTACGTGTTTTCCTTGTCTTCCATGCTATTACTTCTGTGAATATTTATTAGAGACACCCAGGCATTTGACTATATGTTCAAATTCAAGAATGGGCCTATGATCATCTCACGATGGTAGACCTTTCAGTTACAAAAAGAAAACAACAAAAAACCCCCCAAAAAACGAATCTGTAACCCTTGGAATAATAATAACAATCATTTATTGAGGATTTGTTACATGCCTCACTCTGTTGTGAGAGCGTTGTATCAGTTCATTTACTCTACCCCATTACTTGTGAGAGTGTTATTATTATTTTTTCTTTTCTAGGTTTTATTGAGATATAATTGACATATGTCCCCATCTGTGTTTCAAGTATATAGAATGAAGGTCTGACTCACATATCTGTGACACGGTATCCATAGTGAGTTCACACTCATCATCTCATATGGATACAATCAAAATAAAGTCTTGTCGGGGCTCCTGGGTGGCTTAGTCGGTTAAGCGTCCGACTTTCTCTTGTGTCATGATCTCTCGGTTCGTGGGTTCGAGCCCCGCGTCGGGCTCTGTGCTGACTGCCAGCTCAGAGCCTGGAGCCTATTTCAGTCTGTGACTCCCTCTCTCTCTGACCCTCCCCTGCTCACGCTGTCTCTCTCTCTTTCTCCTAGAAATAAATAAAACATTAAAAAATAAATAAATAAAAAATATAAAGTCTTGTCTTTGTTGTGTAACTGAGGGAACTGAAGCACAAGGAGGTTCAGTGACGTTTCCACAATTATACAACTACTAAGTAAGAGCCTCGACCTTGAATGCAGGTGGTCTAGTGTGGATAGAGCCTGCTTACCTGACAACAACATACTGTACCACGCTGCCTCTTCTGTGGAAAGGAAACATACACTCTCTTCAAGAGCTCAGAGCAGTGATCTTTCAGAAGATGGGTTGTAGAAAGCGAAATGCAATCTTTAATAGCTAATAGTGAATATTACTGTGTTATTTATTTATTTAACTTTTTAAAATTGATGGGGTGCCTTGGTGGCTCAGTCGGTTAAGTCTGATTCTTGATTTCGGCTGTGGTTCACCATCTCACAGTTCGTGGGTTCCAGCCGCTGTGCTGACAGTACTGAGATTGCTTGGGATTCTGTTTCCCCTTCTTTTTAAAATTGAGATATAATTGAAGGGCACCTGGGTGGCTCAGTCCATTAAGCATTTGACTTCGGCTCAGGTCATGATCTTGCTTTTCAAGTTCATGGGTTCGAGCCCTGCATCCGGCTGTGTGCTGACAGCTCAGAGCCTGGAGCCTGCTTCAGATTCTGTGTCTCCCTCTCTCTCTGCTCCTCCACCACTCATGCTCTATCTCTCTGTCTCTCAAAAAAGAAATAAATGTTTAAAAAAACTTAACTGAGATATAATTGACATATACCATTATATTAGTTGCAGGTGTACAAAATAATGAGTTGATATTTGTATATGTTGTGAAAAAATCTTTACCAAAGGTCTAGTTAACACCCATTATTTGTTTTTTTTTATTTTTAGGATCTAAAAATTTTTATTTTTGTGTGTTTTTAAGTATTAACAGATAGTATTCCATTGGGTCCTGATTTAACTGGCAGGTTAAATAAGAATGAGGGATTTCAAAATATTCTTTGGATCTTGTATCTTATGTAGTTAATAATATATAGACTTCCAGAACTGGAAGTGACCGGAAATTATTTTCTCTTCCCTCTTTCATTTAGTAAATGAGAAAATCCATGGAATGAAATGACACAGGCATTTCACATTTGCACAGGCAAAGTAGAGACCAGAACTCTGATCCTCTGATTCCCAGTGCTATTTATTCTCCTTTCTTTATTTTTTAAGTGTTTATTTATTTTTGAGAGAGAGGGCATGAAGAGGCAGAGAGAGGGGGGGACAGAGCACCCGGAGTGGGCTCTGAGCTGACAGCAGAGAGGTGATACTCAACCAACTGAGCTGCCCAAGAACTCCTTTTTTAGATTTTTCTTATTCACCTTCTAGGTTGGTTTGATTTTTAGTCAATTAAACATAATGCATTTGACTCTGATATAGACTAAATAAAAAAAATTAGGACAAACTTTCATATGAAGATGATGGTTTCCATATTTTTTTTAGAAGTCCTACTGGCCTGGCCATATCCAGCTAAATAGAATTTGGAGTTGTGAATATGATGATCTGTTAGGCAGAGAGGAATAATCCATGATTATTTACTTTAGTGACCCAAAGTGGAAGAGTTTTATTATTGCTAAACTATTCTAACACTAGTAACACTATGTCCTTGGAGATGTCACTCAGATGTAAACCAGTACATGTCACACATCAGCAGACTTGGGTAATAAGTACTGTTTTCACTTCGTGCAAGCATTACAAACATGCTTAGTTGATTTTAAGAGTAGACAGAGTCACTTCTTATAAACATTCAGAGTTTGATTTCTGTATCTGAAATAAATTCCATTGAAATCCTGTTAAAAATTATAGTGACAATGCTATGGCAGGCAGAGTATTGTCTACCTTTCCCCAAATGTCTATACTATAATATCTGGAACATATGACTATGTTACTTACCTGGTAAAAGGGACTTTGCAGATCTGATTGAGGGTATAGACTCTGAGAAGAAATTACCCTGGATTATCCAGGCGGGCCCAATCTAAGCACATGCATCCTTAAATGTAGAAAAAGAAGACAGAAAAGTCAGAGAGATGTGATGGGGGAAAAAAAGAGGGAACATCGAAAGCATGAAAAGGACTCAACCCTATGTTGCTGGCTTTAATGATGGAGGAAGGGGCTCCCGAATTAAGGGATGCAGGCAATCTGTAGAAGCTGGAAATGGCCCTTAGCTGTCATTCAGCCAAGTAATGGGGGTCTCCGTCCTCTAAACACCGGGAATTGAATTCTGTCAACAATTTGAATGAATAGGGAAATGGAATCTTTCCTATTGGCTTAAGCTACTCAAGGTCCATCAAGTAGGTACGTGGTCAGTCCAACCCAGTTTGCAGGCCTGAGAATGGAGATGCAATAGTTTCCAAAGGAAATTCCGGATCTTTTTCCCAAAACAAGGAGAAATGAATGCAGGCCTGATAATGACAGGCATCCTAGAAAGTACATCTCTGCTGTTCAAAATAAATCACACATCTACATCTACTTTTCTATACATAAAACTCATTCAAAAGGAGAAGGTTCAAGTCCAATATTCCTCCTTAGCTTATATGCAAGTCTCTTGGCCACAGGGGGATGTAACATCTCCTTGTCTTTTGATTTATGTATAGATTATAAATTTATCCACACCTGACTCATTCAGCACACTGTGGGGGTATAGATGGTATAAACCTTCTCTTTGGAGAAGAAAATATTGGTAAATAATATACAGTGATTGTCATATAGCCATGGTGATCATTACATACTATAGGTCAGAAAATGGGAATCTTGATCCCTGATAGAGTAGGGAATTTCTTGGTCAATCTGGTAGCTCCAAGTTCTGTAGTTTGGTAAATTCTTCCTTTTCATTGCAATTTGTGGTTGTATTTTAATATGGCCATTGTCTAGAATTCCTTTTTTCTACGTGGGTTCTACCTCTTTTGTAGCCTATATGGCACAGTATGAGTTCAAGAACAAAGGGATTTTTTACGGGTTCAATAATCACAGACAACAGACAAGCTTGTGTTTTTTTGTTTTGCTTTGCTTTGCTTGTTTGGTTTTGGTTTTTTTCCAACACAATTCCAATAAATGCTTGGGATATTTTTGTCCATTTAGTTCATTCAAACCAGAGAGCATGGTGAGTCCAGAACCTGATAGGGGAATTGTGGTTTGTAACAACTGACCTCAGACAGTGTCCTGCCTACTTTTCCAAACCTCGCTTCAATGGCTTCCAAATTGGGCTGTGCTTTCGGACAGTTGAAAGCAATAGGTTAGGGAAGGAGAGACCGTGGATCTGCTCCTTGTCACAGACTCACCCTAGCTGCATCTTCACGTGGAGATAATGTGTTTTATGTTCCAGCTTTCCCCAACATACACTTGGGAAATCACTTGCAAATTTCTCTGGGTCTGCTCGTTTTTGCCACTTGAAGAAGCTGGCTTTTCCTATTTGCCACCCACAGTGTGGGGTAGATATAAGGATGAATGTGGGAAAATTCTACAGCAAGCTTAAAGGCCCTTGGTTTGAAGCAAAGTGCTTTCAAATGCTAATAAAATGTTATGTTAGAGCCAAACTTTAAGTGGAGGTCTGGGGATATTTGTATTTGTTTAGCAGTAAGGTGAAAAGTCTCCTTTCTTCTCATTTGTGTGTAACACATAAAGGTGTTATTATTTTAAAAACTGCTGTGGAGAATTTGATTTCCCTGATGACTTTGGGGCATTTATTGTGACTATTCACATATTTGGGATTGTTTCTATTATTATACTTTGTACTTTCTATGCCCTAGTCTTTCTCTTTACCTCTTTTCCCCCCTTCTTTTTCACCTTCTTAAATGAATTAAGTAGTCCTTATTCCCTTTTTCTTTTCTATTGTTTTAGAATTTACATGTGTATACATACACACACATACTCATATATATACACATACGTGCATATTTTATGAAGGTATATATGTATGTGTATATCCTTAGATGTGTAATGTGCTTCTTGACTAAGTCTAAAGTTAATGAATATTTTAACCCTCCACTTAATCAATACAACAACCTTAAAATGCTTTAAGTCACGGACCTTACATATTGAGTTTGTCCAGTATTTTTATTTCTCCATGATTTCATATACCCAAAGTTATGATTTACTATGGCTTGTGGTTCATTAGATTATTGCTCAGTAAATATCCAATCTTTTCCCCCTGCCTTCATGGACAAAGTATGATTCCCTGCCCCCCACACATCATATGGCTTGCTTTGGCTCATGAGATATTCATAGATGTGATATGAGTAGAGCTTGACAAGTGTGTCTTCTTTTCTTTCTTTCTTTCTTTCTTTCTTTCTTTCTTTCTTTCTTTCTTATTAGATATAATTTTTTTCTTTTGAGATATAATTCACTTACCTTAAATTCACTCTTTTAAAGTATGCGACAGAGGTTCCTAAGGAAACTAACAATAGAACTCCCCTATGACCCAGCAATAGCACTGCTAGGAATTTACCCAAGGGATACAGAAATGCTGATGCATAGGAGCACATGTACCCCAGTGTTCATAGCAGCACCCTCCACAATAGCTAAAACATGGAAAGCACCTAAGTGTCCATCAACAGACAAATGGATCAAGAAGATGTGGTTTATCTATACCATGGAATACTACATGGCAATGAGAAACAATGAAATCTGGCCATGTGTAGCAACATGGATGGACCTTGAGGGTGTTATGCTGAGCGAAATAAGTCAGGCAGAGAAGGACAAATATCATATGTTTGCACGTATAGGAGGATTAGGAGGAACTTGACGGAGGAACAAGGGGGAGAAGAAGGGCAGAAATGGTGGGGGAAAGGGAGAGAGGCAAACCATGAGAGACTCTTGAATGCTGACAAAAACTGAGGACTGATGGATGTGGGGGGAGGGAGGGATGGGCATGGAGGAGGACACTTGTGGGGATGAGCACTGAGTGTTATGTGGAAACTAATTTGACAATAAACTATTTGTAAAAAAAAAAAAAAAAGGATAGGAAAGGAGGTGAGAAGTATGCCAAATGAAAAAAAAAAAGATTACATAACAGAATGTCCTTGTTCTTAAAAAATATGTGCTGAAGTATTTAGATGTTGAAGGGGCATGATGTTTACAATTAACAAATGATTCAAAAAGAAAAATGTTTTGGGCAAATTATAAAGCAGATATGGCAAAATGTTAATAAATGATGAATCTGGGTGAACAATAAAAAAATTATAAAAAAATAAAGTATGCGACAAATGGTTTTTAGTATATTCACAAAGTAGTGCAACCTTCACTGTTATCTAATTAGAGAACATTTTCATCACCCCAAAAGTAACCCCATGTCCATTAGCAATCCTTGGTACCCCCTTCTTCAAGCTCTTGGGGAACACTAATCCTTTGTCTGTATGGATTTGCTGATTGTGGGCATCACATATAAAAATGATATCATGCCATATGTGACTGTTAATTTTTTTCTGGCTTCTTTAACTCAGCACAATGTTTTCAAGGTTCATGCATGCTGTAGCATGAACCAGCACTTTCTTTTCTGTGGCTGAATAATATTTCATTGCATGGCTATGCCGCATTTGCTTATCCATTCAACAGTCAACGAGCATTTGAATTGTTTCCACTTTTTGGCTAAATACAAAAAACACTGCTATGGGCATTTATGCATAAGCTTTCATGTAGACATGTTTTCAATTCTTTTGTGGAATAGAGTGGAAAATTGCTACATAGAGACGTAACTCTATGTTTAACTTTTTGAGGAACGTCCAAGCTGTTGTCCAAAATGGTTGCACTATTTTAAATTCCCACCAATAGTGTGTGAGGGTTATGCTTTCTACAAACCCTCGTCTATATTTGTAATTTCCATTTTTTATTGAACATATTTTAGAAAGTACGAAGTCGTATTTCATGGTTTGGAGTGCATTTTCCCAGGAGATAATGATGTTGAACATTTTTCATGTGCTTACTTACTGGCGATTTGTGCATCATCTTTGGAGAAATATCAGCTTAAATCCTTTGCACCATTTTAACTTTGGGTTATCCTTTTATTGTTGAGTTGTGAGAATCATTTACATATTATGGCTTAGATTCTTATCAGACACATGGTTTGCAAATATTTTCTCCCATTTTGTAACCTCTTTCCACTTTCTTGTGTTTTTTGAAATGAAAAGTTTACATTTGATGAAATCCAGTGTATCTGGTTTTCTTTGCTAACTGTGCTTTTGATATTATATCTAAGAAATAATAAAATCCAAGGTCACAAAGACCTGTTTGTCTGGAAATCCTACCAGATATATGGTAAATCTTCTTTCTAGCTCCCATGCTTCTTAACTTTCCTTTAATATTTTTTTATGTTTTAATTTTTCAGTGTTTCTCTTTATTTTTCAGTAGGCTTCATGTCCAACATGGGGCTTGAACTCACAACCCTGAGATCAAGAGGTGCATGCTCTCCTGACTGAGCCAGCTGGTGCCCCATTAGTAATTCATGAGGAGTTATTTCTCTCAGGTATTTTCCAGCTCTCTGCAACTGTGTCCAATTATTTCTTTAACCCATTTACTCTTTTTTAATTTAAATGATCAAGTTTTCTATTTCTGTGTTAAGTGTTTATTTCTCAAATATCTCTGTTCTTTTTTTCATACACTCCTTTACATGTCTTAATTCCTTATTTTTATTATTAATCACTTTCAATATAATTATTTATAATTTCAGATTATTCTACAGTCTGATTTTCTTGGTAGCCTAATTCTGTGCTTGTGGGTGTACATGTGTATGTGTATAGCTGTATGCATATGTATGTGTGTGTATGTATGTGTGTGTGTGTGTGTGTGTGTGTGCGTACTGACTTTTGCTCATGGTTGGTTGTTTCCTCATAACCTTTACATTTTTTTTTAATGGGAAGCTTCCTTACACTGGCCTTCCCTGTGGAAATCCTGCATGGCCTGGGTAAAGGGCATGCTTTTCTAAGATGGTTTAGAATTTTCTTTAGTCAAGAGCTTTGAAGTATTACAAATTGGGATCAATTTGATATCTTTTTCTTTGTTCAAAAGTGCACACACTGTGGTCTACATTTGACCCCAAATCTGTGTGTTACAGTTTCATAGTTATGAATTTTTAAGGGAAATCCATTTTCTCATTCAAATACCAAAGAGACTCAAACAAAGTGTTGTTTTTTGTTTTTTGTGTTTTTGGTATATTTTACTAATCCAGCTGTCAAGGGTCTCAGGTTTATGTAGGAGTCCATTTGCTTTCCCTGTTTCCCGTTGGCCCAAGGTTTTATCTACCATGGAACACATCATTGAGGCTGACAGTACCTCCTAGGGCCATTGTAACCTCTACTCACCTGCTGACATTTGTACTTTTCAATATTCTCTTTATGTCTGATCCCTGAAAATTTCTCTTCCTTACTCACAAGTTTAGCTATGAGTTTAAAGGATGTTCAATATATTTGTTTAGACTTCCTAAGTGTTCTAAGTAAGGACATTTTCTAGTTATCTAGTCTATTGTTTTGTCAAAACTGGAAGCCTGAGAAATGAGTTACAGACTGAATTTTGGCTGCAGGAATATTTCAGGATCAGGCTAACTTTCTACAAATGTATACTAGTTGTTTCTTTATGAAAAGAAAGTTCAGAGGTTTCTAATCCTTAAGGGGAAATCACTGAAGCTGAGAAGCCTGTTATAGGATATAGGCTATAGAGTGCAGTGTCTTATCCAAATACAGATTTAGTGTTTTTTTTTAATGACATTCATTTTTCAAGTTTTTTTTATTTATTTTGAGAGAGAGAGAGAGAGCGCACAAGCAGGGGAGAGGCAGAGAGAAAGAGGGAGAGAAAGAATCCCAAGCAGGCTCCTTTGCTATCAGCATGGAGCCCAATGTGGGGCTCAATCCCACGAACTGAGACATCATGACTTGATTTGAAATCAAGAGTCAGAGGCTTAACTGACTGAGCCAGCCAGGTGCCTCAGGTTATTTTCTTAATATGTATCTTTTAAAAAATTTTTAAAATGTTTATTTATTTTTGAGAGAGAGAGAGAGAGAGAGAGAGAACAAGCTGGGTAGGGGAGAGCGAGGGAGAACACAGACTCTTTAGTGGGCTTCAGGCTCTGAACTATCAGCACAGAGCCTGACACGGGGCTTAAACTCAGGACATGTGAGATCATGACCTGAGCTGAAATCAGACTCTTAATCAACTGAGCCACCCAGGTGTCCCAATATGTACCTTAAAACTATATGATAAACTACTTGCAAACAATTGCACACTAATTTGTTTGTTTATTTTTTTAAGGAAAGTGGATGAAAATTAACTCAGTATGTCTCCCGTTAGGATCAGATCTGGAGTTCCTGTTCTCTGTGACCACCATCAATATCAGAAATCAAGTGGTTCCTAGAGAGTGTCTCCTGTCATTCTCTCTCTCTGTCTCCCTGACTTTCTCTCTCACCAATTAGTGAGCTGGCAGCAATTCCCATTTGTAGCATCAAAAGGAGAGGTCCATTGACATGGTCACCCTTGATAGCATCATCTGTTTGATTTTTTTAAACTAAAATACTAGAAATTTACTATTTTAGATTTTGGTATTTTAGATACTGTTGTGTTTGTTCATATTTATGATGTCTTAAATGGGAGACAATTATGCTGAATCTAGGATTATAATTAACAAAGTAAGTCAAGGAGGGTCTTCCAGTAGAGATGGAAAAATGAGTTACATGAGTCTCTTCCCTCAATTTTAAACACATGGAAATGCTTGATGAAAATGATGAGATTATAATAATTATCACCATCATTTAATTACAGAGCCTAGCCAAGCTAAACATTTTTAAAAATACTTACAAACTATTTCACCACAATGGAAATGCAATCCCAGAGGTGTGCGAAATTGCATGGGATCTAGGGCAATTGCACAAGATATGTGCCTTAACGGCTGATGTATAAACACATTCATGGTATCAAAGTCTCAGACTCCTTATGTAATTGGAATAGGAACTATGGTTCCTTTTAAAATCTGGAAGACAAGAAAGGAGGCCCTCTTGGAAAATATTAACCTATCACCTCAAGGATGCTTCCAGAAAGTAAGTACGTAAACTCCCCACATCATGACTATAAGCAGGGTTAATTGTGGGAAATTGAATAAAAAATACTGAACCACATATAACTATGTATGCCATCCTTTTGTGTATGTGTGTTAACGCCCATAATGGAAACTAATGCAAAAATTGGTCCAAGCTCTCTTAAGTCCGAGCATGGGTATTCACAAAAGAGCCCCTTAGGAGCTTCTCCAAATACAGGAACATCTGCAACACCCTTAGAAAACAATTCTGAGGGACCACTGAGGATCAGCCCACAGACAAAACTTACAAAGAACACAATTTTTCATACAATGCTAGAAAAATAGCCAACTGATGGGGCTAATTAGAGAACTCATGGGCAATGAATTTTGGAAAATGGAACTCTGATACAGGTGTTAATTATGGGTAAATGTGCAAAAAGATTAATAAGGTACAGAGACGATGGTGACAAAGAGGCACTTATGAAGAAGGAAAGGCATATTTGGCAAGGAGCTAAATATAAATTTACAAAAGATAGAATGAGGAAAAAAAGGAACACCTCAATAGAAGGACCAAAGAGTAGATTAAGCATAATTTAAAAGAGAATTCATTGCGGCATCTGGGTGGCTCAGTTGGTTAAGTGCCTAACTTCAGTTCAGGGCATGATCGTGTGGTTCGTGAGTTCGGGCCCCACATCAGGCTCTCTGCTGTCAGTGTGGACCTCACTTGGCATCCTTTGTACCCCTCTTTCTGCTCCTCTCCCCTCTTTCTCTCTCTCAAAAATAAATAAACATTAAAAATAAGAAAAGAGAGAATTCATGGAATGGAAGACAAAGATTGGTGAGTAAAAACTCCATGCTGGAACAGAGAGATGGAGGATAGAAAATGTAAGATCATCTGACAGATAAGGTAGAGGAAGTAAAACACCACGATATGATTCTAATAGGTCTTCAGGAAATAGACTCTAGTTTAAATACTTGTAAAGGGGTAGAGCTAGCATTCAAATCTTAGTTTTCTTGACTATAATGCCTATACTCTTTTTAAAAACACTTAAAACACACCTGAATTGCTCGTTGAGATTAAAAACAGAATGAGCAAAGAAACACTAGTTGGTGATCGTATGTGGCTTCAGGAGGTCATGGCTGTCAACAAGTGCCCCTCTACACCTGGGGGATAAGCAGGGCAATAGCTCCATGGCTAGAAAGATGAATACAAGCTCTGTCTGTTGCTTTTTAGTTCTAAGGGCTTTGGTTAATAAATCACTGAGGTTCTGTTTCCTCTTCTGTAATAGAGACATCAACATTTTTGCTTCAAGGAGTAGTTGTGAGGGTCAAATATATTAGGTGGTATAAGTTTTCTAAACCGTATGGTGCTATCTTACGCAGTCTCATGTCATTGTCTGTATCTTGTGCCCCAGTTTGCCTTGCCAGCAAGACTGTAAGACTCTGAGCCTATGCTTCAAATGTACTTTTGTTTCTCCTCCAAGAATACGGACTAGATACTGAGCTCTCAATATTTACTTACTAAAATCATAGAACTAAGCATTGTGTTCTCTTATTCATTCCTTACATGCTTGGTGACTCTCTGTCTTCCCCACCAGAATATCAACTTCACGAGGGGAGACATTTACTTGGGTTTTTTTTTTTTTCTTTGCTGAATTGTTCTTTGCTGAATTGCAAACATCCTAAAACATTGGCTGGCGCACATGAACAGTCATTAAATATTTAGCCATGAATGAATGAATGAATGAATGAATGAACGAACGATGCTCACTGAACTAGGAGTTTCTAGAGTGGGAATTTCGTTCTTATATTTTTAACACCAAGGTCCTTTTTCTGGCCCACTTGACACTTACTAATCGTTCCCGGATGGATTTTTAAAACCCTGGTTTGCCTACTTCCTGTCCATTCTCACCACCTTCCTTCTTGTTCAGGTAAAAGTTATATCACATTCAGATTATTTTTGTAAATTTCCTGTTTCCTGTCTCCACTCATCCTTCTGTAATCCGTAGTGCCCTATGCTGCCAGGAAAATCTACTTGTGACTTGGTCTGAGGATCTTCAACGGCTTCACATCATTAAAAATATCATTCCGACATTCAGAACCTCCACAGTAAATCCATCTGGCTTTTCATTCTCTTCCCTACTTCTCCCTCCTATAGCTGAAACCCGGATTCCAGCTGGCCTAGTTACTCCTTAGGTGTCTTTCATTTTCCTACTCTTGCTCCTTTGATCCTATTAGTCACACCTAAAATGTGCTTCTTCCACTTCTTACCTGGCTATGAAGTTTGGCAACCTTTAAAGGTGAATGTTCTGTCCTCGATCATATGATGTTTATCCCAGAGATCCTTTGGTTCAACTTAATATTTATTTTCAACAAGATCACAGAGGATGGCAAATGAATCTTGCTGCTTGTTTCTTTGTGTTTTGCTTATTTACTTATAAACAAGCACTTTCAAAAGAGTTGAAGTTCATTCTCAGTGTTCTGGAGTGATTTAGGCACAAAAGTGACATGATCTAACTAAGGTTTTGAGGTAGAGTTTTCCAACTAGAGCATTATTGACATTTGGGGTCATATAGTTCCTGGTTGAGGGGAGTATTCCCCTGGGCTGCTTAGCAACATCTGAGACTTCTACCTACCATATGCCAGATGCCAGTAGAACCTCCATCCCCCATTGGGAGGAGCCAAAATGTCTCCAGATAATGCCAATTGTCTTGTGGAAGGTTCTCCACTGAGAAACATTGTTTTAAAGAATCCCCATGGTAGCTCTGCAGAGAAGAGAACAAGGAAGAGACAGCCAACTGTATGACACACTTACCATCTCTCTTTCCTCTCACCTTGGATGTAATGCAGGGAGGAGAGAAAAATGCCCTTTAGCTTTACTGTGATCTGAGCAGAGATGAATAATGTATCAATAACTAACTCTTCTCATTAGGAAGTTTGTGCTATTATGTGAGGTCTAGTTGTGCACACATATTGTGCTGTGATCTGAAAACAGGAAATATATATTTTTACAAGTGCTTATTTTCTGGCTTAAAAATTCACCTTTATCCCTCTCTGGGGACATGCTGGGACTTGGGAAGAAATTTTCAAAGTTTAATTGGAGAATAAAATAATAATTTACATCTAAGAAAATTAAAAAGGTACCACCACCATTGAAATCTTCAGAATCTATCTATCTATCTATCTATCTATCTATCTATCTATCTATCTATCTATTTATGTGTTTGCTTTGAGATAGAGGGTGCCTGCGCACAGAGGGGAGGGGCAGAGAGAGGGAGAGAGAGAATCTCAGGCAGGCAGACTCCATACTCAATTTCACGACCTTGAGATCATGACCTGAGCCGACATCAAGAGATCCACGTGTCCCTAAAAGATTTTGTTCTTGAGTATTTTTGAGAGGATTCTTCCTGGGGTGCCTGCGTGGCTCAGCTGGTTAAGCATGAGACTCTCGATCTTGGCTCAGGTCATGATCTCATGATTCATGAGATGGAGCTCAGTCTCTGGTCCTGCACTAACAGTGAGGAGGCTGCTTGGGATTTTCTCTCTCCCTGTCTCTGTGCCCCTCCCTTGCCTGTGCTCTCTCTCCCTCAAAATAAATAAATAAAACTTAAAAAGAGAGAGAGAGATTTCTTCCTGCAATCAAATGTGAATAAGGAATTCTTCATAACAAATGATAGGAATGTCAGCTCTCCTTTCCTGTTGCCTCTGACTGGGGTCCCTATTTCTCTTTGATTCTAGCTTGCAACAAAAGATACCCTGGACTCCAAAATCGGTCCTGGCTCTGAGCAGGGCAGCCAGAAGGAGCTCCATGCCATTTGCTTTTTGGCTCAGCTTTGTGTAGGTATTGCTTTCACTTTTAAGCCAACTTTGGAATCAGGTTTCCAATGCTCTGGTTCCTGATTTTTTTAAATCTCTCCTAATGCTTGGGTTCAATGTGTTGTAAACCAATTCTCCTCACCTTGCTGAAATCCCTGCCACTATTTTTCTGATGCTGGCTATTGGATTACAGTACACTTTTTCAGGTTTTTTTTTTCCCTTTTCATTTAGAAAATGAAGGAATTTTCTACAATAACCAAACTTTTGCCACCATAAAGTTTTTTGAGTTATTCACCGGGAAAAAAAATGGAGACAAACATTTACTATGGAAAGACACAGGCATTTTTCAAATATTTGGAGTTAAGATTGGAGTAGGGAACTATGATGTCCAGCTCCAATAAGAACGCAGAGATAATAGTAATGAGAGTAAGCATGACAGCAACAGAGGTTCAGCAGGCATGTTTTTATTTTCCACTCATCCTTCTTTGCTCTTTTTCCTTCCTTATAGGATTAGAGCCCAGCAAGAAAGATGATAAAGCAGAGACAGTGTTTATATAATAATAATACACTGAAGTATTGCTGTGAGAGGAAGGCAGTACAGTTAGGGAAGAGATTGTCTATCTTGAATAGGATTCCCTCTTTAGCAGAAGAAGGACATGGGCTGCTGTCCAGAGCATTAAATCTGAAGGACGCTTTCCTTCCCTCTCTCCAGGATGGGGCTCTGTCACTGGTAGACAGATGCCTTGCTAAGGAGGAAGAGTGAGGGCAACCAGTGATGAAAGACTCCAGGGTCCCAGCTGGATGAACTAATAGGTGATTGCATGAGGAAAATAACTGACCATTTCGCTCCACCTCTGGTCTCTGTGAGTTCAAGATTGCCTAACAGAGATTTCTTCCGTTGGTAATAGACTGAAATTACCCTCCCTCCTGCTAGCTAAGGAGGACCCACTACTCCCTTAAGAACCGCTAACATTAACCGAAGGCTTATGCAAAGTCCCTAGCCAGGCCTTCCTCTATGCCCTCGCAATACCTGATATTTTTGCAGGCTTTTTTCTCAATAAATTGGAAAAGCCAGTGCCAGCTGCGTGTACAGAAATACTGTGGAGACGCTGCTGCTAGGGGAGTTCATGAGCAGGGACCAAAATAGGGCAGACTATTTTTTCCAAGGAGTCTTGCCTACCCAAGGGGCTGCCTGCTCTGAGCTGAAGCTGCTTTGTTCATTTCTCAGTGACAAAAGCCTGGTGGCTGTCAGGACAAGATCCCTTGGAAGCCCAGAGCTGAATTAGAAGGCAGCGTTCCCCTTCCAGGCTCTAACCGAATCGTTGTTCTCTGAGGATCACCCTTGAACAAGCTCTGGGAGGGGACCGCTGGGCCGTGTGATTACTCACACTTGTCACAAGTGCAGAATTTCGCTTGGTGGCATAACCAGAAGGCCGATTAGAGGGGGTGCTGATGACACCTTGAAAGCCTGGGTTGCAGATGTTTTCAGCCGGCTCTGGGGATGCCTCCTCTTCCAGAAATGGCATCGCACACACTCCTCTCCTTGCACAGCCCCCCTCCCGCCCTCTACCCATTACCACTAATCACCACCTTGAAGTTTTATGACTTTACAACTACTATTTGGTGAGCTACATCTGAAGGGACATAAATCCTCAAAGTGAAGGCAATTTGTCAGCGCAATATTAAAACGAAGTGTGGAGAAGCAACACTTCAGCAAAAGCCAAGCTCGCTAACCTTTCAAAAGTAAGTGTATTTAATTTGAGCTGAATCAGGAAGACCGTTTGGATGTTTTATGTATTTATAAACGTTATGTGCAGGCTTCATGTTACCCCAAAGGCTGTATGTAATCCTGTCCCCTCTGCAAAAATGTCTTCTCGAGCTATAAGCTGAATTCTGAATTTTCACTAGTCTGGAGTGTCTGTGTGCTTGCTCAACCCACCTTAGGGCCATTCCCTGAATATCACTTCCTACCTCCATTTTCCTACCCCTTCCTCAGCCCTTACCACATCACCCAAAAGGAGGCTGCTAGATAAACCTCAGAGATGAGATGGGATTTTAATATAACATTTTAACTCGCCTTCCTGTCTCCAGTTTCCACCTCTCTTGCCAAAAAGAAATACAAACTATTCTCCACATAGCTGTGAAACTGATATTCCAAAAATATATATCTATTGCATTGCTCTCCTGCTTAAAACGTCTATGGCTCCCTATTGCCTATAGAATCAAGTCCAAACTACTTATAATGGAATTCATGGTTGTTCTCTACCTCTACCCACAGCCGTGCTGTTTCATAGCTTCCTTGCCTTCCATGCCTCTGATTGGAATGCTTCTATTTTTTAATCTCAGGGCTTATTGGGCTGTTCTAGTCATCTTCCAACCGCATGTCAGCAATCACCCTTTTCGAACATCTTTTCTCAATTATTGTCTGTGTATTTAATCATTTCCTCCTCGCGATTATTTCTGTCTCTTGTACATGCTTGTAATGGTGCACTTACTGTATATTATAATTTGTTTATATCTGTCTCTTACTCAATTATAACTTCTTGAAGGCACAGGCTATATCTTACTCATTTCTCTGTCTTCAGCATTTAGCATAGCACCTGCCACACAGTACACTTCCCACAGTTACTGCTTGGATTGATTTATGCTTATTCACATAACTAGTGGATGTTTGGTGGAAAATATGACCATATACAAACATGAGAGAGGAAATGGGGCTTGAAGGGGTGGAATCATAAATCAACTAGGTCACACCAGATTGAAGCCATGGTTTCTTCCATTCGGATAAACTGGAGGAGGTGACCTCCTACTTTTGAACTCAGTGAAAATGGTCATGTTTCCCTTTTGACCTCCAGTTCCTTCTTTTCTCTTTTTCCTTCAGTTTTTTTTCTCTCTCCTTGCTAGAACTAGAACTGCTCTGAGGGCCTTCCTTCCTCATCCTCCGTTTCCCTCATTGGTCTCATCCTGGGAGCATGACTTCAGGTTAATGCATAAAAGTCTCAGTTTAAACCTATTGTGATAGTTTCATCATGAAAAGTGGATGCTTCCCTCTCAAGTTTTAGAATTTTGGACAAAGAAAATTCGTGGACATTTGCAAACACACACGCGCGCGCGCACACACACACACACAGGGATGGAGAGAGCAGCGGCAGAGTATTGGGGGTAGAGGGGGAGGGAACATGGTTAGTGTTGTTTGGTGTAGAGAGGGAGAAAGAGAAGGCCACCTCTTGCAGTAATGGAGATGAGGAATACTTAGATGTGACGTGGTTTTAAATTATTTTCACATACATGATCTCATTGGATTTTCACAAACCTGATGCAGTAGATGGAACAGGAAATAGAATCCTTGTTAACAGACAAGGAGACTGAAGCCTCAGTTGGCCCAAGTTTATACGGTAAGTAGCAGCAGCAAGATTTGAATCTATAATGTTCTATCTATAAATCTGGTACGTTTTTGATGTTTCTGTTGTGATTTCATAGCTGTGTATGTTTAATTTGCGATGAGGTTCAGTGACTAAAGAATAGAGACTCTTTCTGGTAATGTTCTGCCTAGAATTTGCTCTGTTATGGCTGAAAACTAGAGGGAGCCATAGCTGTCCTTTCCTCACGACCCCACCCCCATCCTAAGAGTCTACTGTCTACAGTGCAAGAGTCTCAGACAGATCTTGCAGGGTGCATGGACTTAAGAGAGACTCATTTCCCACATGTTCCAGACATGCACACTATAAAATATAAGCACTGATAACAATTGAGAGATTCAGTTCATGAAAAGGAGCTTGTAGAGGATATATTTGTGTCTGGCCTCTATTACCTAAGCTTCCTCACTGCTACCATCCATGACTCTCTGCCCAGAGCTTTCTCATTGATACTATATCAATGAGAGCATGCCAAACATGCTTTAGCCCACAAGTAGGGCAGCCCAGAATGCCAGGGAGCTAACACCCCTGGGAGCAGAGTCAACCCCCTGGGGAGTCGCTCTCATCAGTGACTAACAGTAGATAATTATCTTCCTTCCTCCTCTCCTCACAGAAGGGGGTGTCAACTCTGAGGCCTCTTTGGCTCCATCTCCTGGAGTTCTCCAAGGACACCGAATCTCAGCTCCCACAGTGGGAGCCTGCGTTGACTCCCTTGTCTTCTCCATTTCACTTCCTCATCTTTCTCTTGGTGCTTCCTGGTATCACCTTCCAAATAAACTACTAGCACTAAAATTCAAATCTCAAGGTCTGCTTCCAGAGGAACCCAATTAAAGACATTCCTCTTTAAAATTTGAACTTTGAGCATGTGCAGAAAGGGAATGTTGGAGTTTCCCCCATTAATAAATCAGCTTGAAATCAGAAAGTAACTTAAAATCAGCAATCACAAGCTAACTTCCCTCAGACTGAGCTCAGAAGGAGACTAGCATCAATGGAGACCAATGGCCAATGACCAGTGGTCATCAGTTATTGGAGAAGCTGTCTGTAACTCCCTGGCTGGATGTGTACTAATTCCAGTCTGTTATTTATATGTTTATGTTTGTCATCAAATTCTGCAGTTGCACACATTGCTTCCCTGCTGTTCTGAGATGAACATGCATCTTTCTTCCTATTCAGGGGTAATTCTTCCTCCACCAGTTTGCTTCCCTCAGGGACCTTTCTGCATTACTCTAATCTCTCTTTTGTTCCTCTGGTTCCCTCTTTCCACTCTTTCCTCATAGTGAGAGTCTTTACTGTGTTACAAAAATGACCCTGGGACCTTGGGATGTTTTCTTTCTATTCCACTCAAGATCCTTAAAAAGAATAGACACCTCTCTCTGTCTTGTTTCCTCACATCTCACTCACCTTTCACCCCACTGTGACAATCTGGCTTCTACTCTTGCTTCATGACTGAAACTCCTTTTTGAAGGTCATTGGTCGCTACTGATTGGCCATGGCAAATCCAACTGTAAATGTCCAGCCCTTATAACGCGCTTACCCCCTTCATAGTAACCGACAGTGCAGAGATGAAAAGTAATGTTGCGTGTATAGTAAGCACTTGGTAATGTCCTCTATTATTACTAAGATTATAATTGCTCATTCCCTAACTTCTTGAGACCTATCCAAAGGCTTTCCGGAAACAACTTTGGTTTGTTTGCTTGCTTTTCTCCTACCCATATGATCTTTCTTACTTCATATCCTTTACTGGTTCCTATGCCTTTGTTTACTTTTTTAAAAAATGTTTGTATTCTCCAGAGTTCCATCCTCTGCTTTTCTCTACCTACACATGTCCCGGTGAGGTTCCATTTACTTTTATAACTTCAGGAAGTCTTTTCTCTAGTTGAGAATTTGTTATTATATTATCGATTTTTACTTCTGTTTCTTTTATGAATACCACAAGCTGGATGTTTTAAAGGACTACCAAACTCACCATGTGCAATGTGGAATTTATTTCTTTTGTGATGCTTCTCTACTCCTTTCTGTTACTCCTTGAGTATTGCCTATCATGAATGGCACTATCTCCTCCATAAAAGCCCAAGCTGGAAACCTTCATAATTCCTATTTTCTTCGTTTTCACACAACAGCACCCCTCCCACCATGTCTGGTTGTCTACAATAGCTCATAGATAGTAATACCTGAATTTGAATGTCTCCAAACTGCTTCTTTCTAACCAGTCCATCAACATTACCTGGTTTTAAGTCTCCTTATATCTTGCTGTTAAGATTGTCCCAGAAACCTTCTCAACCCTGTGTCCTGATAATAGTTTACTGCCTGATGCCAGAGGAGCATTCTAGTTTACTGTCTCATGCCAGAGGAGTATTCAAAAATATAATTCTTTATATAATAAGATGTCTATAATATGAAATCTATCAATTGTAACCACACACATGATTACAACACCCCAGGCCCTCCACGAACTTTTACAACCTAGATGTGGTCAGCTCTGGAGCCCCATAAATTGCCACTTCTCCAAAAGGTACACAACCATACAGAACTGCTTAATGGCACACTCTGTTTATGTCCTTGTCACTTTCCTCCACTTACTCCTCATCCCCACTCCCTCCCCCCATATAAGAATCAGTATTCCCATACCACAGCGTAAATATATCCCTTATGGCCCACTGTATAGCATATTTAAAATAACTTATTTAAATGTTTGTCTTTCCTAGTGGCCTATAAAATCCTCAGAATAGGATATTTCATACTATTTGCCATTAAAACCACAGGGCTTATAGTGCCTCAGTTCACTCCAGATTATGAGTTCAGTCATCTTTATCCAATTCTTGTTATCTGTCTAAAGACTTATTCACAGAAGTTCTTCAGGGATTGTTAACATAATAAATATGTGAGGACAAGAGTTTGGCTTCTGATATGAACAGACTTTATATAATCGGGAGTTGGGGTCAGAGGCTAAGGATTCAAGTCCTGAATTCTACCAGATTCTGTTGTTGTGAGTTTAGACAAGTTATTTTTAAAAACCCTCTGAGCTTAAATAGGTTTAGCTTTAAAGTTAGGATAACAGTTCTTGCCTTACTATCCTATTGTGCAGATTAAATGAGATCATATGTGGCAAATCAACTTTGTGAATTGAAGAATGCTTTAAAAATACAAGATATTAGGGGCGCCTGGGTGGCTTAGTCGGTTAAGCGTCCGACTTTCGCTTAGGTCATGATCTCGCGGTTCGTGGGTTCGAGCCCCGCGTCGGGCTCTGTGCTGACTGCCAGCTCAGAGCCTGGAGCCTATTTCAGAGTCTGTGTCTCCCTCTCTCTCTGACCCTCCCTTGCTCATGCTGTCTCTCTCTCTCTGTACTAGAAATAAATAAAAATATTTTTAAAAAAATATAAGATATTATGATTGCCACACCTAAATGGTTTATTGATACTGAAAGTACAATTTTTCAGTCATTTAAATGATTCCACCTGCAAGAAAAAAACAGAAAAATGGCAGATTAAGAAACAAGTCTTTTTTTCTCAACAAGAAATATGGAGGTAAATAGATGGTTCAGCTGGTTCAGTAATGTGTCAGGAACTCAAGGTCTGTCTCTGTTTTTACTCCATCATCTTTAGCATGTTGGTTTTTGTCTTTATGCTTGTTGCCTCAAAGATGGCTACAGCAGTTACAGACTTGACATCCTTATACAAGACAGGGCAAAAGGAGATTAAGGAGGAAGCACAAGATGCATTTGTTTTCTTTATTAGGAAGCACAAGCTTTTCTAAGAGCCTCCATCAGACTTTTCCCATCTCATTGTCTGGAACTCCCATGGCCATTTTATGTGCCATGGAAGACTAGAGACTTAAGGCGAGCAAGGAAGAAGGAGGTTGAGAGTAGATGCTGGGCTTGTCAGCCAACAGTGTTTGCCATAGATATGTTCTTGAACAACTCAGATTTTAATTAGTTGTTTAACGATCAAGCATAGTACTGAGTTCTCAAAGCAGCTTCCAGTGGGAGAGGGAGTCACCATTAAGGGTGATTAAGTCAGCATGTGTTTTTGGTTGTCTGGTCTTCCCTTCAGATATCTATAAACTTTAAATAAAGACCACAGAGTTTTCCCTGGGATGGGAGGAGGAAAGAGAAGGTCACTCTCTAGCTCTACACTTTGTCTTCAGGAAATGCACCCATTAGAAGCTGATCAGGAACGTTAGAGAAGAAGGAGCCCCTGGAAGGTAGAGTTCCATTGCAGTTTCCAATCCAGTCCAGTGTAGACAGTTAAACACAAGAGTACTCTAGTTGAGAGAAGAATTAGAAATAAGAAGGAGGTATCAGAAGAAAGCAAAACACCCAAAAAGACAAAGCAAAATGAATGAATAAATAATATTGAAATAGTTCCATTTCTCTCTCTGCTCAAGTCCTAACATAGCATTTACTTTATGAAGAGAAAAGCAGTCTCCCTTCTTGGTCCCACCTCCTCACTGGATAGAACTGTGGGAAACCCAGGTAGTCTTTAAGACTACTGTTGAGTTTGCTAACGGTACTTATATCTTCTAGGTCTAAGATAATTATAAGTAGTCTCTTTCTTCTCATTAGTTCTTTCAAATACAGATTGAAGCCATCTTAAAGAAGCATCTTAAATAAGTTGCTTGAAAGCCTACAGAGTTGAGACTCTGTCTAAGGGTCAGTTTGGTCAAAGGGTGTACCATGGGCTGTGTCTACTGTACTGGACTACAACACTTTAGAGTAGAGTAACTCTGTAGCCCCAGAAGTTGGCTACTTCCTGTTTCTAGAAGAGGTGACTTGGGCTGCCTTATGCTTTTAATCTTGTTGAAAGGTCCTCTAAAAACTCAGAGCCTATCAATTGCTCTCCATCTTTCCCATTCAAGCTAGAGCGAAAATGCATTAAAAATAATTTATTATTTAAAATGGTAGGAATGGAATGTATAATGCCCTTCATAGAAATGTAGGAATTAATCCCAGTGATAAATCTGAGACCAGACTGCAAAATCATGGTGAACTATTCTAACTGTCTGTACCCACCATCATGTGAAAAATTACCCCATGGAGCAGTTCATTATGTATTTCTGTCCAGTCTTCCCATACCCTCCTTCCCTTTCTTTATTTCCTCTCTATCTTCTACATAATTCTTAACTTAGGCCACAAAGGCAGTGAGATAGGTGATTTTTTAACAGTTGTCTGCCTAAAACATCCCATGGCCTCTTCATTTTAAGGTCTGTGGATGCTTTTATCTGCAGTACCTTCTATTAGTATTGCTGCTGCCATGGCTTTTGTGAAGAACATGACTAAGTCCAGTCTTCATTTTTCTCATTCAAATCATCTAATGACATTTTCATGGCTAAAATGAAGACACTGGTCCTTTAGATTGAGTTATGTTGAAATTATCTAGTTGAAGACAAGAAGTAGATTAATTGTCAGGTACATTTGTTTACTTTCATTGGTCAACAAGACTTCAAATAGACCTTCAAGTATTATAATATTTTTTCTTAAATTGCATACATGTGAAAGACATTGATTAACTTGGGATATGCAGACAGCTGGGAAATTTTTCTTTAAAAATAAATTTGAAAAATGGAAGTCAAATTCTTATGGCTCCTTTGCAAAAGGTAGCATTGAAATATATAAAGAGCATGCGCTCTAAAAAATTGGAAAGACCTTTAGATCTTGGAGAGTTAGAAGATATCGGTAGAATTTAACTTTTGATCTTCAACCCTCCCCACCACCCCTCAGTCTCAACTCCCTTTTTACAAATAAGGAATATTTCCCAGGCAAGTGAAGGTCTTCCCAAGGTCACATGACTCATTGGCATGTATTCTCAAATCTTATTTCTGATCAGTGCTCATTCTGCTAAAATTGCTTTTCATTATGAAAAGTATTTTTAAAAAATGTTGAATGTGCAATATTCACATTCAACTCAAGTTGAAGGAAAGAGCTAATGTTTAATTGGTTGTATTAAAAACTTCACAAAGCAAAATTACATCAAAATCAATCATCCTTTTCAAACATTTCTCAGCAGAATATAGTGTAAGATACACATGCTTGGGAGTCAGACAGATCTGGGTTTACATCTCAGCCCTGTGATCTGACCTTGAGTCAGTAACTTACCTCTTCTGAGGATAAGGGTACTGATTTGCAATGTTGTTGTGAAAATTAGCAGCACTGCATGTGAAATACACAGCACAGTACCTGAGATATAATAGGTACTCAAAAAATAGCAGCATCTATCAGGTAACATCAAACCTAACTTTTATATAAGTGATGGTAAGGGTTACATAATCTTAGGAACAAAGAGAAAAATGGGCCCTGTGCAGGTGTCTGTGTGAAGTGAATAGACTGATAAAATGTCTAGGTAAATACAGTGTGCTCATAAATTAGTTCCTGTCTCTCTTGACGTGAGTCAGTTCAGATACTCAAGACTATTTCAACTACCTCTTTGACGTTGTCAGCCAAATGTGAGAAAGATAGGAGGCAGAAGAGCAAAATCAGCTGTTATAGCCTCTGGGACCTGGAAATAATTCTCTGAGACCTGAAGCATATTAGCCAACATGCTTGGAAGCACAGTTTTCTACTTTCTTCTTTTCGATTAGTTTGTCCAGCTTTGGCCCTCAACATCTGACTTGGTGTACAGACTTGCATGCTGGTCCTTCTTGTGGAGTTCAGGACACTTTGCTGAGACCATGACAGCCTGACTGTGCTTGACACTCACCCCTTTCAGAGATGGGCATGGAGCCCTTGCTACTGACTGGGGTCCTGCTCTATGTGGCTGGAGAACACAGAATCAGAAGCCCAAGCTCATCTCATCTTTCTGAATGTTTTGGTTGCACTGTGAGTCAACTCCACCTGGTGCCAATCCTCTGTTTTCATTAACACATCCACTTAGATTTGATACCAACCCAGCTCTTTTGTTTTCTCCTGCTGATAAGTTTCAATAGTTTCTTGCACCAAGCTGTCTTGAGCCAACCAGTTTTCAGAAGATCTGTGGGTAAAAGAAAAGTTTATGTAGATATCACAAGGAAACGGATCTGTGCAGGACATTAATATTCTCATATCATCTACCTTTGCCTTGAGCAATAACTCCCTGTTACTCTCTGATATAAAGCCATGAATAAGTTCTCAGACACTCATTGTGGAGTTTCAGTGATGAAACTCTTTCCCTTCACGAAGTTTGGCAGAGCAGGGATTCATGGCTCTTCCTTCTGAGGTTGAGCCATGTTTCTTGGACAAGCTTTAGGCACCTCAAACTGTTCCTTTTGTTATTCATTTCATCATCCAAAGAGCCTTGCATATATACTTGCAAATGTCTGAAATACCACTAGATAAATTGATAAGGAACTCCTTCAGAGACACTTGATATAACGCTACAAAATAAAGTCAGTTCTAATTTTGACCTTTATTTACATAAATGATAACAGAACCCAAGAGGTCTGGGGTGCAATGCTTGGGCACTGATGGGCACTTGACCGAGAATGAGTGGAACACAGGGGATTATATTGCTGTGCACTACTGCCCACATTTAATATGTCCTTTCTCACAGGCAACAGTAATTGCTCTTGCTTCTGTGAATGGTAGAAGCAGAAATTCTGAAGGACACCCTGAATGGCAATCATGGGCTGCAAATATTAACTTCCAGGGATCTACATTTGCAATTTTTTCTCATAAAGGCTGACTACTTTGACCCTCAGACTTGTTCTTGGGTATTGGCTACTACTTTGAGTTGTTTTTAAATTAGAGAATGAATCTGGCAGTCCACCATATCATCAATAAAAAAATTAGATGTACAAAGACCACAGGATAGACCCAGCCGAGGTAAAATGCATGCTTTTTATTGTTATTCCAGAAGGAGGGCTGTTTTTTTCTTCCCCAAACTCTTACTCTTTCCCTGAGTTCCTATTATGACCAATGACATGGATCGACAGGTGCCAGAAGTATCATCTGCAATCATGAGCCAGAAGAGATGGGATGAGATAAAGAACCAGAAGTGCACAATTGGAACCTAGATCACTGCAGAGCTACCTGTAGTTGTTAAGGTTCTTTTGGTCATGTGCACCATAAAATAACTCAGGGAAGCTCAGTCACATTAAAAAACATTTTGTCGTGATCATAGTGTGGTTCTTACAGAATTGAAGGAAGAGATGAATAACTGAGACTCATGAGGGGAGGGAATGAGGGTAGCATGGACACTTCATCAGTAGAAGTTTGGGGCCTTTTTCTTGAGGTAACAACTGATCAGTTCTGTTTCAAATATTGGCATTCTTAATATCAAAATACGATTGGGTCTTCTGGGTTAGGTGACACTCTTAGAATAGAACTGTTTTATTTTTAATGTTTTTTAATGTTTATTTTTATATTTGAGAGAGAGAGTGAGAGAGAGAGAGTGTGTGTGTGTGTGTGTGTGTAAGTGAGTGGAGGAGGGGCAGAAAGAGAGGGAGATATAGAATAGAAAACAGGCTCTAGGTTCTGAACTGTCAGCACAGATCCTGATGTGGGGCTCGAGCTCTTAAACTGTGAGATCATGACCTGAGTCAGATGCTGACTGAGCCACCCCAGGTGCCCCTGAGTTAAATTGTTAAGTCAGGGGTAGAGTCACATGGGATGCACAAAGGTTCTGGGACACACCCCTGTGGCCTGGGGTCAGTCTCAGAGAAGAGTATTTGTTTTGAGCAGAATAGCTACCCACCCCACCCCCAGACTATATACCACACACCTTGGATTCCAACCTTAACTCTCACAATTATTCCCAAAGCTCAACTATAGATCACATGAAAAATGAAAATGAACCATACACACACACACACACACACACACACACACACACACATACTCTCTCTCTCTCTCTCTGAAGAAGAAAAAATTGGTATTAAACAATTTTATGCTTATATACTTAGCAAAGATGCTGAAGTTTTGTTGCTGAGAAGAAACTTTGCTCTTCAGCTCATAGAACATTAGTTATGGGTTGGATTCTGTGTACCCCAAATTTGTATGTTGAAGTCCTACCTCCCAATACCTCAGAATGTGACTTTATTTGGAGATAAGATCTTTACAGAGGTAATCAATCTTAAACGAGGTTATTAGGATGGGATCTAATGCAATATGACTGATATTCTTCTAAAAATGAATTACTATAAGCCAAGAGATACCAAAGACTGCCAGCAACCCACCAGAAGATAGGCAAAAGGCACCAACAGCTTCTTCACTGCCCTTAGAAGGAATGGACCCTGCCGACATCTTGAAACTTGGACTTCTCCCTCAAGAAACATGAGGCCATGCATTTTTGTTTTTTGAGTTACCCAGTTTGTGGTACTTTTTTACAGAAACCCTGCCAAACAAATACAGTGTTATTAGAATGTGAAAGGGTGAAGGCTGTACCCTGAAAAAGGCTAGATTGAACTTCGAGTTTTCAGAGAGAAAAATAATCTCATAAGAATCTCTTTATATTTGATTGTTGAGTTGGTTTTCTGCTGAGGCTAGCCTTCACCTTCATTCCCATAGGACGACATGTGAGCATTTAATTAAATTCTCAAATGTGTCACAGACCAGATAAGATTGAGTAAGTAAGCCGTTAAGTAAATGGGTTTATAGTTACATATAGAGATATGGCCTACTATTCTTATGTTCTTAGGGAAATTTTCTAATGTTAAGCTATTCTTTTCTCAGTGTAATAATTAGGACTTGAGCTAAACAGTCACTGGGATGTTATAAAGAAATAGATTTTGTTGCATTTTTAGGTCAACAGTGGACTTTTTCCTCTTTGTAATTACTAACATTAGCTCAGCCATCTGTCCTTTCTACCAGTGAACCCATACATTTCAAAGACTCCAGCTGAGAAAAGCTTGACTATTCCTCTTCTCCAGCAAAATATAATGATTTCCAGTAATTTATATATGTTTGGAATAGCAAAAAGTCTTGCAGATATTACAATGGTTTGTGTTGAGGTTACCCAACCCCAAATTCACTGGCAAGTGACATGGCTCAAAAGGAGAAGGTCATTCTGCTATTTAGGGAAAAAAAGAAAGTAACCATACTCACAGAATTTTGGTGACGAGCTCAATATGAAATTTTGTAACTCAGTACCAGTGAGTTCTGGGGCTATTTAGCATGTTATTATAGTGCTACTTATCACAACCTTTAATTATATCTTTTATATGTTTAATGATTATTGCCCCAATATTATAAACCCCATAAGGACAAGGAATATATTTGTCTTGGTCCCCATTGTGTTCCACCAATCCAGCACAGTACAGGGAATTTCATAAATATTGATTGGATAAAAAGGATATTTAAGTATGAAAAAAGCGATTATTGTAGGGTCCAGGCAAAATATTACCTGTATAATACAGGTGATAGATAACTTAGTACTTTAGGAGATGGGTTTGTACTTCACCTTTACTGATCTTTAACCTACTAATTAAAAAAAATTTTTTTCCCAGCTTGAATATGCCCTATCTTGTCTTTATCGTCTTTAATAGTTCTTCATTTCTTATAGCACAAAGTTCAAAGTCTACAGAGAACAATTCTCTTTACAATCTGGCTTGGATCAGCACATCCAGCCTCCCCTCTTTACATGCCTCAGGCTTTGTCTTAGCGTTTTCTCTCACTACGTTCCTCATGAGCTAGCTAGACAGGGCTATTTTCAACCCCATATGTTCTGTGTACTTTCCAAGCTCTATGGTGATGTTCTTGCCTAGAATAGGTGTCTCCTTCACCTCTACCTGCTGAAATTCTATGAATCTTGTCAGACACACCTCTGCCTCCATAGAAACTTCCATAAACTCATTTCTTTTTCTAAAATTAACCACTTCTTCATTAGTGCCCCCTCAGATAATCTTTTCATAGTAAATGGATTATTTTTCCTTGGCTATCTGTGTAGCTCTAGTCATTTTGGAGAAGCCATTTAAGGAATTTATTTATCCCTCAATCCTCTGAACCTAGTTCAATGTGCAGAACATAGTAAGTGCTTAACGAATGTCAAATTGATCGTCTCTTGTTTTTCTCAGAATTCCTACTTTTAAAGTCATTCTTCCAAAAAAAAAAATATGTTGACATTTGGTTCTGCTTTCACAAATATATTTAACCTGCACAGAAGTGTTTTGCTCACACGACCAGAGGAGACTTAGGTTTTATGGGACAATTTAAGACTCAGAGTATTGGACAAGTGTATCTTCTTTTCAACTCATTTAAAAATAACTTAAAGAAACCTACCCTTAATTGCTCAAAACAACCTAGTATAGATGGCACATCTCAATGCTGTGGGACTATTCAAATTTTACATTTATTTCCTTCTATTTTTACAAAATAATCAAGCTGGTAAAATAATACAGCTTCTCATTCCTATTATACCCCCAGTCTAATTGACTTGGATTCTCGAGAGTCAATTAAAACTGAATATGCTATTCCACCCAGTCATGGGAAATGGATGCATCTCTCTATTTTCTTTGTAGGTTTATATAATCTTCTGTGGGAAAATGCTCAAGGCTGTCTATCTACAAATACACTCAGTTTTGGAAAGAATTTGGTTGAAATTGGGAGGGGGGACTCCTGTGGATCTGTTGGGCAGCTGCCTCACTAATGCCACTGAGATGTTTCTAGATTGCTCTCAACGTGCCAGTTGGGAATGAGCTCAGCAAACCCTGAAAGCAGAGCCTCTACCCCTGGGTCTGCTGGAGTTGCCCATAGATGTATCCAATCAATTGAGAGAATGTAAATGGAGAGCTGAGTGCATCCATCACCTTGTAACTGAGTTTTCCTATAGATCACATGGTTTGAACTGGTGTTATTGATCTGGCACAAACTCTTCTGCATCTTTAATGGCCTCTTAATTGGGCAAAATGCTATTTTAAGAACATTCTAATGCAAGTACAGTTGTTATAGAAAAGTGGGAAAAATTCAAGAGTATGGCAAGCTATTAGAGCAACAGAAGTGTTTATTTCTTTGGTGAAATGGGTCTTCTCTTCACTATGGATCCAGAAACACAACTCAATCTCTGATTCTTCTGCCCAGGAGGATGTAAACCATCTTTAGAGAACATTTCAAATTTTTCTGCCAAATATTAGTCAGCTAGTGCCTGAGTTATTATAACAACACTTAGCATTTGTATATCACAGTGTAGTTTACTGAAATGTTTTCCTACGCATTATATTTTTAGATTCTCATTGATCCTGTGATTTGGATATAATTTAAGGTGATATAAAAGGTTTTGAGAGATTACATAATGTAAGACCACATAATGTAGTCTTTTTGTACTACTACTGCAGTAGTAGTATTTCTGGTAGTCACACCTAGGTCTAAATTTCAAGTCCATACTTTTTTATTAAATTGTGTGAGATATGGTTCATAATCACGCAGCAAGAGCACACATCAACTTATGGCTTTGACATGAGAGAAATTGAAGAACTCCTATAATAAAGCAAGTGGTCTCTATCCCAGGCATTATGTTAGGCTTTGGCATTGCAAAGATGAGTAGGACATGGTCCTACCCATAAACATCTAGCTCTAAACTCATTACTCAGAGGATGCATGAAAATAGGGAAAATTTCTGAAGGATCCCCTGTCATACTAGGTCCAAAGGAAAGTTAAGTCAGCTAACATCTCACTCCAAGTAAAGGTAGAAATCCTTATAATAACCCCCTGGCCTGCATATCTTACTCTTCTCATCTCTCTGATCTCATCTCCCCCACTGTCCCCTTCCATGACTCAGCTCCAACATCCCAATTCTCTTAATTGTTCCCTGAATGAACCATTTCCAGTCACTGTTTCTTCTGGCCACAGCTCTCTTCTTCCATATATCTGCTTGGCTAACTTTCTTACTCTCTCAACCATTATCTTCTTTAATATTCCAACTATACCTCTTCCCTCACCCTTTCCTAGTCTCCTGACCTTCCTATTTATTCTTTACCTTCCGTTTGTTTTTATCCATAGCACGAATTCCTCTATAACATAGTATAGACTTTCTTAATTTCTTTGGTGTTTATTATCTGACTGAACATTCTAGAATAAAGCCCCAGGACTTTATATTTATCTATATCCCAAAGCATCTAGAAGAGAGAGCATCTAGCACTCTCAGTATTTGTTGAATAAATATAATTCATATAGCACATGGCTTTGTGTCACAAGCCTTCTTATATATATTATTGTCATAATCTTACACACTTCTGGGCAGTAGCTTTTACTCTCCTCATGTCACAGATATAGAAACGAAGAGACAAAGAGCTTTAATATCCTGACTAAATTTGTACAACTGGTCTGCTACAGATTCTTCCCAGTATACCATGTTGCCTCAATCTGGCAAGGAGAAAGATTTAGACCATTGGTGCATAACTGCTATGTCTGGATAAAAGGAGTAGACAGCTCAGGGTAAAGAATTCTCAGGTACAGACATGGCTAGTTAGCAGAGGGTGGAGTTGTACACTTCCATATTTGAGTCCAGGGGAAACAAATGGGGTAAAAGGAAAAGGACCAGAAACATCCAAGAGCAGAGCTGTACCATGAAAGCAGGGTAAAGATCATTCCATGTAGGAATCAGGTGGAACAGAGTTGAAGGTAGGTCCCCCAGGAAGCCAGAGCAGAGTGGAAACACTGAAGTTGGTCTCAAACTGAAAGGTAACCTGCTTAAGGTCTTCAATAGATGGAGCTCCTTGATGGTGTCTCCTTCCTTCCTCAACCTGGTGTGCAGGCTAGAACATTTTAAAAAAATAAATTTTAATTACAAACATTATTCATTCTGTATATTATCTTCCCTTTGGATTAAAGCATACTTCTCCATGTCTCTGTCCACTGAGTCACAATCTTTGCTATATCAATTCTTCAGAAAGCTTCCAACAATACCTCCTGGAAGAGAACAATGGGCCAAGGTGTTTGGGAGGCAACAATGTGGTAAAGAGATGTTGTAGACTCAGACCCATCTATTCTGAATCCTAGCCTCACCACTTGCTAGCTGTACAACCCAGGAAAAGTTGCTTATGTATGTTAGCCTCAGTTTCCTGAACTGACAAATGGGCTTAATCATATAAAACTGTACAGCTGTAAAGAGTGAACATATATCAGATATTCAAGGGTATAGTATCGTGACCAGCAAATAACAGGTGTTAACCAAATGGTTGTTCCTTTTCCTTTTTTTTTTTTTTTTTTCCTTTTTTTTTTTTTTTTGCTCTCTTTAAAACACATGGCTAAGATTTGGCCTTCCTGTTCAATTCCAAAAATGAACTTCTGTGGTCATCCAGGAAACGTAGCCACCATGCTAGGGACATAAAGAACAATCATAATTGGGAGCAGTGGGAGGTAGTGATGGACCAAAAAAAAAAAAAAAACTTTAAGAAGAACTGTCCCTTACTTTTATTATTTGTATCATTGAGGTGCTTGGAATTTTAATGTATGGAATTTAAATTAGAAAGACATTTAAGGTTTGACTACAGGTGTTTAAACTGCAATAAAAAAGATTTAGAATTCTGACCAAAGAGAAAGATGCACCATTAAAGTTGAGACCCTTCATAACTTGAAATGACTCAGGTACCACTCAGATTTTTATGGGTCCAAAGTGAGACATGTTTTTTTTCTAGTTTCCTCTTTATCCTAAACTATACACATTAAAGAAGTCCAGAATGTTATCTGAACAGATGGCCATGTGCATAATTAAAAAAAATTCTGGAGTACATGTCACAGTTGACCTAATGCTTCACTTGGGGTCCAATGGTCCTTTTGATGAAAGAATCAAAATGTCTGACAGATCCTTTTCCTGATTAGGGTGCAAAGTTCAGGACAGAATCAGTAGAGAAAATGAAAATAAATTGATCCCAGTTTAGGTTTCATTCAAGGTGCTCATAGATAGATTTTTAGAAGAAAATAGTGGGGTAAATAGCTCATTCATTTCACGTTTACTGAACACCTATTATGGTATAGGCATTATGTGGCAGGCACTGCACTAGACCTTGGTGCATCAGAAATAAATAGAGCAGGCATGACTTTACCCTTGAGGAACTTAAAGTCTTCCTGGGGAAGAGAAGAGACTCTGTGTTGTAAATCAAAGAAGTGTTGCTCATGTACTGATAGATGTCAATGGAAGATACATTTGTGACTCTAAAGAGAGTCTTCAGTTTTCCCCGAAGAGTTGTTCAGGAACAGGCTTGGCAGCATGAGTTGAGTTTTAAAAAGTAAAGAGACACTGAGTGAATGAAGTCAAGGAGGGGGATTCTGAGAGGGAGACATCTGAGCAGGATGCATCCAATGATCTGCATGTTATCCGGTTACCACATTACCCGTGTGTCTGCATCATAGAATTCAAGTAGGAGGTCGGGGAGGTAAGACACAGGACTGGAGGGGTAGGAAGGGCCAGGTCACAGAGGGCTTCGCATACCCTGCTGAAAGACCAAGACATTATCCTGAAGGTTCTGGGGGCCATGCAGAGATCTACATCAGACATGCCAATCAGATCTGACATGTAGAGAGATGAGTCCCTGAGGACTGCTATGAAGTTCTGGAAGGTGTAACCTTAGTGACAGGGTAACTGTATAGGACATTTTTATAAGAATCTAGGTTAAAGATACTGAGGGTCTGTGCTAAAAACTGTCATTTTTAAATCATTTTTAAAAATTCTCCCAGGTTTCTCTCCTTTTGGGAGGTATTCCATGTGATGGTGCCCACTTTCTGCCTGTCTTTCGTTTATCCTGACCAAACTGCTCTGGAAGGTGAGTAAAACACAGGTGGTAAGTCTGACCAAGTCACCAGAACAGAACAAGATACACAGAGACCCACTTCCAGCTCCTCCAGCTCTCAGAGCCAGGGACCTGAGAAAGTACTGAGAGAAGAAAGACATTGCAATTAGGTTTTTCATTAGTGGGATGGATGAGAAACAGCTGAGGCTAGAGGAAATGTTCTGTTGGTGAAGCCAACAAGATCCAGAGAGGAGAGAAGAAAGAAATGCAAGCAAATGCTGAGGAATCCAGACACATGACCCTTATAGACCTTGGCATATGAGTGAGAGCCAGACAGGAGAGAAGTGGGGTTTGGAATCCTCACTTTTATTTTAGGAAATCTAAAATGGTCCGGCGAGAGACACCTGAAAAAAAAAAAAAGTCCAATTGTTCCGCTGAGAAAAACAGGAACACTCAAGTAGAACAAATTCACCCTGTACCCCGCCCCCCTTCACCAGTTCTTTCTTTCTTTGGAAAAAGATTGCAAAGACGGCATTTACAAGTGATTCTGCTGGGTGTCTGTGAAATTAAGGTAAAAAAAAAAGAACAAGGAAATGAGAGAAAGCAACTATATTTGAAACAATGAGAAGTCTCTGGAGTTGTGCTTAATGGCACTGTCACCCTGCAGGGCCATGAGGAAGGCTGCTGATGAGTCAAATGTCCTGGAGACAGACCTGTGCTAAGTGGAGAGCCAGAGAGACATCTGCAAAGATGAAAAGTTTTCGTTTAAAACACAGAAGGCTGGATTGCCCTGTGGCTTGCATGGTGTGTAACTTGGGTTTCCAATTTCTTGCTCCCCACCGCTCCTGCAGAAGTTCACATATTTTATTGAAAAGGTATGAAGACATGCACAGTGGGTAGTGTCTACAGCAAAATATATACCATACAAAGTATTGGCAAGCAGAAAGCCCTGGCAGATCTTGTAGATAAAATGCAGCCATGTTCAATTAACCGTACTAAAAATAAGCAAAAATGCAGACGTGAATTTAACAACTCATTCACCCTTTAAAAAGCAGTGTATTTCAAGTAGGAACAGTGGAATAAGCTATGGTCTAGGACATTTTAAAGAGATCTATGTCAAAGTTTTCTACCTTACCCATGAAGGGGTGGAAGAGAATGAGGAAGTACTTGGTATTTAAAAGCCAACAGCACTGGGTTTTGATTCTTCCTTATTTCTACTAATCATCAGAGATTTTTTTCCTTAATTATCTCCCCTGCATGGCTAGTTTTATCTTCTTTTGTAAATCCTGGAATGTTAGACTGGAAAGGCCCTTCGAGGTCTCTGAGAAGTCTCTATAAATGAGAAGACAGAGGCCCAGAGAGAGATGGCTAATTTTCAGGGTTTAATGATTGTCCTGGTAAGAGAATATTTACTGAATCTGGACTCAGAATTAATCTCAGAGCTGGGAATTTGGAGGTGAGGTGCGGATATATATTATTTTCTTGTGCCTCTTCTTAATTTAGTTAATTGATAGCTTAAGCAGCCTTCTCAAGCAGCAGGTTAAAAGAAAATGTTGGGTTGTATATATTTCCCTGATTATCAGAATAAGAGATGGAGCCATAGACAACCAAACAACCCTGTAGGCCAATCTGCTTATTTGAAACCCTGGGACAGTTGTTTTCTGAGTTTAAAGAGAATGTAATCTTGCTCTCTTGCTGGCATCCATGAAAAATATATAGGCAGCTAACAACTTCATCATGCAAAGAGGCCAAAATGGTGCATAGGGCATTAAGACTCTGTCCCTTAAGGTTATAGAGATTAAGCAATGCAACCAAACTTCCAAACAAGAAATTGAAAGCCAAGGGAAGAAAATGAGTTCTCCTCTCAAGATCTTCTCTTCTGTTTTACTTTTTATAATAAAATATGGACGAGGATAAATTATGCATTACTTTTTGCTTTCTTATCTCCCCTTTGACTCCTAGTGTTTACTGCTGAAATTTACTCAGATTATCTCAGCACAGGATTTAAAAAATGGTAAAATCATTGGCATTTTAAGTTAAATTGTTCCTGCCATTGACATGCAACTTAATGAAATGCTGCCTCAAGTCATTGCTGAAATCCATTCCCACCCTGATTGGCTGCTTCACTCACTCCCTCAATATTGCCCTCTTGCTTGCTTGCCGTGAGCAGTCCGATTCTTTGCTGAAAATCTAGGAATCTTGGGTCATTTATGTAGTGTCTGACATTAGTAGTCAGTTGATTCTACATGGATAAGGCAACATAAAAGAGAGGTACCATTTTTTTTTCTAATGTAAAGGTTAATTGTGGTTTGTCCATCCCATTCACTTATTTAAAACATATTTACTGAGCCTCCTGTGTGCCATCCTTACTCTTCTTGATGTTTGCTCAGCCTTAGTTTCTTCCCCTATGCTGTCACTGTATGATTTTCTGAAAGCCCAAATGTGATTCCTCATTCTGTTAGAAACTCCCCAATGGCTTTTCATTGCGTAGGAAATCTCTAAAGTCCATAGCCTAACTTTCTGGGGTTTGATCCCGATTTAAGTCTTTAATTTCACCCCCTGCCAATTCCATTTTATATTTTCTCTCCTCTTGTTATACCATCACATTGGCGATTCTCACTGGCCATGCCAGTATTTCTGCCCTCATCCATCTGGGGAATCTTATCTCATGTTTTCCCTGTAGGGGAAAATCAAATATCTCAAACTTTCCTTAACCATCCTATCCAAACCGCCTTTTCTTATTGTCTTATCACTTTACCACTTGCATTCTATGGTTCAGCCAATAAGCACTTGCTGGAAGCTAAACCACATGCTAAACCACACTCTAGGTGTGGTGGACAGTGCTTGCAGGCAGAGTCATCCAGGAGACAAACCATAACTGATTAATTGCAATTATGGTAAATGCCACCAAGGAGAGGTGCAGGATTCTTTAAGAGCATAAGATAAGGCAAAGAGAAGGCGTGTTATTAGGGTGTTGGAGAAGGCTTCTATTATGACAGCTATTAAACTAACATTATAGCTATTAAACTGGTACAACCATCGACTTATTTTACTTTATCACTTACACGCATTAATTCCTGGGGGTTAAGGACCCATCTTATTCATCTTTCTATTACCAGTGACTAGCAAGGTAACTGACATACTGTAGAAATACAGAATATGTTTTCAAACTCAACACCTTAGGCTAATGACCAGACATCAACGCTTGCCTTTCTTAATAAGTTTTGATATTTTCATCTTTTTTGTTTAATGTTTTATTTATTTCTAGGAGATAGAGAGAGACAGCGTGAGCACGGGAGGGTCAGAGAGAGAAGGAGACACAGACTCCGAAACAGGTTCCAGGCTCTGAGCTGGCTGTCAGCACTGAGCCCAACGTGGGGCTCGAACCCAGGAACTGTGAGATCATGACCCAAGTGAAAGTCGGACGCTTAACCGACTAAGCCACCCAGGCGCCCCAGTTTTGATATTTTCTATGTGGAAAAACAAAGTATTTGTTCTGTGAGGTAGGTTTTATTATGTTCATTTGGTGTCTGACAGACTGGAATTTTGAGAAGGTAAAAAAATTTTTCAGGTGCTTATATCCCTAAAATACTTGGAGCTCTTACAAACGGATACATTTAAGTACAAATAGGAAAAAAAAATAGGCCGATGAATTGAAGAACTATGGTTGGGTTCATGGCCATATGAAAGGATGCTCTACCTACCCCAAGAGTGATCAAGGAAATACTAATTAAAATGAGATGGTAATATCGGATTGTATTATTTTAAATCACAACCAACCTCACTTAAGGATTGGGTTTCTTTTCCAGGTTCACAAGTGCTTCCTTCTACTTGATTCTTACTTTGATTTCCATGTTTGTCTTCATCAGCCGATATATTTTCTGAGTGTTAATGCTCCAGACGTAGCCTGGATACATTTTCTTTCTTTTTCTGTCTTATTATATTTTAAAAAGGCATTTACTCAATTATCGGTTTTTCAGCGATTTGAATTAAATTAAATAAGCAAATTGAATCACCCAAGAACCACAAAAGTGTCCAAAATAAAATAAATAGCCTCCTTCTTTCTTTTTTACCAAACCTGCTACCTTTGTTTATTTAGTTATATATGTCCCATATTAAAAGCATTTTGATTTGATTCCTTTTGGTTTATGAAAATGGATCAGATGATATTACTTTGTAGTAAAGTAATTTGTTTTATTTAACCTAAGGCAAACCATAATCACTCTCCCAAGTCAATATAATTAAAGCTACATCTGCTTTCATAGATCTTAGTATTTTCTAGCATGGTATATTATTATGAAAACATGCCCTACATGGTTCAGATTGGTACCCATGTTTTGCTTGTACATGCAATTCAGCAATTAGTCCTTATCTTTTTGTATTACTAATATTATATTTTATTATTATCAAAAGTCCTTTTGTTGACTCCAAATATATATGCACTTTCAATTTCATTTTTTGTTTTTTTATTTATTTGAGTATAGCTGACACGCGATGTCACACTACATTATGTCAAGTGTACAGCTGCTCTCTATGTCATGCTATGCTCACCACACAGTGTTATCACAATCTTATTGACTATATTGCCTCTGCTGCACCTTTACTCCCATGACTGCACTTCTTCATTGTCGTAAAAATTATCAGATTACTTTCCACAAGTGTATATTTATTTTCTCACCCAAAATACATGAAAGTGCCCATTTCCCAGCATCCTTACCAACCCTTGATACTTACAATCTCCTTTCATTTTTGCCAATCTGATACGCAAACAATTCTCATTAAATGTTTGCTTTGAGGGGCACCTGGGTGGCTCAGCCAGTTAAGCATTGACTTTTGCTCAGGTCATGGTCTTAGTTTGTGAGTTCGAGCCCTGCATCCGGGCTCTGTGCTGACAGCTGGGAGCCTGGAACTTAATTCAGATTCTGTGTCTCCCTCTCTTTCCGCCTTTCTTGCTCATGCTCTGTCTCTATGTCTCTCTCTCTAAACTAAAAAAAGCATTAAAAAGTATATATAATATTTGATTTTCATTTCTGTTGGGTATCTATGAGATTGAACATCTTTTCAAATGTTTATTAGTCATTTGTATGTTCTCTTTCACGAATTGCCAATCGTATTCTCAGCATTTTTTTTCCTGTTGGGCTGTTGGAACATTAATCCTTTGTCTGTTGATACATTGCAAATATTTTCCTTTATGGTTAGTGCTTTTATATTTTATCTTTAAAATTCTTAATTACGTCAGTCATAAAATATTCTCCTATATTCACTTCTAAGTGGCTTAAGTTTGGCTTTTCTTGCTTAAATCTTTATTTCTTTTATCTATTTTTTTCACTGTATTTTATTTCTGGCTTTTTTTCTTTCTCTGAACACAGAGCTCTTAATGGTATCTATTGCTCGTAACTAGTATACTGCTGTGAATCTCCAACATGGTATTGAATCGTGGCAGTATTTTCAAGGCATTAATGAGGAACTGTTAAGGATTTCTAGCCAGGGAGGAACACAATAATTGACTTAATTATTATAATTTTCTACTATAGTAAACACTACTCCCATTTATTGAATGTACATTATGCTCTAGGACCTTTATGAAAATAATTTATAATATTCTTAGCAAGCTTGAATGGTGGTTGATACATTTAAGTACAAATAGAAAGAAATATATAGGCAGATGAATTGAAGAAATATGATTGACTCATAGCCATATGAAAGGATGCTCTTCTTATCCCAAGAGTGATGCAGGAAATACTCATTAAAATGAGATGGTAATATCAGATTGCCCATTTTCCAGATGCAGAGATTGAAATTCACTTAGGCCAGAGCCTGGCATACAGAATGAAATGAACAGTGAAGCTAGATCTTGTGTTCAGGTTGTCTGACTCCAAAGAACAAACCGTCCTGCCTCTTAACCGCTGTTCAACTCAGGTAACTATCTTTGCTTTTCTGTTTTTGTCCACCTTATACCACGCTGTTCCTATCTCTAGGCTTTTCCTCACCAAATTCCCTTGTGTTGTAATTCTGTCTTTCTTCCTTGGGGCTGAAAGGAAGCAGAAAGGATCAGAGATGTGGGTCAGATGTGAGAATCGGTAAGACCCCATGCTGGGCAAAGGAAGGGGGCACATGGAGTTACTAAGGCAAACAAACATCCGGGGAGTGTGAGAATCCAGGGTCAATAGCCACTTCCACCACATATTAGCTTCGTGAAGTGCAGGGGTCCAGCCTCTGCAAGCCAGGGTTGACCCGGAGAGTGATGATTAGAGTCGGCGAAGAAGACACGGAGCCAGCCCCTTCAGGTGGACTGCTCACATTTATTTTTCAGTTTAGGATTTTTATAGCAAGTCCAAACAATCATGTTAAACAATTTACATTTTTTGAAAACAGTTACGGGATTTAATATTCCTAAATGTTCTTAGCAACAGTGATTTCACAGTACAAGATTTCTACTTAAATTGATAATATTTAACCAGGTAGTCATAACAGAGTTCTACATATTCTTTACCACACATGGCAGGAAATAAGTGAAGCATATAACCAGAATGCATGAAAACAAAGTGCCCTTTGAATGTTTAAATTCAGTGGGCATGCAAAAACAGGATATACTTGTACCCGCGGTTATAGGTAATAGACTCACAACCCCTTACTAAGAAAGAACAATGTCAACCTTTATCATAGATGATGTATGGAAATGTTTTACGTGGATCAACTAGAATTTGGTCTCTGCATTTACCGATCTCATTCTTTGGCCAGAACAATCCATAAGTTGCCTCACAGGCTTGAGGTTAGCAGGCAAATATTTCTCTAACTTTTCCAAGAAAGTCCTCCAAAACTAGTAAGTCTTGTTTTTTTGTTTGCTTATGGTGTAATATGTATTCTTACCAGCAATTAGACCCATACAAGGGAAATGAATTCAGGGTCCCTTATAGACCCCATGCATACCGGACTGTCTCCAATTTTGCTAATTGCTACAATATTCATTAGACAACATCTGATTGAGGCGGCAGACATGATATTGAGGTACATTCCATTTTGGAGGAAGAGGGGGAACTTTGGGCGATTCTGATTTCATATTAACCCTAGAATAGACTAACAGCAAGTGACAGTAAAAGGCACAGACTAAGCAGAGAAGAAGAATTCTTCAGGGGTTTCTACAGACTGCCTGGTAGTCTTTTTCCACAGGTTTTTCCCTGGGCCTTGCCATCAGGGATGACCTGCACAGTTTTGGTCTCCGGCAGTGAAGCCAGTGAAGGTGTATGTTCCTGACATTTAAGTTTTCATTCCATATACTTTTTTTTTTTGTCATTCCATATACTTTTTTTTTTTAATGTTTTATTTATTTCAAGGAGAGAGAGAGAGACACAGCGTGAGCAGGGGAGGGTCAGAGAGAGAGGGAGTCACAGACTGAAACAGGCTCCAGGCTCTGAGCTGGCAGTCAGCACAGAGCCCGACGCGGGTCTCGAACCCACGAACCGCGAGATCACGACCCAAGCGAAAGTCAGACGCTTAACCGACTAAGCCACCCAGGCGCCCCTGTCATTCCATATACTTTTAAATCTACAAAGTGAGGTTAAAAGTCACGCTTAATGGGTATGGCTGTTTTATAACTCACTTGATAATTTTAGTGAAATACAAGGCATAAGAAAAATGCTTTTTAAATGGTAGACGTTTTATATTGAGGATTTAACCCGTTTTATGTGTGTATCTTGTCTCTCTGTCTACACCCGTGCTGGCCAATACACTTGTCTCTAGCAAATGAGGCTACTGAGCTCTGGAAAAGTGGCCAGTGATGTGTGGTAAGCTTGAGATGCATACCAGATTTTGACGACTTAGTACAAAAGAGAACATAAAGAAACTTACTAATTTTTTTAGTATTTATTAATGATAATATTATTGATATATTGGATTACATGCAACATACTAAAGTTCATTTAATCTGCTGTTTACTGTATGTGGCTACGATCATTTTTAAATTTATTTTTAAAATAATTAAAAAAATAAAAAAATTTAATTTGTATTTATTTTTGAGAGAGAGAGAGAGAGAGTGAGGAGTGAGCAGGGGAGGAACAGAGAGAGAGAGACACACACACACACAGAATCTGAAGTAGGCTCTAGGCTCTGTCAGCACAGAGCCTGATGAGGGGCTCAAACTCATGAACTGACTGAGCCACCCAGGTGCCCCAAGAGACTATTTTAAATTACATAGGTGCTCTTCTTTCTATTTCTGTTGGAAAGCACTGATCCACGTAATGCATTTCTTTGGGGCAGGAACCAAGTTCCACTGAATGAATTGGTGTCCTTGAGTCCAATCTTTCCCTTCCTGTAATCTATCCTTCACTTTGCTGTAGAGTTTACTTCCTTAAACACAAATCTAGTTTTGTCTACTCTCCTGCTTAAATGCCTTTTATTGGTTTCTCAATGCCTGATGAATAAAATCCAGCCTTCCCAATACCTTTACAAAGCTCACCAGGCTCTCCACCCTTCAGTCCTCAACTTCACCACCTCGGGAAGGTAAGTCACTCTTACCCCTCTGTAATATGTGCCTGATAATGAAGGCGACATCTAGCTTTTTGTTCAAACAACATGGGACACTTTCATGATGAGAAAAGGGTGCTGTCAGTAATGATATTGGGATAACAGGCATAAACTGGAATTGGCCCAAAAAAGCCCCTTTTTTCGTCCAGCTTTGCTGAGCCACAGGTCATGTGTTTGCTATTGCTGTTCCTTCCACCTAAAATACTCTTCCTCCTCTTTCCTGCCAGGGCTCTCTTCCAATCATTTCTCAGATTGTAAACATTTCCTTAATGGTCCCCCAAGGCCACTACCCATGGGGCACTCTGCTGGAGTGATTTCCGGACACACTGCCTATCCTACCCTCTCTCCTTTGTTATTAGGGCCTCTTCCCCTCCACTGTCTGTCTATTTCTTTTTTTTTTTTAATTATTTATTTATTTATTTATTACAAATAGTTTATTGTCAAATTAGTTTCCACATAACACTCAGTGCTCATCCCCACAAGTGCCCTCCTCCATGCCCATCACCCCCTGCCACCCACATCCATCAGTCCTCAGTTTTTGTCAGCATTCAAAAGTCTCTCATGGTTTGCTTCTCTCCCTTTCCCCCACCATTTCCTCCCTTCTTCTCCCCCTTGTTCCTCTGTCAAGTTCCTCCTAATCCTCCTATACGTGCAAACATATGATATTTGTCCTTCTCTGCCTGACTTATTTCGCTCAGCATAACACCCTCAAGGTCCATCCATGTGGTTACACATGGCCAGATTTCATTGTTTCTCATTGCCATGTAATATTCCATGGTATAGATAAACCACATCTTCTTGATCCATTCATCTGTTGATGGACACTTAGGCTCTTTCCATGTTTTAGCTATTGTGGAGAGTGCTGCTATGAACATTGGGGTACATGTGCTCCAATCAACACATGTACATTGGGGTACATCAGCATTTCTGTATCCCTTGGGTAAATTCCTAGCAGTGCTATTTCTTGATCACGCGAAATGTATCTTTTTACCATTGTCTCCCCAGCACCCAGCCCATGGCCTTGCCTAGATTTGGCATTTGAAAATCATTTCCAAATGAATATTAATTGGCTCTTTCCTCTCATCCCAGCTAAGATCCACAGCCACAGAGGCCTGTTTTGTGGGCATATTGGTGGGGGTGCTACCATCTTCCATGAGGGGTTTCTCCCGAGCTGCGACTTAACCTCTCTGAGAGTCCACATCTCTGCTTCTGCAAGTGCATGTGTGGTTGGTGATTGTAGGGAATTCCCATTCCCAGATTATATGACAGTGGGCCACACAGAGGAATGAGAACATGAGAGGTGGCGGGAAGCTGTTTGTTGGGACAGTCATAAAACTGCTTGCTTCTCTCTCCCTGGGAGGCACAGACGGAGGCAGAGGCGGCTGCTCTGCCTCAGACCTTTCATTAAGGCTTGTGAGCAAAGAACAGTGGTGCTCAGCAGGGCTCCTACTGGTACTAGCATTTCCTCCCCACACCAGGGAGCCCTTTGTCCCTGTGCTTGGTGGGGAGGCCCTGGGACTCCTCCTCCCGGAGAACATATGTTTACAAAGTAAAAACAGTATTTTATGGAGCCTGGAAATCAGAAACCGTAATCACTAATGAGATTTATGAAATTCAACCCAAGCTGACTTTGACTTTCCTAATAAAACATAGCTTGTCTTAGCATGCCCACAGTATTGTCACAGTGGACGCCTCTGGAGGCTAAGGCATGTCCTCTTTGAATTATGGATTGATTAAAAGGAGCACAATGTGTTATTTGAAGGTTGTGTGAAGGCTAAATAATCCCATCTGTGTGAGACAGGATCCGATATTTTATACTGTCTGTGGAGATTCGTCCAATTATGTTTTATGGTCTAGTCTCAAAGATTCCAGCCTCTTCTTTTATTTAACGCTGCAAGTGAGTGTTCAGCAGGACACACTCCCCTGAGGTAGAGAAGATGGGGAGGTTGGGATCTGAAAGTCATAAACCGAGGTCGTTTTATGGGATGAGGAACTCCCTTTGAATTCTTCCACTGTACCAAACAAGAGAGAAAAAGATGGGTGCAGGTCCTGATGTGACCATGGAGCTGCTGAGCAGGTCTGGGTCGTGGTGCAACCTAGCGGGTCCTTTCCACATGGTGAAAGCCTGACTCAGGTTGGAGGTGAGCTTTGCAGTCAGTCATATTCTGTTTTTAGGGCCCCAAAGAGGCTGGTGGTGCTGGGTGAGACTTCTACCTCACAAAACATTCAGCAGGTGCCCTTTTAATTTTTTTACATGTATTTATTTATTTTGAGAGAGGTAGTGTGATCAGGGGAAGGCAGAGTGAGAGAGAGAGAGAGGGAGAGAGAGAGACTCCCAAGCAGGCTCTGTGCTGTTAGCTGAGAGCCCAACGTGGGGCTCTATCCCACAAACAGAGAGATCATGACCTAAGCAAAGATCAAGAGTCAGACGTTTAACCGACTGAGCTACCCAGACACCCCAGCAGCAATTGCTCTGCTTAATGGCACGTGTATTTGTTTTGGCCATTGTTTCCAGATATTTCAACTCATTTGCTTCCTATATTTATCAGGCTGTGATTTGGCTATTTCCTAACAGAAAGTCCACACTCATAAATGATGGCTAAATAAGTGAATGAAGGCCTGATTTCTACAAATTCATTCAATCTGCTTGTTCCAGGAAATAGCAGACAAAGTGAGAAGGGTACAGATTTGTCCTATAGCTTATCTGCAGACAAGCATGCTCTTTCTCAGAAGGCTACACTCTACTTATTGTAAGATGTAAGTTCTGAGAAGCAGAATAAACAGTGTCAAACTTTCCCAAATGCTCTCATCTGCTTTCTGGGGCAAGTGAGGTGCTTGATTTCAAATGTAAGTTATTGAATAAATAATGAAATGTGAGTTACTATCTTCTTAGATATCTTTTTTTTTCTGCCAAGAATTAGTTGACCCAAGCATGGAGACCTGAGCTGAGCTGGGCCCTTTTCCAGGTCTTTTGAATTTGGGAGAGGAAATCCTGGGTCTTCTCAGTAGGTGAAGTTGAGTGATGAGAAACGCCAAAGCTGTTGTATCTGGGTTCTCCGTCTTATGGAGAAAGCTTCTGTAAAGATGGAAGCTGACCTGCAATAAATGCTAGGGAGTAGGAGGGAGGGAGAGAGGGAGAGAGAGAGAGAAAGAGATAGAGAGAGGAAGAAGGAGGAGGAGGGGGAGGAGGAGAAGGAGGAGAAAGGGAGGAGGGGAGGGGAAGGGGAGGAGAAAGAGAAGAAGCCACCTTATTTTCTTTTTTCATAGCGGTTAGTTTTATCCCTTATCTTTCTTTGGTTGTGTGAGCCAATATATCCCTGTTATTTCCTAAGCTCGTTGAGGTCTGATTCTGTCACTTATAAGAACCAACTTCCACAACCAACATCAAAATGAAATCTTCTTCTACTCTTAGTAAACCCTCTTCCAATTGCCCTGGGCATTTATAAATCAACTTAATGGATTAGAAAAGTTGTATTTCTTTTTCTCTGAAGTCAAAAGTCTACTTTCTCAGAAGGATGATATCCCAAATTAGACTCATTCTGTAGCTAAGAAATAGCCATATTTAGTCTTCCCAGTTTTGTCCATGTAGGCAACCTTAGTCAGTGGTCACTAAGACAGACTCTTGTTAAAAGCACAGAGGATACTCACAGCTTTCCTGTTTGATAGGGATATATGTTGGGCAAGGACTTCTGAAATGTAGACCCCAAGACAAAATAAATACTCAAGAATGATAGCCTCTCTCCCCTTCTCCTTTTCTCCTCCTCTCTTTTTCACAGAAGTCCAGAAGGATGGGTTGTCAAATGCGTAACGATGGGAAGCTTCACTCCATCAGGGGCTCGAGTTCTTTCTTTCTGATTATTCCACCATTCCTTAGAATGCTGGTTGAGCTGGCCCATCAGCAAGTACACTTTCCAGCTTATGGGAAAAGGGAAAGAGCTCACACAGAGTACAAGAACATTTTACTTACGGAAGGGATGGGAAGTTGCGCATATTATTTTTAGATCATTGATAAGAATTGGCATATGGAAGGCTGCAGCCAGGGAGGCTGGGATGTGCAGTTTCTAGCTGGGCAGCCATGTGCCTTGCTGACACACAGGATGCTGGGAGTTTATTGCTAAGAGGAAGAAGGGGAAGGGTCCCCAGATGGCTCAATCCGTTAAGTATCTGACTCTTGATTTCAACTCAGGTCATGATCTCAGGGTCATGAAATTGACCCCGCATTGGCTTCGACAATGAGTGTGAGGTCTTCTTGGGATTCTCTCTCTCCCTCTTTCTCTCTCTCTCCCTCTCTCTTGCTTGCTTATGCTCTCCCACTCTCTCTCTTTCTCAAAATCAACCAATAAATAAACATTAAAAAAAAGTAAAAGGAAGAAGGGGAGAATGTGTACTGTGGGAAAATTACCAGGTTCTGCCATGTGTTGCTAGAATATTACTATAGGAAAGTGAATGTACTTTCTCCTTAGCTAATAGATCACTAACCAGAATTTCCCATGTGCTAAAAACACACAAATCACAGTTTGCTATCCCTCAAGCTACTGTCCTCTTTTCATTTAATTGACCACCAAATTTCTATAAAATAATCACTTGCACTCAATGCACCAACTTTCCTACCACCTGCTTACTCTGTAACCCATGGTAATCTGATTTCTGTGCCTACTACATCTTATATGAACAAGCTTTCTTTTTAAAAAGAAAATTTTTTTAATGTTTATTTATTTTGAGAGAGAGAGACAGACAGACAGAGCACGAGCAGGGGAAGGGCAGAGAGAGAAGGAGTCCCAGAATCCAAACAGGATCCAGGCTCTGAGCTGTCAGCACAGAGCCTGATGCGGGACTGGGACCCACGGACTGTGAGGTCATAACCTGAGCCAAAGTTGGATGCTTAACTGACTGAGCCATCCAGGAGCCCCTGAAAAAGCATCCTTATGGGTCAGAAATGGCCTCCAGTTCCCTTCACTTTCTCATCTGCATTGGCTGCAGTGGAAGATTTTTTTCTCTTTCGGAAACACATTCATTGCTTCCTATGACTCAGTGCTCTCCTGATTCTTTTTCTACTCCTTTAACCATAGCTCCTCTACCTTTCCCTTTGACCATCTTGTTCCTCTCACGCTATAAATGTGACATTACCTGTGGGTATAAATTCCTGAATTCTTTACCTATCCTTCAGTAGTTTTCTCAGTGGCTTTGGCTAACTTCCAGGTTGACCTAAATTCCATGCCCACACTCCCTTTGTCTTATTACAATTTGCCTTCTTTTCCCACAGTCGTGCTTACAAAAGGATCCTGATACACAACCAAGCACAGTCCCCAATTAGCTTCCAATGACCCAGTGTGCCGGTGATTTCTCTGGTATATCAGAGCTCATTGGATTCCCAGGAACAGAAACTGCCTGAACAAAAAAAAAGAAAAGGATTCAGAGAGCTAGTTGGGGGACACCCAAAAGTGGTCAATGCCAGCAAAAGACTGGAAAGAGGGGACAGAGTTATCTTTCCTCTTGCTGCTGCTGCATGTGCACATCCCTGCCCTGGCCTCGTTCTCCTCGGAGACTGAACAGGTCCAGGTAGGGCATAGCCGATAACAGCTCCCAAAGTTCTTTATTCTCAATTTCCATTATCCAGGGTGAGACTGATTTTTCTCCCCTCTGTCTCTTTTTCCAAAATCCATGGGAAAAATTCCAGTGGATATGGGAGAATGGAAGTACTCAGAAGAAAGCAGAAGCATGGTATCCAGAGAAGAAGACATTTCGGGGAGCCCACTCTAAACTATATCCAGTGAAGTCACCTCTTTCTCTCTCTTTTTTTTTAAGTTTTTAATATTTTTATTTATTTCTGAGAGAGAGAGGCAGAGTGAGCAGAGGACAGTCAGAGAGAGAGGGGGACACAGAATCTGAAGCAGGCTCCAGGCTCTGAGCTGTCAACACAGGCCTGACGCGGGGCTCAAACCCAAAACCTATGAGGTCATGACCTGAGCCAAAGTTGGACGCTTAACCGACTGAGCCACCCAGGCACCCCAAAGTCAGCTGTCTCTTAAATGCAAGCACTAACACACATCAGAGCTATACCAAAGTGGAAAAAACGTCAGACTTGATGTTAAGAAATCTGCTTTTTTTTTTTTAGCCTGCCATTATTTTAGCTGCATGCTGTGACAAGTTTATGAGTGCCAATATTTCCATCACATCGAGTTCTCTACATCCTGTATATCTTGTGATAAGTGAATGACATTCTAGATACAAAACTGACTAGTTTAGTACCCAGCACATATTAGATATCTAATAAATGTTAGTTGAATCTAGTTGGCCAAGACATCCCAAAGGGAAAGAAAGATGCTGGTCCAGTCAATTTGGGCAATCACTTTCCTCAGGGCTGGCACAGAACACAAAAGTCCTGTTTCCAAATAATTCTCATCTACAAAAGGCAAAGTATTAATGTATGTAACTGTTCTCCATCGGGTGAATTGGCTATGGATATTCTATGCAGTGCTTAATTGGCCTTGCCAGTTCATTAGGAATTGCAGAACGATGTCACAACCCTCCAAAGGAAGATGAATGGTGGCCTGCTTGCTCACATAATAGGAAGCTGCACATCAGCTGAAAAGTGCACAAAGAAAACTTTCTCAGCTTTGTCTGGGCAGAAGAAATGTTTTGGTTCAATTCAAATCAGGCTCGTGGCCTCTTTGCCGTGTTGTGCTGGATATAATTCTGTGAACAATAGGAGTGTCTGGTGCGGGAATGCAAGAAAGATTATATCCTCAAACCTGAAGGTATTGATTATGTTTGTCTGGGAATGAGAAGAACAAGGACCTATTACTTGGGAGTTTGTTTCTCTGAGACTCTCGGTTCACAAATGGATGTTTTATTTGTACACTTTCGATGTTTGACTTCTAAACTCTGCTCCGAAATCCTACTGAAGGTTTGGGATGAATCAAGGTGATGCTGAGGTTTGGTAATGCACAAAGTGGGAAGAAATATGAGGAGACAAATTCCATGCTTCCATAAAGACGGCAAGAGTTTCCAGTGCTCTTGGGAACAGCGAGACAGAGGGACGGCCCATTTGTGTTCATAAAATTTTTACAGGCTCCCAGTTTGTTTGCTGACGGTGAGGGCATGGAGGGCCAGGGGCCAGAGTTAATCACGTAGGCTCATTAAGAGCCCACATTCCACAAGTACTTGCCAGATAAAGCAGGCCAAGACCTCTAGCACACAGAAGTACAGTCAAATCAATTTTCCACATGGATCTCTTTTGATCTACAAAATAACATCATAAAGTTCAATCACACAAGCGCGTGCAGACATATACATGTATGCGTATATGTGCAGTATCTTTACACAAAATATATACAATATTGTTTACATAATATATATGTACATGCATATAGAAAACACAAACACACACACACACACACACACACACACACACACACACACACACACACAGAATGAATTGCCATCCAGAGGAAAAACCAGCAAGAAGGGCAGGCTTGGAACTCTCAGGCATGAATGAAAGTTGCAGTCCACAGGCAAAATTTCTTTCTCCTTAGGGAAACCTCAGCCCTACTTTTAAGGTCTTTCAAATGATCAAATCAAACAACCTAGGTTATTAGGATAATCTCCCCAAATTCGAGTGAACTGATTATGGACTTTTTCTCATCTGCTTTTGTATCTTCACAGCAACTGCTGAGATTAGTGTTTGGTTGTGTAATTGGCATCGTCCTTAAAAAAACTGTTTTTTATTTTACTAGAAAAATGGGTTTATTCAGGAATAACGGAGAAATTACACTTAGGAACATTCAAGCTATAGATAACTATAGACGAATCTGAAAAGACAAAGGGAAGGTCAGCTTTTATTAGGTTTGGGGAGGAAATTGAGGAGGATTTTGTTCTGAACAAAATTTATTGGAGAAGACCAAGAGTTTAAAGTTGTGGCAGTTTCTCACTGGTTATTGCTGGGGCAGAGAGATTTTCCTTTTTTTTTTTCTTAAAAGCAGGAGATGAAATTCCTATGTGAAAAATGTCCTCTCTCCTCAAAGCGATTCTTCTCTTCTTTCTTCCTGCTGGTCACACATGCTGCCATGAGTGAAATGTGTGTGAGAGCTCCCTGTTCAGGGCTTCCCAGCTCAATTTTTTTAAGATTTTATTTTACTATATTTTAAATAGTCTCTACCCGACATAGGGCTCTAACTCACAACCCTGAGATCAAGAAATCTCAGGGTTGCATGCTTTACAGACTGAGCCTGCCAGGTGCCATACAGGCTCCAATTTAAATGAGGTTTCCTTTGGGACACTTGGGTGTCTCATTCAATTAAGTGGGCTGACGTCAGCTCAGGTCATGATCTCACAGTTCATGAGTTCGAGCCCTGCATTGGGCTCTGTGCTAACAACTCAGAGCCTGGAGCCTGCTTCAGATTCTATGTCTCCTTTTCTCTCTCTCTCTCTGCCGCATCCCCACGTGTGCATGCTCTCTTCTCTCTCAAAATAAATAACCATTAAAAAATAAAAAAATAAATGAAACTTCCTTTATTTTTACACTGGAGAGTATAGTCCAGCCAAACTGACACATCAAAAAAATTTAGTTAATAAATTAAGTCAATAAAATGCAGAGAAGAAATGTCTACTTCATTCAATTATTTCATAACGTTATTAATATTTACATGAAATGTTCTAATGACATAGTATTTTGTTTAATTAAACAGATAGTAGTATTTCTAGTTTGGAAATATTTGGCCATTATGTTTTTGAATATATTGAAATAATAAAAAATATATAACTATGTTCAATATTTCAGACAAATTTCCCCCGTTATTTTATTTGAATTACTTAGGTGGGCTATCCATAGATTGTTTTGCAACTGACTTTGTGTAAAGAAAATAATAATTATGGGACTGTTGGGGGGTTACATTCATCATCATTCAATATTCCCAGGAATCTGGGGGTTATTATACCCATTTTTGTAGTTGAAGAAACTGAGGCTTAGAGAGATTAAATAACCCGCCCAAGGTCACACAATAAGAAATGGGGTCTGGCTGATTCCAAGGCTTGAGTTTACCCCCACTGGACCACATTTGCCTACGGTTATTGTCCACTGACGAACAGACTTATCATGCCCTAGGAACTGTGGCAAATGACCATGTCTAATATTTATTGGTCCTCCTTGCTTTTCAATATCACTCGAGTCTAATTTTAGAGTTGGATTGAGTTAATAAAACAGAATGAGCAGATGCTAAAGGCATATCCCTTCTGCCCAGAGTCAGTTAACTGGCCTCAGGGAGGGATGGTGGGAAGGAAGGGGGTCAAAGCTGACCAGAGATTGGGAAGAAGGAAGAGATGAACAGTAAAAATTTAATTAGCCACATTTAGGCATTCTCCCTGGGGCGTTGTTACTAGACATGTTTGAGAAATTCACTAAGCTTCTGGAAGAATGGTGACTTTAAAAAGCAGAGTTCTGGAGAAGTCCTGATTCTGAATTTGTTCTTGATAATTTGACTGACGTTGGACAAATCACTTTATCTCTTTTTGTCTTCATTTCCTTCCTTACAAAATGCAGCAAATTTTATGGAACTCGCTCTACACAGTCCTCAAGGGAAGGTGTGTGGATAAAATCAACTGAAAGTTGGGAAAATTCTACAGAAAATGTCTTTTATTTTAAAGTGCTATGCAAATACGGTGTGTGATTATGGGTGCAGGATACAACCTGCCTTCATTTCTTAAGAGTTGAATCATTTCCAGACAAATCCTCTGACTGTCCAACCTCCATCCTTCTTTGACCCTGTGGCCTATCCATGACTGGGGTCTTTGAGTTCCCCCAGTTTCACTGCAACCAGCATGGCATCCCTTTTAGCTTAATGCTTCTGGCTGGAGTAAATTCATAAACAGCTCTTTTGAAACTAGAGCCTGGTGCTCACTGTCTGAAATATCTTCTTTATCAAAACATCCAGAATAGAGCAGATCCACCAGGGGATAGCATATACAATGCTTTTTTTTTTTTCCCCTGAAGAAGAACTGCGTTGTTCAAAAGAGATGGCTTCAGATTCCCTCCCCTTACCCCATCCAACCAGGTGCTTTCTGTTGCACTATTATTAGAAACAGCTGTAGATGAAACATTTGATGAGGCTTTTTCTTCCACTTGAGCATTATTCTTATAATCCTCTCAATGAGATCAGCTTAACCTTGATCTGTTTGAACTAAAGATTTTTTTGCCTATATGTGTTGACTCCCAATTGCCTATGGAAACAACAGCATTGGGGATGAGCCTTGAAAACAACAATTGTCAAGCTGTAAGCATACAAACTAACACTGTGATTTGCTGTAGCCAACAGAATACAACGGAAGTCATGGTGTGTCACTTCCAAGGCCAAGCATCAGCACTTCCACTTGCCCTCTTGGAACCCTGCCTTGGGAGCAAGCCGAGGCTTGCTGGAGAAAGAGAAGCACGTGGCTCAGTGCCATGCACCACACCAGCTTCCAGCCAGCCACCCACTGGGCACATGAGTAAGATCATCACAGGGATGCCAAGCTCCAGCCACCCTGCCAATTGACACAGACTTAAAATCAAGCCCAGCCAAGATCAGCTGAGACTTCCCTAGATCACCAGAACCACCCAGCTGACTTGCAAACTTGTAAGCATTAAGAAATGTCTGTTGGAGGCGCCTGGGTGGCTTAGTTGGTTAAGCGTCCGACTTTCGTTTAGGTCATGATCTCGCGGTAGTGGGTTCGATCCCCGCGTCGGGCTCTGTGCTGACTGCCAGCTCAGAGCCTGGAGCCTATTTCGGAGTCTGTGTCTCCCTCTCTCTCTGACCCTCCCCTCTTCATGTTGTCTCTCTCTCTCTTCTAGAAATAAATAAAAATACTAAAAAAAAAAAAAAAAAGAAATGTCTGTTGGGGTACCTGGGTGGCTCAGTCAGGTGAGTGTCTGACTCTTGATTTCAGCTCAGGTCATGATGTTTCAGATTCATGAGATAAAACGCTGCATTGCATTCCATACTGACAGCAAGAGCCTTTGGAATTCTCTCTCCCTTTTTCTCTGCTTCCCTCCCTCCCCCCACCCCCACCTAGCATGCACTTTCTCTCTCCCAAAATAAACTAACCTTTTTATTTTTAAAGAAATAAATGGCTATTTTTTTTCTTTATTTCTGAGAGAGAGAGAGACAGCATGAGCAGGGAGGGTCAGAGAGAGAGGGAGATACAGAATCTGAAGCAGGCTCCAGGCTCTGAGCTAGCTGTCAGCACAGAGCCTGACACGGGGCTCGAACCCATGAACCGTGAGATTATGACTTGAGCCGAAGTCGGACACTTAACTGACTGAGCCACCCAGGCGCCCCATGGCTATTGTTTTAATCCACTAAGTCTTGGTTGATGCAGAAGTCATCATTAACCAAAAATAAAACAGGATCAAAAGAAACTAATTCTATCAGTATGGACACAACCTTGTCCGAAGGAGGTAATCTAGAGTATCAGCAACAGTATGGGTCCTTGGGATTTCCCAGAGCTTAGGTGAAAGATATTCTGACTCCTGCTCAGGGGAGGTGATGTGAGTAGTTTACATACAGAGACATTACAGCTCTGTTGTTAATGTACACTTGGATTTTGGATTCCTACCTTTCATTCTAACTTTGTGTTTGGCTGATGATCTTAAATGGACTGTAATGTGAATACGAAGTTTTCCTTCACATGGAAACTTGCCTCTGATTCCCTGACTAGCACGGACACCATAGTTGGTGATGCCAACCACAGAGTTCCACCAATCAATATGGACTCTTTAGATGTTAGAGATATTATGCAAAGGCCATGCTTTTATTTTTAGAGTAATGATATTCTCATATATCGGTAGCAATGGACACTTAATCAGGGGTGATTTGCCCTACAGATTTTTGCTTGGAATATAGAAGAATGTCTTGCCTTCTATTTCAGCATGGTGAGAAGACCCCAATTCACCTAAACATAAATTTTAACACAGAGAGGTACTGAACTACATTTTCATAGATTATGAAAAATGTCATCTTCCATTGGTCTTGACAGTGTTTAGATGTTGAAGAAATGATAATAAACATTACCATTTAGTAATAACATTAGCACATATTAAGTTCTTTGGTTCCTATGTATAGATTCAAAGACTGATGAATAAAAGGAAACTATATTCTTCTGTGGCTTTGAACAGATTTGTCCATAAAGCAAAAAAAAAAGAAAGAAAGAAAGAAAGAAAAGAGAGTAGCAGTTTGCACTATGACTGTAGTTATACCTTAAATCTTAACAGCAAGAAACAATGAGTCCCACCTCAGGAGCTGGGGAAAAATTTCCAGAAGAGTGGCATTCATACGGGATACAGAAATATGAGCGAGAGTCCTTGAGCTCCAGAAAAGAGGAAGGAGTCTCCAGGAAGAGGTATCAGTACATGCCAGGATAGAAACATGCAAGAGAATGCTTAATTGCACCAAGAACCACAGTATCATGAACACAAGCTACCACATGTGCGTGTGTGTACATGCCTGTGCACAAGTGTGTATTTGTAGAAAGAAAATATATGCAGAGATACTAACAGCGGGGAAGATCAGTTAGCAACGTCATTAATCAGCATTTCTTAGGGAAAATTAGGTTAACTGAATGAAGCAAAGAGATACATTAACTTTGTCGGGATCCCAGCTCCCATGTAGGGCTTCAGAAAAAGCGTCCAATAACACCAGGTACGGTAAATAGCAGTATGAACCAAAGGACCCATTGCCAGGGATTGCTTTTCACTCTCTTCGAGGAACCAGACACATTATTAGACCAGAGCCTGCTGGTGCTTTATTGTTATTGTCTAATGATGTGAATTATGGGAACTTAATCCTCTCACTGTGAGTGACCGTATGGTATTATTCCATTCGGGGCTGGGCATGCACACTCTGACCTTATTAGCTGCAAGTGGACTCCAGATCCAGTTTGGTTGTACTTCCCTCGGGAATGGCAACCAGCCCATTAAAAGCCCTGCCTTACCCTTCTTGAACACACAGAGTCAGGCAGTGAGTTTTGAGTCAGGGAAAGGCAGGAAATAGAAAGCAAACTGTTTTTCTTACTTTTCATTAAATCTCTTACCTCATGCTGTCGTAAACATGGGTCAGACTCAGCCCTTGGTCAGGGCCGTATAATTGGCTTATTGTAATTGGCTGCCTGGAATGCCTGCCCCAGGTGTAGATAGAGTAATGACCTGAAATGCTGGCAGGGTCTCCTGGATTTTGACATTTGCTGTGTCGGATCTCCGTATGTTATTGCCAGTTACTGAAGCAGGAGGAGAAGGTACAGAAATTTCAAGTAAAATTAGCTGAAATTCCATAGCTGGTTATTCACTGTCAGTTTTCTCTTTTTTTCTTTTTAAAAGTTTATTTATTTATATTGAGAGAGGAGACAGAGACAGAGAGACAGACAGAGAGAATGAGTGGGGGAGGGGCAGAGAGGAGAGAAGGAAAATCCCAAGTAGGCTCCATGCTGTCAGTGCAGAGCCTGATGCAGGACTCGATCTCACAAACTGACATCATGACCTGAGCTGAAAACCGAGAGTCAGATGCTTAACTGATTGAACCACACAGGTGCCCCATCAGTTCGTTCATTCTTTCTTTCTTCCTTCCTTTCTTTCTTTTAATGTTTTATTTATTTCTGAGAGAGAGAGAGAGTGACAGCGTGAGCAGGGGAGGGTCAGAGAGAGGGAGACACAGAATCTGAAGTAGGCTCCAGGCTCTGAGCTGGCAGTCAGCACAGAGCCTGTCACAGGGCTCAAATCCACGAACCTCAAGATCATGACCTGAGCTGAAGTCGGACGCTCAACCAACTGAGACACCCAGGTGCCCCAGTTTTCTCTCTTTTAAGGAGAAGGCTGGGGTAGGGTAGATTCAGGTGGTCTGAATCTTTTGGGAACTAGAATTGCAGTTGGGGGAAAAGGGATGTTCAAAGGTAAACTTAAGAGTTGAGTTGGAGAGGAAAATCCTAAACAGAGTGTCAGAGGCAAATAGCTTCTTAAAGAAGCAATCAGAAATTGAGGTAGAGAGCCAGGGAAGATGAACCTCAAAGAAACTGAAGTTCAAATCTTGACGTTGCCATGGATTAGCTTGGAACCTTGGTGAAGTTCTTAGTTTTTTCAGCCTTATTCTCCCCATCTATTAAATGGGGAATAAAAATAGTACCTACCCCATAGCAATGTGTTCTTTGAGATAAATAATATAAAATGTTTGCTAAAGTGTCTGGCATAACGTGAAGGCTGCTTACTTATTAATGGTGACATTGATGAGGGTGGTGATGATGGTGGTACTGATAAAGGAAAATGAGTATTTATGGAAACAAATTACACTGAAAGAATTTGTACACTTAAAGCATCCGGCTAGGCAGTGTGAAGTTCCTGAGTTGTGAATTTACCTGGTGAAACCCCTTCCGTTTCATTTACAGCTGATTCAGATCTTACGACATAATTATTTTTACCCATGAGTCACTGCTCTGGGTCTTTTTCTGTGGGTTTGAAATTGATCAGCGAAGACGTAAGTTGTAGGCAGCGTTTCCCCTGGCCTCTTATTAGCAGCTTGTGTTACCTGCTGAGGCAGGATGGAGGCTGAATCTGCCAGCGATTGTGTGCCCATGTTGTGTGTTCTCAGGTACCCATCAGTATGCACATACGGCAGTGTGGACACAGATTCCCTCTTATTTCACCTTACCAGGTAAATGACCAAGTTCCAAAGACTGTTTTCTGTTCACAAACTGTCACTCTTTCTCCACAGAGATGTAAGCTGATGTCCAGCAGATCGAGGGCAAGAGGGAAGAGGCATTCGTTCCTGAATAATTCCTTTTTAGCTTGGAGAGTAAATTTAGGAACTGAGGGAGAAAGGTATAAGCTCACAATGCTCACTTTTCGCATACCTTATTTCCAAGCCTTCCTGATGTTCATTGCCATAGCTATAGGGCCAGATCAGCATAGTGGCATTTTTAAAAAAATAGAATTTTAATTGTAACATTTGTGATGTGATTTTTTTTTTCTGGTTCGTTTGGTCCTAGGCTGCCTGCTAATAAGACAGGTGTCTGTGTGCAAATATTTCTATTAGGTAAACCAAGTTCTGGCATATTCGTTATACTTCTGTTTATGGCAAAGGGATCTCTGTCTTTTGATTAGCCTCATACCCTGATAGTATTCCTTTACAACACATTGGATTTCTATTGTCTATGTCCTTAGCCTTATCTCTCATTCCCCAATACACAAACCCTCTACTTGAACCAGACTTAGCTTCTTTTGCTGGCAGAAGGTGGAGCCACTGAGATTTGAGCCACCGGTTCCTTGTTGACCCATTACTAAATCAGTCCTGCCTGGGTAAAGAAGTATGTTGTGAGCCCCATATCTACCTATAGGTGGCATCAAGGAGCCATCTTGCTTCTCTAGGTTTCTCTACCTGCAGAGTTCTTTTGGACCTCTCCATTTCATTAAGCTGCAACCTAACCACTGCCATGTCTGTTTTGTTCAGACATAGAAAAAATGTCTTTGGCCCTCACGTGGTTGAGTAGCATGGTATATTGTTTGAACAGTTAACTGAGTTGTCAACATTTAGAACGTGGGGTTCTGAGACAAAATATTCAGATTTCTAGCTCAGATCTACCAGTAGCCTTGCTGTCGTTGTTGCACATGGCATTAAGCAATGGATCTTAACCACCCTCTAGTTTAGAGGGGGCACATGCTCATTGATCCACTGTACACACACTGAAGTCAGTGCTGTAGACCTATGAGCTCACCACCTCTGATCTGGCCCAAACGATTCCATACATTTTGGACCATTCATAGGAACCTATTTCCTTGACATGGTTCACATGTTAGTTCTGGAGCCTTGCTCAGAAACTCAGTCCGCTTGGCTGGAGCACTGGCCACTTACTGAGCTCTTGCTGACTCTCTCTTCCAGGGTCAGGAGAACTGCGATCTTTCTGCCCTGCTCAGAAAAGATGAACTTTAATGAAATAAGACAGACAGTAAAATCTTGGGTTGGCAGACAGCTACCTAAGCCTTTTTCTCTCTCCCTCCACTCACTATGTGAGACTTTCTTGGGTACTGATATTGTATGAATACACAAAACCTTGCCTGTATACTTTCATTAGATTTTTGGACAATGCCTTCAGCAGTCTATCCTACAGCTTGGTCAATTCCCTAGCTCCAGTTAAGCCCATTCTCACACCCCTCCCCTTGCTGCTCAGGCCACTACTGAAATCTCAGGAAGCCTTGTAGCAAAGCTCAGGGAGTGGAACCCAGGCACAACACAGAGATGTGACCAGTGCATTTATCCTGTTATGTCTCCCTAGAAAACACACCAACTCCCAGTGTTTCCAGGTTACCCCAGGTCCTGGCATCCTTCCTAACTTAAATGCTACCTCCATCGTAGAGTTTTAGTCTTTATTCATTTCGCAAGTATTTTTTGAGTGCTTCTATGTGATGGAGTAAACAGAGGTGACTGAGGTTTAAGGTAGAACAATACAGATGAAATTTCTTCTTTAATGGGAATGTTGCTCTAGTGGAAGAATCAGCTAATGAGCGACAGAGCACATATATAAAAAATAATGATTGCAGAGGGTTTGAAAAGTGTTATTAATAAAATAGAATAGGGCAATATGATAGCCAATGGGGTTAGACAGAAACAGTAGAGAATTTAGTGACTCTGTGGCAGTGACATTTGGGTGGTGTGATCGTTTATCAGTTAAAGTGATTTCGGTTATAACAGCAAGCACTCAATCAGCTTAAATAATCGGATTTTCTTCTCACATGAAAAGATTGTGGAAATTAGTAAGAGGAAACCTTATTTAAAGTGGAGCCAGGAGGTCAGAAGGGGGAGCTCTCAGACACTACCACTCACGGTCAACTGCAGTCACAAGGGAAAGACCTTGCAAGTCCCTACTATTTTAGTTACTATGCTAGAATCCCAGCAAGGGCAAGAAAGGCTTTCTTCCTTCAGTCCCCTCCCGCTGCCCCGGCAACAGCCCAGCCAATGAGAAATGGACTCAGCTCAGCCAATGAAAAGCCGCTACACTTCCAACTCCCAGTTTACTCCAATGTACTTTTTTTTTTTTTAAATATGTTTATTTATTTTTGAGAGAGACACAGAGTGTGAGCAAGGGAGGGGCAGAGAGAGAGGGAGACCCAGAATCCGAAGCAGGCTCCAGGCTCTGAGCTGTCAGCACAGAGACCAAGGTGGGGCTCAAACCCACCAACTGCGAGATGATGACCTGAGTTGAAGTTGGCTGCTTAACTGACTGAGCCACCCAGGCGCTCCAAGGACTTTTTGTTTTTAATAGCTTCCCAACTTCCCCCTTTTCAGTGTAAAAGAGCTGTTTTCTCCTTTGTTCTCAGGACTTGCCTATGGTTTCCCTGTAGCCCGCTAGTCTGAGGTTGCAATTCTCTACTGTTATAAATAAACCCATTTTTGCTGGTAAAATAACTGGCAATTGTAATTTTTTAATTAAAAATTTTTACTGTTTATTTTTGAGAGAAGAGAGGGAGAGAGAGAGAGAGAGAGAACACAAGCATGGGAGGGGCAGAGAGAGAAGGAGACACAGAACCTGAAGCAGGTTCCAAGGCTCTGAGCTTTCAGCGTAGAGCCTGACACGGGGCTCAAACTCATGAATCTGGAGATTATGACATGAGCTGAAGTCAACACTCAACAGACTGAGCTGCCCAGGCACCCCTGGCAATTGTATTTTTAAGGTTAAGGGGATATACATAGGTATAGTAGGCTCCAGGCATGGCACTTTCAGGATTTAGCTCCATTTCCCTGAAAATCTCCCAGCTCTGACTTCAGCCTCTTGGGTTCGCCCTCTGGCTGGTTGACAGATGGCTGCAGTCAGTGTTCAGGACATCCTTTTCCCACACCGAGGTCATCTGGAAGACAAAGAAGAGTAGCAGCTTTCCCTAGGTGTCTCTTTCACCAGCTAAGAATTCTTAGATTCTTAGAAAGATGTCCCCTCACATTTTGTTGGCCAGGATTGGGTTTTATACACCTTCCCAAATCCATCACTGGCAAGGGGAATAGGGTAACCGTGATTGGCTTACAGCAGAGGTCAGCAAGTAAAGGGAAAACTGATACAGTAAGCCCTCCCCCATCCACAGTTTTGCTTTCCACCATTCTATTACCCACTGTCAACCGTGGTCCAACACGATTCTTCTGATACATGTTCAGAAGTTCAGTAGAGCCTAATGCTTCAACACAACACCTGCATCATTCATGTCACCTCATCTCATCAACTATGCATCTTATCATCTCACATCATCACTGGAAGGGTGAGTATAGTATACTAAGATATTTTGAAAGAGACCACACTCATAACTTTTATTATAGTATATTATATAATTGTTCTGTTTTATTATTGGCTGTTGTTAGTCTCTTACTGTGCCTACTTTGTAAATTAAGCTTTATCAGGGGCACGTGGGTGTGGCTCAGTTGGTTAAGCATCTGACCTTAGCTCAGGTCATGATCTTGGGGTTCAGGAGTTTGCACCTGGAGCCTGCTTTAGATTCTATGTCTCCCCCCCTCTCTCTCTGCCCCTCCCCCACTTTTGCTCTGTCTCTCTCTCAAAAAAAAAAAGTTAACTTAAAAAAAATTAAATTAAACTTTATCATAAGTATATGTGTATAGGGAAAACATAGCATTTGTGGTTTTAGGCATTCCCTGAGGGTCTTGGAATATATCCCTATGGATAAGGGGTTGGTGGGCTACTGTCAATATTTTCAGCATTGTGGACCATGATCTCTATTGTAACCACTTACTTCTGTTGTTGTAGCACAAAAGTAACCATACACAATATGCACTGGAATGAGTGTGGCTGCATCCAGTAACATTTGGTTTACAAAAGCAGGCATTGGATTTGGCCATCAGGCCATAAGTTTGCTGACAGCTGGCTTGCATTTGGGATTCGCACGTGGATAGGGTGATGAAACACTGTTTTAGTCCAAACCAGGGTACTTTGACATTGAAGGGGGATGCTATGACTTTTTAAACTTAAACAATAGGCATAAACTAGGACTGTTCTAAAGTCATCTGTGGGTCATGTGAAGGGAGGGTGAATACCTGAATATAACTGGATTCTGATGCAAGTGGGGCCTTGCCGCTGAAGTAGCCAGCAGTACGTGCAACGGGTGAGAGGCAGGAGATGGGTCATGCAAGAGATGAGGGAAGAGCATAGGTGAGGAGATGACATGGTGGCGAGACAGGGAGACGCCCTCTGCCAGAGCGTGGCGACCACGGTGACAGAGTTCAGATGCGTTCAAAGAGGAGGAGCTAGTCATGCCACAGAGGGCATTTGGACCATGGCCTGAAAGTTAGGAGTTATTCTAAGTGCAGTTGGAAGCTGCTGGTTGGTTTAGAAGTGTGGCATCTGTTTCACTTTAGGAAAATGCTCTGGCTGTGTGCAGAATGGATTGTAGGTGGCCAAAGTAGAAACAGAGGGACTGGTTGGGACACAATTAGAGATGATCATGACAGACAAGTTACCAGTGAAGACAGAGAAAAGTAGAATTGGTTTAGGAAATATGTTGTGAGGAACATGAAAAGGACTCGCTGAAAGATCACGTATATGTGCTTGTGGGGACTGTTGTGGTTGGGACAGGTATGAGAAAGAGAGAAATGCCGAGGAATTATATTTATATAACATCTATTTCCTGCCAGGTTTTTGCACATATGAATTCATTTGGTCCTTTTAAACAACTCTGTACCTTATTAGTCTCATTTTTTTTAAGTAAAGAATTGAGGCACAGAGTGGTCAAGCTACCTGTCCAAAGACACACAGCTGGTAAATGGCAGCACCATGATCTGAACTTGGGTTTCAGGCTACAGAATTCATGCTTGCACTTCATAGGCTGACTGTTTTTTTGTGCTATATGTGATGTCCTTAGGACATTCCTGTGACCTAAGGATGTGGGTTGAGCCATTAGAAGGAGCTATAATCTACTGAGATGGGCAGAAACAGCACTGTCCCAGGAATAGCTCCCTGTGAGACTGTCCCATAGATCAGAAAGATGCATTTGGCAATGTCACCAAATAAGGGCATCTCTTAATTCGTGTTTAATTGTGTTTATTTGATCACTAATTGATAATTGTCGAGTTTATCACATTATTTTAGACCTTGGCTCTTTATTAAACTGGATGCTCAGGGTGCCTGGGTGGCTCAGTTGGTTAAGCCGCCAACTTCGGCTCAGGTCATGATCTCATGATTTGTGAGTTCGAGCCCCGTGTTGGGCTCTGTGCTGACAGCTCAGAGCCAGGAGCCTGCTTCAGATTCTGTGTCTCCTTCTCTCTCTCTCTCTGCTCCTCCCCAACTCGTTCTTTCTCTCTCTGTCTCTCTCAAAAATAAATAAATATTTAAAAATTTTTAAAAAAAGAAACTGGATGCTAAATGAGGAAAGAAATTGCATCTTTTTCATTTATGTTTAACCTACCATGTAGCCCTATTATTTGCATGCAGTAAATCTTCAGTAAATATTACTTTATTTGGTTTGTAAAGCCCTGGACTACTTATTTTCTAACCATTTAATTATTTAATTTCAGACTTGCTCAAATTCTACACATTGACTTTTAGTAGGAGCCTAGAGAGAAAACACTACCGATCTGAAAACCTTGTCTGAATGTTATGATATTCTTAAATTTAATTTTACCTGTTCCCAGCTTTTAAGGTTTTTAACACTTGAGTTTTAAGTCTATTTTTAAAAGGTTAACTTTTCATTGCAAAACAATTTCAATCTCCAGAAAAAGTCACAAAAATGGTGCAAGGAATTCCCCTGAACTCCTCACCCAGACATCTTGAATGTTTGCCTTTTACAACCACAGGTACAACTATTTATGACTGATGAGCCCTCCGTCCTCTGGAGATGCTGCTTTACTGTGCTGATTATTTTCCACTCTCCTGTTTTCTCCCATTTCTGTGGACACTCCTTTTCAGACTCTCTTGCTCGCTCCTTTCCAATCCTGTAACTTCTTGGTGTTCCTCAGGGTTTCATCCTCATTACTCTTCTCCTCTCTAGTGGCTTCACTCCCTTGATGACATCATGTAGACTCATATTTTTAAACATAATTTTTCCTTGAATTTATATCTATAGTTCTGTCATCTCCCCCGTGAGCTCCAGATTTCTATATCAGCCTGCCTACTTGATTTTTCCACTGCTGCTGCCTAACAGATATCGTGTATTTAATATGCCCAAATAGAGCATATGACCCCTTCAGCCATGCCTTCAGCGTATTTCCTATTTCATTAAATAACACCATCATTTACCATATTACTCAGCCCCTGAGCCTCTGCTTCAATGTCCACGTATTCCGAGAAGTCTTTCCTGACGACTCACTCAGGACATCTGGATCCTTTAATTGCAATTAAATTTTTAAAAAATTTCCGCAGCTGTAAGGCCCTTGTTTATTTTGCCCTGTGCCTGCCAGACTGCCTGCTGTATAGCAGGACTGCCATATTGTTGGTAAGTGAATGGTTAATGAATGAACATGTGTTGGGCAAAATAAAATTCAGTAGGTATTTCTTATCAGTCTTAGTTTTTAAAATTTTGGGTAATCTCTTCTGAAGGCAGTTTCCAAAGTCAATGTATGTTAGTTGTAAATAATTTTAAAATGCATACACATTTAATGCAATGTATGAAATGCGCTTTTACTCTTCTGTAAACATATAGCTTTGATACTTTCCTAAGATTCTATGAATGATATTCTCTTAAGATAATAAAAAATGTATACTACCAACAACTAATGGTGAAACAAAGCCTCAATGGTAAAACATGAGAAACTTAGCAATAAAATATAATAGCCACTAAAACTAATGTTATACAACATTTTCCTGGAAGTTCTGGCAAATGCGATAATACATGAAAACAAGAACAGCAAATATGTGTATGTATATACATATATATATAATTCTGTATTTATATTTGTATATAAATATATTTTTATAAATATAAATTACATATTATATATTTCTACTACCTAAGATATATTTCATTTATATTTATAAATATATGATATTATTTTTATATATTATATGTTACATATATAAATATGTTGTTTATATTATATAAACATTATATTATGTTTATAATTATAAATATACTTTTATATTATGTATTATCTAATATATTTAAACATGTCTATTATATAATATATACTATTTTAACTTATATTAAACTATATAATTTTATAATTTATGTCATTATTATATGCATTATTATAGATATCAGTATTACATCTAGATCTAGATCTAGATAAGACTAAAAAAAAAGTAATGAGACTACCAGCTAAAGGCATTCACCCACAAGAATAAACAACATGGAGGATCTTTTGGAAGCACAAAAGTAATCAGGAGAATGTTAATGGTTAGGTTAAGGTTGATCATTTATCATGTAAAATTCATTTACAGACCCAAGAAATGTGAATTCTAAGCTTCCAGTAGGGAAAATAGTGAAGTAAACTAATCTTTACCGTGGATCCATCAAAAGGCTCAGAAATGGGTAGCAGTAGGTATGGGTGATATGGATCCTAAAACAAGAAGAGGGATGAAAAGGGTACGTAAACTACCCAGGCCGTCCCCATCTTTACCCACACACGTTGATTGCCCTTCAGTATTGTGGTAGCAGAAGATTGAATGTATTCTCTGCAGAGGATAACTGTGGGAGCTCCCAGCCTCAATGAAGAGTGTTAGTACAAGAAGGACACAGACATATATTCATTCACCAACTATTGGTATCTTTACCTTTCCTCTCTCTTGGTGGCCCTTGAAGACAGAGGACCAGTTAGTTTACATCCTCCAGTGAGAGGACCATGAGGCTTTTGTAGTGAATTCGACAGTTCAAGAGGCAAGGCTAAAAAATGTAACACTGGGCAGTTCCAAATGAACTAGTTCAATCAGATCATCCCACTGTGAAGACATCTACTCATGTCCACAGTGTTTCCAATTAATTTTTTAGTTTTTGTTTCTAAAATATGAGGGAACACAAAGATCATGTCTACCACAAATATTAAAGGAACTTGGAAAAAACAAATTGTTCCAAGAGAAATTTTTATTTATTTATGATTTTTAAATTCTTTTAATTTAATTTTTTCAAGTGTAATTAACATACAGTGTTAAATTTGTTTTATATGTCAGTGTGATGATTCAATAATTCTATACATTTCTCAGTGCTTATCACGATGATAAGTGTAATAAATCCCCTTTATTTCACCCATCCCCCCTCCTTCCCCTCTGGCAACCACTAGTTTGTTCTCTATTTAAGAGTCTGGGTTTGGGGCGTCTGGGTGTCTCAGTCGGTTAAGTGGCCGACTTTGGCTCAGGTCATGATCTCACAGTTCGTGGGTTCGAGCCCCGTGTCAGGCTCTGTGCTGACAGCTAGCTCAGAGCCTGGAGCCTGATTCAGATTCTGTGTCTCCCTCTCTCTCTGGCCCTCCCCTGTTCACCTGTCTCTCTCTCTCTCAGAAATAAATAAAACATTAAAAAAAAAAGAGTCTGGGTTCTTGTTTGTTCATTTGCTTTGTTTCTTAAATTTCATATATGAAGGAAATCTTAGGGTATTTGTCTTTCTCTGACTGACTTATTTCACTTAGCATAGTGTGACATTCACTACCTCCATCCAGGTTGTTGCAAATGGCAAGATTTTATTCTTTTCTTTTTTATGGCTGAATAATATTCTATTGTATATATGTGCCATATCTTTGTCCATTCAATTATCAATGGACACTTGGGTTGCTTCCATATTTTGGCTATTATAAATAATGCTGATATTATTTAAAGAGATATTTTAAAAATAAATAAACATGGGGCACCTTGGTGACTCAGTTGGTTAAGCTTCCCACTCTTAATTTTGTCTCAGGTCATGATCTCAGAGTTTGTGAGTTCAAGACCTGCATCGGGCTCCACACTGATAGCATGCAGGGTGCTTGGGATTCTCTCTCCCTCTCTCTCTTCTCTATCCCTACGATCTCTCTCTCTCTCTCTCTCAAAATAAATAAACTTAAAAATAAAAAATAAACCCCATACAAACCTCAAGAACAGGAGTAAAATCAAATAACACTTGAGAACAAAATAGAGCTGTAGGAGATTAAAACTATAATTGCAGAAAGGCAAAATTTAAAAAGAAGAATTGGACAATAGAATTGAAGCTACATTTCAGGAAGTAGAGTCAAATTTCAGATGAGAAGCAGAGAGAAAAAAAGAATTAAAGAGACTAATAAGTAAAACAATGGATATGAGTTTCAAAAAAAGAGAAAAGAGAAAATGAACAAGGAAATGAAAAATGAAATAATTCAAGAGTATGAAAGAAGATCTAGAATGGAAGTGCTCATGAATGACTCATGATGCCAGAGTTGAAAGACCCACTGAGTACCCTGCAAAATGAATGGAAATAAACCCTCATCTCATTGTAAAATTTCAGAATACAATGGAAAAAGGTCTTACAAGCCTTCCCAAGAAATAAAAGAGGTAAGCAAAGGACCAAGATTCTGAATGGCAAAGTACTTTTCCACAGAGACACTAAAAACTGGAAGACATGCCTGCAAAACTTCTGAATGAAAATAATTTCTTATTTGGAATTCTATGCTCAATGTCACTTTCAATTAAATGTGAGGGTAGAATAAAGGCATTTATAGACAGGCAAAAAATTACTTCCTCTGCTTCAGGAAGCTACTGGAGGATGTGCTTTGCCAAAATACAGTAATGAAGCAAGGAGGAATAAACAGAATCCAGGAAACAATGGATCCAACATACCAAAGAGATGTTCAATGGAAGAGAAAGATCAAAAGAAAAACTATAAGTAGAGAGATCACACTTGAAGTAGACCTGTACTTGCATACATCTCTAGTAAAAACTTCTCGAAGGAGGTGAACATGAAAGAACACTATGTTTTTGGTTATCTTGAGAGGATTTTGCCCCACAGGAAAAGAAAATGATGATAAAGAGTAGCACATGGAAAACTATGCCCTCCTCACTCCTTGTATAAAACCCCACTCTGGGGCATCTGGCTGGCTCAGTCAGTTAAGTGTCCGACTTCTGCTCAGGTCATGATCTCCCCGTTCGTAAGTTCCAGCCCAGCGTCCGGTTCTGTGCTGAAAGCTCAGAGCCTGGAGGTTTCTTCAGACTTTGTGTCTCCCTCTCTCTCTGATCCTCCCCCACTCGTGCTCTGTCTCTCTCGGAAAAAAAAAAAAAAGAATAAACATTAAAAAAAAACAATTAAAAAACCCACTCAAATAAATAAATAGAAAATGATAATGTCAGAATAAAAAGTTGATCAGGAAAGTTAAACTACTGTTTAGCTCTCACTAACATTTACATACAAATAACAATGTAAACATTAATCAAATTAAAATTAAGAGACTGAGCAAAACGGGTGAAGGGAGTTGAAAGTTATAAAATAAGTCATGGGGATGTAATATACAGCATGGTGACTATATATTTAGGAATACTGTATTGCGTATTTGAAAGTCGCTCAGAGAGTGGATCTTAACAGTGCTCATCACAAGAAAAAAGACTTTTTGTAGCTATTTATGGTGACAGATGAAGCATACTTATTGTGGTGACTATTGTGCAATATACAAATGTGTGTGTGTGTGTGTGTGTGTATAGTGCTGTATACCCCCCAAAAAATAGAATGTTAAATGCCAGTTATATCTCAAAAAAATTTTGAAGGATAGAATGAAGGGGCTGTAAAAGAAATCTTTATTAGACTTTATATGGGAGACATCAGTAGATTGTCCCTAAATCTAAAAAAAAAAAATCAGTAAATAGTAATGTAAGCAGGTTATCTAGAAATGTGGAGTTAGGTACCCAAAGAATCAACTTGAACATTTGAAGGTTACTGCTAGGAATGAGGAAATGTGCAGGTGGGTGGCATGAGAGTGTTCTTAGTTGTAACAGGGTTTGTAGATGTATTTGACCTTTTTACTCTCTTTCTGTGTGTATATTTTGATAACAATAAAAATTTAATGACAACAGCTAAAGAATTACTAGAGAGAAATATCATGTCACAGTAGTAAGAGAACCAAAAATACCTGACGATAACCATGAAGAAAAATGTTTTGCTGTTATATGAAGAAAATGGCAAAACTTTACCATAAGGAAAAATATACATAAATTAATAAAGATACATCATGTATTCTTGAGTAAGAAGAGTAAATATTTTAATATTGTCTATTCTTTATAGTTTTAAGACAATATCAATTAAAGTATTATGAGAGGTTTTGGAGACTGGTGAAATATTATTAAATTTAATCTGGGAAATAAATAGGATAATTCTGAAAAACCATAAAATAATGGGGGACTTTGCCTTTTCAAATATTAAAAGGTATTTTAAAGTTAAAATTAAAGCAGAGTGGAATTGACACATTAGCCAAGAGATAGTAGAATGGAAAAGAGTAAAGAGCATGTAAAAACCTCCATAGTTTATATAAAAACATATAAAAACTGAGCCTGGGTATCTCAGTCTAAGTGTCCAACTTTGGCCGAGGTCATGATTTAACAGTTTGTGAGTTCGAGCCACACGTCAGGCTCTATGCTGACAGCTTGGAGCCTGGAGCCTGTTTCAGATTCTGTGTCTCCCTCATTCCCAGTCTCTCTCTCTCCCCCCAAAAAAAAAACCAAAAAACCCCACATAATATTTAAAACATCAAAAATGAGTTCTAAGATTTGATATTCAAAATATTAGGTTAGATCTCATGATATATTAGAATTTTTGAGGGATTAAATTATGAAATTTAAAATATTTTTATATATATTAAAATAAAAAACTGAAATATTATTGAAAAGATAAGCAATACTTAAATTGATCATGAGTTTAGGTGATTTTTCTAAGTGTTAAAACCAATGGCAGTAATCCTACCATAAAGATAAGTAGGTTGTACTATGTAAAAATGAGGTTTTGAGTGTTTTGACTGTTAAAACAGTTTAAACTGTTAAAACTGCATCACCCTATGCTTGCTGAGTCTATCAGGCTTGTTTCTAGGGTGAGTAGACAGGGGCTGACTATTATGCTGTTGATCCTACCCCCAACAGTGGTGTGCATTTTACTAGGGATTGTACAGATCATCTGCTCATTTAGTTACCGTGTGTGTATCTGTGAATGGGTAGTTAGAGCCCCTGAAACCTAATCTTTCAACAAATTTCCAGTATTCACTATTCTCTTGTTAACTATGGTCATGGTGCTGTGCATTAGATTTCTAGATATATTCTAGATTTCTCTTACATAACTGCAACTTTGTACATTTTAATCAACATCTACCATTTCCTCTACCTCATCATCCCTGGTAACCACTATTCTATTTTCTGCTTCTATATATCCAATTTTTCAGATTCCACATTTAAGTGAGATTATGCAGATTTTTTTCTTTCTGCATCTGGCTTGTTTCACTTAGCATAGTGTTCTCCAGATTCTGTTTGTTTGTTTGGGCATAAATAGCTATCTCTTACTGTAAACAGGCATGGGGAAGGGGGTATGGATGACCATCAGAGTTTTTCTGGGAACAAAGGTAGTCTTCCTCTTCACGTGTACCCTTCCTCTCACCAGCATGACCCTCCCTGGAGGTCTCCTGGGTAGAGGGGATTCCTCTTCTGCTTACTCCCTTCTTGATTTTGGGAGCTGTGGGTCCTCCAGGCTGTTTCAATGATCAAAATGCTTCCATCTGTTTTTTGATTAAAGTTTTAAAGCCTTATTGAGATATAATTGATAGATTAAAAAATGGCACCTATCTAAAGTGTGCATTTGGATGAGTTTGGACATATACAAATACCCATGATATGCTTCTGTATATTTTTAATAGAAAAAATGTTGAAATTTCTCCTCTGCTGATGCTCCCCTTGTGTTCTTTTTGTTCCTCTGATTTTATTTCCTTTTTTTATACTGTACCATAATTTTAGTGGAAACTGAGCAGAGAGAGAGAAAAACACTATTGGCTCAGTCAATCACCTGGAAACAGCAATCTGTTAATAAATCTTGTAGGAATATTTGATTTAATGGAAATGGAAGCATACTTTACAATTTTAAATAAAATGCCAAATAATGAAATGTTTCTAATCAAAATTAACATTTCACAAAGAGATGCTTTCATAAATCGGTATAAAAAGTAGTAATGACTCAGTGGGCTACAAGGGCAAAGAAATAGACTAAAGAAATTCAAATAACCAATAAGTCTTTGGGAATATTTTAAACCTTGTTAACAATCAAATGAAGGGAAGTTTATGTAACAAAGTATTCTTTTTCATGTGTTAAATTGAATTTTTAAAAATTTTTTGTTACGTAATAGTGAGTGCTGGGAGGTGGCCCCTTCATAGACTGCCCAGTGAGCATGCACATTTGAAAATTCTGGAAATCAATTTAGCAAGATGTGTTATGAACACTTTCCAAAGTTTCTTTTTTTGAATCAGAAGATCACTTCTAGGCATCAACCTTATAATTACCATAAGAAATGTGGATAGAGGCACCTGGGTAGCCAGGTCAGTTGAGTGTCTGATTTCAGCTCAGGTCATGATCTCACAGTTTGTGGGTTCAAGCCCCACATTGGGCTCTGTGTTAACAGCTCAGAGCTGGAGTCTGCTTCAGATTCCATGTCTCCCTCTCTCTCTGACCCTTACCTGCTCATGCTGTCTCTCTCTCTCAGAAAGAAATAAGAGCCATTAAAAAATTATTATTTAATTTTTTAAAAAAGAAATGTGGATAAATTATTGCAACATTGCTAGTCTAATAGAGAAAGAAATGGAAACAACCTCTATCACCAACAGGGGTAGAATTAAAAAATAAATTATAGTAAATCAACGCACTGACTATTACGCAGTCATTAAAAGAATTTTTCAAAGAATATTTAAATTTATTAGAAAATATGTATGATAAGTTAGATTTTAAAAAGTTACTTAGGATCCAAATTATATAAACAAGGTTTCACTTTTGGAAAAAATATGTATGTAGAGAGAAATCCGTGTTTTCATGAAATGGAATGCCCAGGCTTTTTGCTTCCTAGACCTCATTACACTTTCTACTGTGTTTGTCTTGCTTGACAGTGAGCTCTTTCATAGACAGGAGGGTATGTGATTCTCATCAGGGGACCTGACACATAGTACATGTTTCATAGCTATTTGTTGAATTATTAAATGAAGGGATTAATGAATGAACGGTTGAATGAATGAATAAATGTATAATACAGTCCTAGCAATGGAGAGCTAGTCTAGTGCAGGTAAAATAGAGAGATAAAAAAAGGAAGAGTTGAAAGAAATAGGAGTTAAGATGTATGTATCTTTGGCCAGAGGGGCAGTGAAAGGAAATTTAGTTAAGCCGGGCTATATAGAGAAAGACAGACCAAGAAAGGATACTAGAAATGTGTCATGATATTGTAGCAATTAAGTCAGAACTATCTGGACTTACATTTTAAATTGATGTCTTATTGGCTATGTAAACATGCAGTAGAAAATAGGACAGTTCTTCTCTAGTAGATGAAATGAGATATGAAAATGTCTTGGTACTGAGTAGGCCCAGGACAGAGAAACAAGCAACAGATTCAAGGAGACAGAGACACAAAAAATGAAAACTCTTTTTATGAGATGCAGTATCAACACAAAGTATTGGGAATAAAATATTGTTTCAGAGGAGAGATAATACAAAAGCCACTATCCTGGGAACTAATAAGGAAGCATGTACTCAACATCCTACCATTTGTCTGTGGGTAGTGCACTTAAATTCTACCAACAGCAAGTAGGTAAAAATCAACTTCCCAAAGAGCCAAGTCCATAAAACCAAATCCTTTCATTGCCTGTCATGGTGCTTACTCAAATTATATCTCACTGGAATTTAAAAAATATTAAAAATAATTATTTTTGATTCATGATTTTTTTAATGGGCATAGAGGATACAGTGTGTCTTTTGATTGGTGTAAGGGACAGTGGGATGAAGAGATAAAATGTTGGTTGTGTTTTTGAGCCCAGCCAAATGTTAAAGACTATCTTGCAGTCATCCCCACCTCCTTCTCAATGAGATGGTTTGGTTGAGCCTGGGCTTTGAAGACCTGTGTTTTTGGGTTCGAATCTCAAATCCAGTACTTACTAGTTCAATGACCTCGAGACTGACTGTTAAACTATGGAGTCACATTGCTTTCATCTGGGAAAATAATTAATGATAGTAATTTCCTCAGGTATTAGGAATTAATGAAATTTATATAATCTTGCTAGCACTCCCAATATTACTTGGCTTTAGTGAAAATTTTGGGCTTCATATATTCTTTGGGAGTTTGGGTGGCTAACAAGTATTTGAAGAGAAATTGTTTACAAATTCTTATCCATGTATCATTGTAATTGATACATTTGCCAGGTTTTGGTATGGATTTTTCTGTGCAAGCCTGCAAGGGATTTTTGCCTGCTTCCTTAGGATTTTATGACGACTGTCTTGCTTGCTTTTTCTCTAGTTGACACAAAAGCAGTCAGGAAATATTTCACCAGTGTGGAAAAATGAGCATCCAGTTCTGACAACCAGCAATTCCCTTCTTCAAGTGCATCTTTTGGACGTAAACAGAAGAGTTAGAAAAGTACATATACCTCATTCATCACAGCTTCAGAGAAGCAGATTCTGTCATTCTAGAATCAAAAATGAGCATTCAACTCTAGGAGAAAGAAAGAAATCAATTATACTGGTGGCATTAAAGCATCATAACAAAGAAACTAAGAAGCACAGAATGAGATCTTATATTTTCTTTAAGTTGAAGAAGCCAAACTTCCATTTTTTATACTTGGAAAGAACATCAATGAGATTGATTGGGAAAGGCTAGTGGAACGTTAAAATTATACAGCATTTTCGCAGCTTGACTATAATTTGCACACACAATGGGCTATTACCTATGTATTGTTCAAAGGAAGAAAAAAATTAATTGCTTCTTCCCCTCCCTCCTCCTTGATCAAGTGATTTATCTTTAAACTTAGTGCAATGAATGGTTTCATTATCATTTTTTAATTTTTAGTTGTTTTCTTTAGGGAAGGTGATAACAAATTAACAAAGAACTTTTTGGTTTTCAGAATTCCTCTGGGCATGGCAGCTGCTGGAATATTAGTATGATTCATACCAAAACTTCCTCTGGACAGTCTATTGGAGTTCAGATTTTTAAGAGAGCTCATTAGCATCTGCATGACCCAGTGTTTAGAATGATAAAAAGGGCATTGGGTTTAAGAATTTTCATTCTCAAATACACTTACCAGTGTATAACTATATCAGATAGATCCAACAAGTACAGTTTATTCATGCCAACCTTGGTTAACTTCTAGGCACTTCATCTTAGCATACCTCATGACAATCCTCTCTTGGAGAATTTTGGAAAATCACATAAACAACAGGCCTTTACTAAGCATCCACTGTGTTCCCTGTGCTCTGCGAATGAAATGTGCCAGGCCACTAGACTGGGCACATAGATCCTTCTATTTTAGCCCCAAGAATGATCTCTTCCCTATGGATATCCTTGATCCCAACCATAAGTAGTGTGGTGGAAGTCTATAAGATTTACCCCCAGGCAGACACATACTCCAGTACTGACAAAAAAATGTACTGCTCTCTGGTATCGGCTAAATTATTAATGGAAAATGCAGGAAGTATTAACTCTTTGGCAAGTAGGTCTTCATTAGAGTCTGAATTAAATGACCCTCCTCTGTACTCCATTAGGAACTTATAAGTACCTTTATTACAGGCACTTATGGTTTATTGAAGTTGTTAATTTGCAAGACCAGATCTTCTTTTAAACCATAAGGTCCCTGAAACTCAGGTCTGTGTCATATTAATCTTTGTAACCTGAGCACTTAAGCGCAATGATATGGACCCTCTAGATCCTGAAATATCTTGGAAATTGGATGTTAGCATAAATCAGGTTGCTAAAATTCAGAGTCATGAAGTGTTAGCCCTGGAAAAATGACTGAGAGTCCATTGTTGTTATGTATAATGATATATAAACAGTTTCCTACTGAGGCATATTTATGTTTTGTTAATTTGCTTACTCTTATAGGTAATACCATATTGATTATATTCGTGTTTATATTTTTGCAAACATGTTTAATGATTTCCTAATATACAATTTTGTGTGTTTGTGTGTGAGCAGTGGTATGTTTGGGTCTAGTGAGTGACAGTATAAAATGTTGATGTAAATCATCACTCTGCCCTTCAGAAATGTTGTATACTCCCACTAAAAGTGCAGATTGTTTCTCTACACTTCAAAAAAAATCAACATTAGGCATTTTAAATAATTTAAAGTACTTTTCCAAACTGATAAATACAAAAGGTAACATTTTGAGCTTTTCTGTGTATTTTCTAAATATATTTGACCGACATATTATCGGCACTGACATTCTTTCGTGCATTAGCATTCTTTACCTGGTTTTCCTCTTTTAATTGTGATGGGTTTATTTTTCTCTTACTGATTTGTCATATAAATGGAATCATATGATATGTCATTTTTTTTTGGTTGGACTTCTTTCACTTAGGAAAATGCATTTGAGGTTCACCCCGTTGTATGTAAATCAATCATGTTTGGTTTTTGTTTTTGATAAATAGTACTCTTTGTATGGTTATCAAAATTGGGTCATATATTTACTGGTGGAAGGACCTGGGGATTGTTGCCAACTTTTGGCTATACAGATAAAGGTGCTGCAAACTTCTGTGTAATTTTTTCTGTGTGAATACAAGTTTTTACTTCTTTTGGGAAATACCTAGGAGAGTTTTTGGTGGATCATATCATAAATGTATCTAACTTCATAAGAAGCTGCCAGAGAGGTTTTTGAATGGCTATATAATTTTACATTTCTACTAACATCATCTGAGTGTTCCTTGCATCTCATCCTTGCTTTGGTATAATAATTAAAAACACTTTTTAGTTACTATAATGGGTGTTAGTGGTATTTCATTGAGGGTTTAACTTAAATTTCCCTAATCAGTAATAATGTGGAACATCTTTTCATATACTTTCTTGCCATCCGTGTATCTATTTTGGCAAGGTTTCTATTTAAATCTCTTGCCTAATTTCTTTAATTGGGTTGTTTTCTTGTTTTTTGAGTTTGGAGAGTTGTTTATATATTTCTTTTTTATGAATATAATTTATTGTCAAGTTGGCTTACATACGATACCCAGTGCTCACCCCAACAAGTGCCCTCCTCAATGCCCATCACCCAAGACAAGTCCTTTGTTAGAAATATGATCTGCAAATATTTTCTTCCAGTCTGTTGTTTTCTTCATTCTCTGAATGGTGTCTTTTTAAAAATTGAAGTATGGCTGACACACAGTGTACACAGTGTTCAGGTGTACAACAGTGATTGCACAAGTCTCTACGTTACGGTATCTCATCACAAATAGAGCTACCATTGTCACTATACAATGCTACTGCAGTGCTGTGGACTATATTCTCTATACGGTGCTTTTTATTCCCATATCATATTTGTTTCCTAATTGGAAGCCTGTATCTCTCATTCCCTTTCACCCATTCTGTCTATCCCCCCATCCCCTCCCCTCTGGCAACTATCAGTTTATTTTCATTTATGAGTCTGTTTCTACTTTTTGCTCATTATATTTTTTAGATTCCACATATAAGTTAAATCATATGGCATTTGTCTTCCTCTGACTCATTTCATTTAGAGTAATACCCTCAAGGTCCATCCATGTTATTGCGAATGGCAAGATCTCATCATATTCCACTGTATGCGTGTGTGTGTGTATCCATCTTCCTTATCTATTCATCTATTGATGGACACTAGGGTTGTTACCCAAACTTGGCTATTGTAAATAATGCTGCAGTAAACATCAAGGTGCATAGAGCTTTTTGAATTAGTGTTTTCTTTTTTATGGATAAATACCCAGTAGATGAATTACTGGATCATGTGGTATTTCTATTTATAGTTTTTTGAGGAAACTCCATGCTGTGTTCCACAGTGGCTGCACCAGTTTGCATTCCCACCAAAGTGCATGAGGGTTCTTTTTTCTCCACCTCCTTACCAAAACTTGTTATTTCTTGTCTTTTTCTTTAATGTTATCCATTCTAACATGTATAAGGTGATATTCTCATTGTGGTTTTGATTTACATTTCCCTGATTATTAGTGATGTTGACTACCTTTTCAAGTGTCTGTTGAACATCTGGATGTCTTCTTTGGAAAAATGTCTATTCAAGTCCTCTGCCCGTGCCTTAATTGGATTATTTGTCCTTTTGTTGTTGAGTTGTATCAGTTTTTTATATATTTTGGATACTAACATTTTATCAGATATGCCATTTGCAAATATCTTCTCCCACTCAGTAGAGGTTGTCTTTTTGTTTTATTGATGGTTTCCCTTGCAGTGCAAGAGCTTTTTATTTCAATGGAGTCCCAGTGGTTTATTTTTGCTTTTATTTACCTTGCCTGAGGAGACATTTTAGAAAAATGTGGTGACAGTGATATTAAAGCAATTACTATCTGTATTTTCTTCTAAGAGTTTTATGGTTTTAGGTCTCATATTTAGGTATTTAATCCATTTTTAGTTTATTTTTTATTTCTAGTGTAAGAAAGTGGTCCAATTTCATTCTGTTGCATGTAGCTGTCCAGTTTTCCCAATACTACTTGTTGAAGAGACTGCTTTTTCCTCATTGCATGTTCTTGCCTCCTTTGTCATAGATTAATTGAATATATAAGTGTGAGTTTATTTCTGGGCTCTCTATTCTGCCCCATTGATCTATGTATATCTTTGTGTCAGTACCACAGTGTTTTGATTTGTAGTATATCTTGAAATCTGGGATTCTGATACCTCCAGCTTTGTTCTTGTTTCTCAAGGTTGCTTTGGCTCTTTGGGGTCTTTTATGGTTCCATACAAATATTAGTATTATTCTAATTCTGTGAAAAGTGCTGATTATAGATCCAATAAATCTATAAATGCATTGGGTAGTATGGTTCTATAAATGCTTTGGGTATATGGACATTTTAATAATATTATTCTTCCAATCCATGAACACAGAATATCTTTGCATTTGTTTGTGTCACCTTAAATATTTTTTATCAGTGTTTTATAGTTTTCGTAGTACAAGTCTTTGACATCCTTGGTTAAGTTTCTTCCCAGGTATTTTATTCTTTTGGGTTAAATTTTAAATGAAATTGTTTTCATAATTTCTCTTTCCACTATTTCATTATTAGTGTATAGAGGCACAATTCTGTATCCCGGTAGTTACTATCCCTGTAGTACTATCCTAAAGAACCCTAAAGAACTATCCTAAAGAACCCTAAAGAAGCTTCTGCAGGGAGTCTTTAGGGTTTCCTATGCACAATATCATTGAATACTGATACTGAAGAATAGTGTCTTTTGCATAGCAAAATTGCCAGTTTTGAAAAGCTCCAGTTTATCTTCATGTTTTTATTTTTGAATCATGCTTTTGGTTTCAAATCTACAAATTACTTACCTACCTCAAGGTCATGGAAATTTTCTCCTCTAAAAGTGGTATAGGTATTAGATTTTACATTTAGGTCTATGGCCCATTTTGAGTTAATTTTTACATATAGGGTGTCAGATACAGGTTGAGGTTAAATTTTGTTTGCATATGGGTGTTCAACTGGCCCAACACTATTCGTTGAAAAGACTATCCTTTGTCCACTAAATTGAACCTTGGTCAAAATTCAGTTGACTGTATTTGTGTGGATCTTTATCTGGACTCTCCACTCAATTGATATATCTATACTTTCACCAATATTACACTGTTTGGATTACTCTAACTTTATACAAAGACTTGAAATCAGATAGTGTGTGTTCTCTAACTTTATTCTTCTTTTTCAATGATGTTTTGAGTTCAGTTTAAATTAAGATAAGGGAGTGACATCATCAAGGTGGCAACATAGGATGGTCACTGACTTCAGTCCCCTTCATAAGAGTGAAGTTGGAGACATTGTTCTTCCTGATTTCAAAGTATATTTTATTTTTTTAAAATGTTTTATTTATTTCTGAGAGAGAGAGAGAGAGTCAGCATGAGCAGGGGAGGGTCAGAGAGAGAGGGAGACACAGAATCCAAAGCAGGCTCCAGGCTCCAGCTGTCAGCACAGAGTCTGACACAGGGCTTGAACCCACAACCGGGAGATCATGACCTGAGCCGAAGTCGGACGCTTAACTGACTGAGCCACCCAGGTGCCCCTCAAAGTATATTTTAAATCTATAGTACTGATCAAAATTGCATGGTGTTGGCATAAAAACAGACACATAGTAACTATCCAGAGACAGAACACCATTATGAAAATCCCAGAATGCTTAGAGGTAAGGCTGAAGAACCTCTGTGGATAACACAGACCGAGGAGAAGCTACACTTCGACCATGTTGCCCCTCCCCCGGACTGGACCAGTGCAGCGCTAGCATAGCTCCTGTGCGCCTACAGTGGGAAAATGAGAACCCAAGCCTTGTGGGACACTTCACCTCCATAAAAGGATCCATAACACTGGAAATCAGATGGAGATTGGGGCCGTAGTAGGGTTTACAGCCCAGATCCCCAGCCAACAGCCTTGCCCATCTGCTGAGCAGAACCAATGCACCATTTGGCCAGGGACCTCAGCTGGCAGATTTCCCTCATATGGATACTTGGCCAGTGGGCAATACCAACTGTAGAGTACATCCTAAGGTCCTGACTGGGCAGGGGAGAAATAGGTGGCTTGCCCAACTAGTGAGCATAATCTCTGGTGTTTCCCCTTCAGAAAACATGGCCACAGACATCCAGCGGCTATAGAGCACGTCCTCCAGCCCACTCAGGTGGGCAGTCAAGCTGGCAGCCTGGCCCAGCTGTTGAGCACAACCTCTGGTCCTCATAACCAGGGAGCCTGAACAGTGACCCTAAGTAGCCATGGAGCCCAGCCTATGGTACCACCCAGCCAGGGAGTCAGGACTACAACCCTACCAAGCAGTGAAGTCCAGCATACAACCCTGCCTGATTGCTGAAAACAGCCTGTGGCTTTCCCTACACAGGAAGTTTATCTAGAGAACTCTGCCCAATCAGGGAGCATAGCCTGCTGCCCTACCCAACCAGAGAGCCCAGTGAGCAACCTCACCCAATAGCTTAGCACAGCCAAAAGTCTAGGCAGTCACAAAGCCCAGTGATGTCCCCACTCAACTTGAGGACACAGCCTGTGGCCCTGTCCTGCCATTTGCAACAACTTGGATAAATATTGAGGGTATTATGCTATGGGAAATAAGCCAAAAAGAGAAACGCAGATATTATGTCATCTCACTTATATATGAACTCATAGAAACAGAGCATAAATTGGTGGTGGCCGTGTGTGAGAAGGTGGGGAATATGGGTGAAGTTGGTCAAAGGACACAAACTTCCATTTATGAGCGGAATATGTTCTGGGGGGTTAGTGCACAGCGTGGTGACTAAAAAGCTAACAATACTGTATTATAAACTTGAGAGTCCCTAAAGAGTAAATCTTAAAAGTTCTCACCCCCAAAAAAAGGTAATTACGTGAGATGATGGGTGTTTTAATTTACCTTATTGTAATCATTCACAATATATACATTTATCAAATAATCACCCTGAACATTTTAAACTTATATAATGTTACGTGTTAATTATATCTCATTAAAGCTGGAAAAAACACAAATTAAGGTAGGGGCAGAATTATTTTATTATTACTCATTAAAAATATCACTATTTCCCCGGTGAATTGCGGTGGTGTATGTGCCATCAGGTGACCTTATATGAATGGTAATGTGCCTTGATTCAGTATTTTCTTCCATTGGCTTGTCTATCATTGTACCAATACCTGTGTGATTATTTTTAATTGCTCTCTTTTCACACTAGATTGATTTATTTCTGGGATTTCTATTCTGTTCCATTGATCTATATGTCTGTTTTTATGCCAGTACCATGCTATTTTGATTAATGCTATAGGTTTATCATGTATTTTGAAATCAGGAAGTGTGATACCTCCAGCTTTGTTCTTGCTAAGATTGCTTTGGCTATTTGGGGGCTTTTGTTTCCAAATGAACTTTAGGATTGTTTTTTTCTATTTCTGTGGAAAACACAGTTGGAATTTTAATAGGTATTGCATTGAATCTGTAGATTGCTTTGGGTAACCCAAACATTTAAACAATATTAATTCTTCCAATCCATGAACACAGATTTATTCTATTTATTTGTGTCCTCTTTCATTTTTTCAATAATGTGTATATATAAGTAAAGAAGGGTAATAGTAGATAATATATTTATTATATTCTATGCTCACTATTGAATTAAAATGCTTCAGATAAAATGCATGCAAAAGAATAAGCATGAGTGTATTTGGTTTTGCCAATATTCATCTTCTGGGAAGTCACATAGCCTCATTGGACCCCAGGTTTTGTTGTTTAGTTTGCTGGTTTGTGTGTTTGTTTGTTTGTTTGTTTCTATCTAGAAAGGTAATGTATCTGGCACACATACCCTACTGGATTTTTATGATAATGAGATGAATAAAAGCTAATTGTAAATACATACACACACATACATATATACACTTAATAAATGGCAAAGCCCTATGCCAAAATAACATGTCGATGATAAAGATAACTTTCTTTTTACTAATTTCTGGGCCTAGGTGTCTAGAGACTTTTTCTTAACCTTATTTTACTGCTGGCTGGTTGATTTGATAACAGAATTAGATCTAGAAAGCTAAGGTGGTGTGAGAAGGTAGATTATATGCACGTTTTCTTCTATCAGATGCTCCTTTTCATGAACAAGAGGACATATTCCCCTGAAACGGAATCTGGGGGGAATAGTACATGTGTTTCCCCCAAATAAAGCTGTGTGGGAAGTAATTGCAGACCTCCTGTTTGCCATCCAGTTCATCTCCATAATTCAGAACCCCTGGCATGGTTAGTATCATTCATTTGTGCCAATGAAGTCCAGTCCATCCTGCCACGGAATGCTTCCAGCTGTCATAAAGGGACTCAGGTACCTTTGAATACCATATGCTGGCAATAAGTCTAACCTAATAGCCATGCTCACGGTCCCCTCATTGCTTTTAAGTCATTCCTCAGCATCACAGGGACCCCTTCAAAACTTCCATTTAGCTGTCACACATGTCAGCAGACAAAAGCTAAGGGATGATAAATAATAGCATCACCAAGCACAACTTGGGCCAGTATGATCTCTGCCAACTTTCTCAGAAAATGCTGATCTTATGCTGCATTAAGATGGTGAAGTCCAAGGCAACACTGTCAATGAAACTTCCATTGCATACCTTTTCTCTCTTCAATAGCCCTACCTATTTGGCTTATGAGGTCAAGGATGCTAGTCTTCCTGAAGACACAGGTTGAAAGGAAAGATTTAGGAGGAAGCAGCTGGACAGGGCCCTAGCAATTAGCAAAGGGAATCCAGACTCTCCTGTAAAACTCTTTATTTGTGTAAGATATTTAACACGGCCTGAAATGGACCTGTTGGCCCCTCTGGTATCAGTTATTAGATGGTGTTGTTGGTCATGCCCTACACTTTATCCAAGTGATCTTTTGACTTAACATATCCTTTCTCCATTGCTTCAAGCTCATAATCTCTCCATCACTTCTCTGTCTTCCTCTCTTACCAGCCAGTTTACCCCAGCCACACTGGCCTCTTCGTCGGTCTCCAGACCCACCAACCTGCTCTTGCTTCAGGGTCTTCACTATTGTTCTTCAGTTAATGCTCTTCTCCTGCATATGTATAATGAGACTTGATGTGTTCTTGGCCTGTTGATATGTCAGGAACGCCACCCTCTCCTCCACTTCTCTTTGCCTGTTTTATTTTTCTCCATAGCAGTCATCCCTGCTCACATATATACTTACTTATTAATTTCTTTGTTTGTCACTTGGTTGTCATTGTCCCTGTATTTGGAATGTGCATCCCACAAGGGCAGGGGTTGCGTCTATGTGTGTGCTGCTGCTATAGAGAAGCAATTCAAATATTGTGGAAACTGATGGCCACTCAACCCCTTCCCCAAATCTCAGTTAAAATGTGCCCCTTATTCATTAAGCCATCTCTCATCCCCAACCTCTAACTTTGATTCTCTCCTCTCTTTCTCTGCTTCTATAACACTTTATTAGGACATTGAACATGGGGCGTGTGGGTCGCTCAGTAGATTAAGTGTCCAACTTAGGCTCAGGTCATGACCTCATGGCTTGCGAGATTGAGCCTCACATCAGGCTCTGTGTTGACAGAGTGAAGCCTGCTTAGATATTCTATCCCCTCTCTCTTTGCCCCTTCCTCCCCACCCCGCCCCCTGTCTCCTGGAAAATAAATAAACATTTAAGACATTGAACACTTTTTTACCTGACCACTTACACCTAGCTGTTCTACGTATAAAAGGCATTATCGTTTCATCTTCTTGAGTAGACTATAAGCTCCTCAAGGATGTGGGCTGTTTGATTAAAGTTTGAATCCCCCAGATTACTGTGATTTACATTAATTATTTGGGGGAATAAATGAATAGCTTTAACATAGTAAATTCATTCATTCCTTCCTACATTCACTCATTTGTTTGACAATAGACTACCAGTCGCAGCTCTGGGGGCTGGGGAACAGCAATGAACAAAGAAAAAACAACATTGATAAGTCATATACTGAGTTACCCGTGTGTTACTGAATATTTTATATAAGTTATTGTTACCTGCATTTAATCTTTATGATAGTTCTATATGAAGGATGTTATTATTCCTATTTAAAGTATGAGGAAACTGAAAACACTAAGCTGTTGAAGGTGGATTCAATCACCATCTCTCCAATCCCAATATACATGTCCTAAGCAATATGCCACGTATTTGGGCTTTGTGCAAAATCCTGGTGACAATAGTCACCTTGGGGCATTTGATGACTCTGTTTGGATGACACTGACACAAGCCTGTTGTTGTCAGAGGATGTTTGCTGATTTGGAATAGTTGCTTCAACTTACTCCTTCCCAGATCCCCTGTGAGGAGGCACAGCCCTGATACTGGGAGGCAAGGGTGCTTTCTGAAGGACACTCCCCATGTTTCAAATCACATCTCTTCTCCTGCTGTTTCCTTTCCCTCTCTAAGCTTCTGTGAGCTTCTGCCTTTAGTGCCCGTAACTCCTCTTTGGAGGCCACTTTTAAGCCACTGGAGCCACTTGTGCCTCAAGTATGAAAAGTGGGCAGTGCCTGAGAGTTTGTCTCCTCTCCACCCCTGTTTTCAGGGGTGGTCAGGATGAATGCAAGTTCTCAAAACTTGCCTGAAATTGCGCCCTTGCTTGACCTTTTTGGATTTCCCCAGCCTCCTACTGGGTTTTCCTCAAATGTGCAAAATAAAATCACTTGCTCATAAATCCTCATCTCAGGGTCTGACTTGAGGAAGCCAACTGAAGATAGTCTCCTAATTGGAAGTATTAAAGTAAATGTTTTCCCTAGGAAAGGAAGAATATTTGCCACCTGGACTCCATTCTGCCCTTTTGGAGGAAGCTGATTGCTGCTGGGTCATGAGTGGTCCTTGATGGTGTCCCTTGGCCATCTCTTAGATGGTGGTCCAAATCTAATCCAGATTGGCAGGAAAAATAAGTTGGGTTTATTTATTTAGATGTTGTCTATGGTTGCCCCAAATACACACACACACACACACACACACACACACACATATGTGTAGTCCAATGAAATAAGTATTGAAAAACTTATTTTTAAGTCCATTCATTCCATCTAGCACTTATTGAGCATTCATTATTTTCCAGCATTATACAAAAATAATCCATATTTCCTATGCTTGAGGAACTCATAATATGTGAGGTGGGACAGACGTGCTTAATAAAAACAGTACAGCTGGGTAAGTGCCACAGGAAACTTGGTATAAAGTGCCAGAGACCAGAAGAGGGAGCTATAAATTCTGGTAGGGGAAAAAAAGGTAGAAGAAAGATTTACCTGAGAAGATGACATTTGAGCTCCTCTTGGAAGAAGGGAGAGAAATTACCAGAAGGAGAGAGAGTGTTGCCTAGGAAGAGAGTACACTGAAAGTATAAGAAGCATAGTTTATTAAAAGATTAATTTGTAGTGTTTGTTTATTATTGTTGTTGTTCCTCACTCCCATAACATTTCCTTTCCCCTTCTTTTTTTTTTTTTTAATGTTTATTCATTTATTTAGAGAGAGAGCATGCACACACACACATGCTTGAGCTGGGGAGGAGCAGAGAAAGAGGGAGACAGAATCCTGAGTAGGCTCCACATATCAGCATGGAGCCCCACGCAGGGCTTGAACCTGTGAACCATGAGATCATGACCTGAGCTGAAACCAGGAGTCAGATACTTAACCAACTGAACCATCCAGCTGCCACTTCATTTCTAAGGTGAAGTCCAAACAGACAAATGAATGAATTAATCAGGGGAGTTTTGTGTTTGTGGCTGAAAGGTGTTATCTGAAAGCAACCTCCTTCCAGTGGATGCTGGGGAGATGGTGAGATGTGTGAGAAGTGAGGTGCATAGCTGGGGTGTGTGTGGGGGGCGGGCAGAGAAGGGCAAGCTGAGGTCTGTAGACCTCCTGGGTTTGGACAGCAGTCATGTCACCTGTGAGTGTGGACACCACTTCTGAATATTCTGCTCAGTATACTATGAAGCTTATACTCTAAAGTATAAAAATGTAAAGAATCCTAGAGGAGGGGGTGGGTGATGAGACAGCACCATAATGACTAAGACTGAATTTACCTTCAACTGGGTTAAAATGGGTGCAATGTTAAATCTAATCAGTTCAAAGAGAACAAAGAAATGAGATATTTATTGCATATAAGTTTTCAGAGTGAAATTCAGTACTTATTTCTGGATTGATGCACATGGGGAAACTTGAGTGGTTTGTATGCCTCCCATGTAGGATGAAAGGGGAGTTGGGGAGGTTGGGTGGGAGGCAGATTGCAAAGCTTTTGTGTGTGTTGATTGTTTTCTGCACTGATAAGAACCATTACATATCTTTAAATAGAAAAATTTAACAGACTCATGACAGTGCTTGGGAGGGAGTCAAGATTGGGTAGAAGGCCTCTGCACAGTGGTCACAGTAACAGCACATGTGATGAAGAAAGGCAGATCTCTCCTTGCTTCGAGGGCTTCCCATTTTTCCAAGGAAATGAGACTTACTCTAAGGAAAAGTGTGGAACTATGCTCTAGGAAAGAATGGCCCTCAGAGACTACTTTCAGATCCTGATTTGTTTTCTATCTTTTTGTTGCACTATTAGAATTGGCCACTGAGTAGTAGAATCAACCCTACTTTGGTGGCCCCATTAGACTGAGCTGTTTTCTGGGGGCTTGGATGAAGTCATATTTCCCAATCCTACAATGTAAGGGCTGAGCCATGACCTGTGGGCCCCTTCATGCCTTGCTGTATCCTTGTTTTATCTGAGTCTCTCTCTGCCAACCTGACCCAGACTCCATTACTGAATAAGTCGTAGACAGACAATGTGACTCCCATTTTGTAGCACTCCCTACTCTCTGGGTCAATTCACACCTATAGACTGGGTCTTCATCCCTCTGCACCCATAGACTACCCTTTTTCCTGGAGCAGACTTCTACTTTCATTCTAGAACTTGGGATCTCATTATACAATCCCAAACAGTTGATGGGAGTTCTAATACCCAACTTAACTTCCCCCTGACTGCTAAATTCTGTATTCCCTGCTCTTACCATGTTTCCTGGCGAATGGACACGTATGAGAAAAATCACTCATTCATCCTGACTCATGAATCAGGAGTGCTTGGCTCTTAAATTTGTTTTGCTTCCTTGATCTTTGGAGCATTGTCTTGATGTGATGTCCCAGCTCTGACATTTTTTAGGATTTGGAGATGATCATTATCATCACACTCACTTTCTTTAGTTCATCTCTCCAAAGCCTCCTTTACAACTGAATATACTTCTTGGGCCCTGATTGTCTGGAGTATTGTTTGTTGCCCCACCACACAAGTTGAGAATATGGGAGGAATCCAAGGAGGAGCTAATGAGGTGCAGTATTAGAGCTGTGGAAGAGGAACCACAAGAAAAAGAGATGGAGAGAAGAGATATTCCAGACATCACTATACATTTAAGTTTCCCCCCAAATATTCAGATTTTTATTTTTTGATCTGAACACATACAAACAAAAGCACTCCAGTCTTCCCAGGAGAAAGAGGTTCTCAAGGCTTTGAAGAGGCAGTGGCAGGAGCCGACCCTGCTGTAGGACCATCACGTTTTATAGTGACAGAAGGAAAGTACTTGTGGGAAGGGTGTTGAGCAAGAGAATGATTGAGATCCTTTTAAAAGGATCTGATGCTGTAGTTTTTTTTGTTGTTGTTGTTTGTTTGTTTTATTTAACCTCTTAAAAATTCAGCATTGAAACTCTTCTATCAAGGAAAACCTTATGTAGAAAATTAATATGGAAAGCATCCAAGGCAGAGCTGCTCAGGTTGAAGCAATTGTGTAGTGCCTGAGCCCTGTCCACCATCTTTCCTCTCCAACCCTCTCACTATGGCAGCACCCAAGGCTGGCAAAGCTCTCAGTGTCATGTCCACAGAGCAGAGACCACAAATGGGCATGCTGAGAGCTAGATCTGGCACATGGATGTGTCTGGCTTGGATCTCACAATGTTTTACAAAAACTTGAGTCAATATTTAAAAAAAAAATTTTTTTTAATGTTTTATTTATTTCCAGGAGAGAGAGACAGCGTGAGCAGGGGAGGGTCAGAGAGAGAGGGAGTCACAGACTGAAACAGGCTCCAGTCAGCACAGAGCCCGACGTGGGGCTCGAACCCACGAACCGTGAGATCATGACCTAAGCAAAAGTCGGACGCTTAACCGACTAAGCCACCCAGGCCCCCCCGAGTCAATATTTTTTAAATGATGTTATTCACATTAAATGTTTTAGCTTTCTGTCTTTTCCTGAATACTGAAGTTCATTCAGTATGGAACCTGAATTCTCACACAATAATACTAACTTAGAAAAGAAGAGCAGTGTAGGGCCACCTGGCTGGTTCAGTCAGCTAAGTGTCCATCCAACTCTTGATTTTGGCTCAGGACATGATTTTGAAATTCATGAGATCAAGCTTCACATTTGACTGTGTGCTGCCACCATGGAGCCTGCTTGAGATTCTCTCTCTTTCTCTCTTTGCTCCAACCCTGCTTGTGTGTTCTCTCTCTCTCAAAATAAATAAATTAACATTAGAAAAAAAAGCAATTTATTAGAGTTCAGAAAAATAAGACTAGTAGGATGGATACATACATTACTATACCCATGTATCTCCATATCTATCTATCATCTACCTACCTACGTACCTACCTACCTACCTATGTACGGAAAGAGATGGATTGGTTTTAAGGAATTGGCTCACACAATTTGGCCCAGAGAACAATTGTAGCTTGCCTCTCTCTGGAGGCATCTGATAAAGGTAATCTCATTCATATTATATAGGGTAATCTGCTTTACTCAATCTTCTGATTTAAATGTAATCTCATCTAAACATCTCATCTACAAAATACCTTCACAGAACCATCTATAATAGTATTTGATCAAATAACTAGGGACTGTGACTTAGCCAAGTTGACATCTAAAATTTCAAGCAGCTTGTGACATATCACAAGAAGGTATTTTTTTTTTTAAGGAAATAAGGCTTTTATTTTGTTTTACTTTCTTAATGTTTATTTATTTTGAGAGAGAGAGTGCACGTAATTCAGGTAGGGGCAGAGAGAGAGAGACCCCAAGCAGGTTCTGCACTGTCAGCACAGAGCCTGATGTGGGGATCAGTCTCATGAACTGAACTGTGAGATGACCTGAGCTGAAATCAAGAGCTGGATGCTTAACTGACTGAGTCACCCAGGCACCCCATGTATCCTTGTAATGTTTCATATGTCACAAGGATCCTGCTTGGGATCAAGTATTGCATTCAGTTCTCATGTCTCTTTAGTCTCCAGTCTGAAGGAGCCTCTCTCTCCTTTTGAAGAGAATAGGTCAATTATTTTGTAGAATGACCCTTAATTTGGGTTTGTTCAGTGTTTCAAATTAGATTCTTTTCATTTATCTTTGGCAGGAATAATACAGAAATAATGCTTATTCCTCTCACTGCATCCTATCAGGTGGAAGGAAGGTTATCTGAAATCAGACTAAAAGTTGTACAAGCAGATGCAGATAGATGAGGCTTCTAAGAATGAACTGAAACAACTGCAGATCTTTGCAATATATTTGTGCATGTGTGGATGTGCCATATTTTATGTATTTCTCCTTGATGAGTTCAACTCAGTGTGGTTTTCTGCATTCACTACTTTCTTCCCAATAAAATTACAAATAAGCAAATGTGACATTTGAAGTATACTTAAATTATTCCTTAATATATCAATCACATTGGAATGAATTTATATTTTCATAACAAGCATTATAGCATAATTGGTTATAGGATGAATTTGAGTAAATCTCTTTATTTGGACGATTTAACATCTCTCTCTCTCTCTCTCTCTCTCTCTCTCTCTCTCTCTCTCTCTGGCTCCCTGGCAAAGATTTGGAAAAGAAGAATCTTAGAGTAGTGCTGGGATCAGCCAAAATGCTTTTCAAAGATCCAATAATGTCCATTAACAGAAAAGACTCATGATGTTAGTTGATATATACCTTACCATCTTTGTCTTAGTACTTTTCCTGGAACATTTTATACCCACGGTTACTCTTTCAGGGCTATCAATTTACCATGCAGGAAAATGGTAGCAGAGTACGCTCTCTCTGCGACATAGGCACAATCTGCCTGGTAAATATCTACAGGGAAATGGAATATTTCTGCATGGGAAAAGTACAAGAAAAAGAGCAACCACATAAAAAATGTTGCTGTAATTTGTATCTCAAAGAATATACATTATGTAAAGAGAGTGTCATGAAGAATTTCCATTATAGAAGAAATCGTATGAGGTGATCCACTGCTGGATAGCTAGAGTCATTAACACAGACACTGTAGCCTTGCCCATTAATTTCCCAAAATGTCCAGAAACAGAAATTTATACAAATACAAAAAAAAGAAGCAGCACATTTTTGAAACTTTTTTGAGTTTTGATTTCTGCACCTCTGAGAGTTTCCTTTCTCTCCTTTCCAGCTGATTTCAATAGCCCTGTCTTTTCTTTGGGCTTTTGACAAGTGATGAGACTTACGATTCTTGACAGCCCTCAAGCTTGGATTTTACTGAACAAAGTGAGGCTTTAGCTGAACAAGTGGGTTTCATATTTAGAGCTTCCTTGGGTAGAGATGCCAGTTTAGGGAAAAATCAGAGACTGTAATTGTTCTTTTAGCACCCTACATCCATCCCTTTAATACTTCAGACTTCCCTGAAAAGAGAAAACACGTTTCATTCTAGGCTTGAGTCACAGCCTGTCTTTGTGCTGGCTGATATAGCATTTTTTTTAAAGCATATGACTTATCTCTTAGAGCAAAAGAGAGAGCTATCAGCCTCTTGGCCAAAAGGTGCACTTTCAAAGAGCAGCCTAAATGGAGCGAGGCTCAGACCTGCTGTCCCATTCTATGATTTGGATTGTAGCATTAAAGGTATCGCTGGACAAGTATGCTCATTAAAGCATTATTTGTCATAGGAAGAAAAGGCTCCATAAAGCCTGGAAGCAAACTGAATGTCTATCAAGAGATTAAATTATTTTTATCCAATGGAATGATATGCACCCACTTAAAGTTATCAGTTTCTTTACATAGAAAGAAGTTCATAAGTTGTGGGAGGAAAAAAGAGGATGCAGGGGAGTATTCAAATTAATAGCATGAGTGTGTGAGTATGTGAGTGTGTGTGTGCATGCATGTGCATGTATGTGCTTGAGAGATGTTCACCAAGCACTTGTGGTTCTGATTTTGATTGATGAGATTTGTAGTGATGTATTTTTATTTTAAAAAAATTTAACAAGGAACATATATATATATTTCTAAAATAAGAATAAAAAGTAAAATAGAATTCCCCTCAAGGACAGAAGAAGTAAACTATTTATTCTACTCATCCTTGAAATGATACTAAATAAATTATTGAAACCTATATCAGAGAATAAAACATCATCATTGGTAACAACAAGAAGCAACTGAAACTTTAGTCCCTAAGCTGTGAAAAATACTTGCAATACATTGACTTTTCTGTCAAATAAAGAAGGCTATCAAGTGTGTTTATTCTTCTCCAGATTTCAAATAAGTTGTATATAACTCTGAAAGTTAAATTATCCTGAAAGGCCAAATGAGTAAGCATCTTGTAATGATGCAGGGGTACACGGAGCCTGGGAATGCCTGCCAGATACTTCCCTAAATGTTTTATATATACTGGTTTATTTCATCATCTTATACCGCTAAGCCGGGTACTATTTGTATCCCCATTTTACAGATGAAGTAATGTCTATAAAACAGAGAGGCAAGCCAACTTGCCTAAGAGACACAGGTGAGGCCAGGATTCAGCTAAGACAGTCTGATTAAAACCAATCCCCTTGGGGCTTCTAGGTGGCTCAGTCAGTTAAGTGTCCAACTTCAGCCTAGGTCATGATCTCATGATCTGTGAGATCAACCCCATATTGGGCTCTGTGCTGGCAGCTTGGAGGTCGGAGCCCATTTCAGATTCTGTCTCACTCTCTCTCTCCCCTTCCCCTGCTTGTATTCTGTCTGTCTCTCTCTCAAAAATAAATAAACATAAAAAAAAAAAACTAACCCCCTTTCTGACTGATGTGATGACCCATAAAGGAAGGAACTCTAAACCCTGAGAGGGAGTATATTCACAGTATACACAGATATACTCACAGTATACATAGAGTGTATTATAGTTTGTATAAGATATTATTCTCAGCCAACAAATCAGAAATGAGGGACTGTCTGCCCCAGATTACCCTCTTGTTCCCTCCTGTTGAGACAAATAGAACTATTCTTATTCAGAAAACAAAAAAGCAAAACTAACCTAATAAAAATGAGATCTAAAACTTAAAAGACAAATAGAAAACATGTATCTTAAAAAGTTATTTAATGAATAAAAGGATATTTTAGATACTACTGTCATACTCTCAAACCATTAAAGAAACATAAGCATTTCAAAAACGATAAGGAATTGAAGAAAAGTTATTACGTCTACAAAAAGAGAGTAAGAGTGAGCTGACATATGTCAGAGGAGAAGAAAAATAAGACACTTTATGTAAATGACAACCACACAAAAGTGTAGAAGGAGTTTGAGTAGAAACTGATAAAACATAGGGGCATGGTGATTGGACTGTGAAAATTATATAAGATAGAAGGTAATAATTACAGCAGTTAGTGAGAGGTAGGAATATTTGGAGGACACAAAAAATATATTCAACACATAGATAATCATCATTCTCGTTGCTGAAACAGAGAAAACAATACACAACACATATTACACATGGAGCAGAAAAATATGCAGGGATATAATACAAGAAAGCTTTTCTAAAATGAATCAAGCCATAAATGCAGAGATCGAAAGAATACTATGTGACCCAAGGGAGAAGAACTGCTAAAGAATGACAGTCACTGAAACATACCTTGATCAAGTTTCTGTAATTCCTGGATATGAAAATTAACACGATTGTTATCTAAGTATAAGAGAAATATCTAAACAAAGAAAAAAAATCAGATTGGCTTCACAATTCTCCTTAGCCACACTTCAACAGAACAGTACATCAGAATAATATTTTCAGAATTGTGAGAAAAGCAAATATAAGTATTCCATACCCTGCTAAGTTATTGTTCTTTTAAAATGGCATGGAAATGTAATGTCTGTAATTTAAGAATTTAGAGAAAAATTGCACTCAGCTAGATTTACTGGATAAATATCTTTTTGAAATCTAGCCAATCAGAAGAAAGAGTAGGAGAATCAAAATGAATAAATCAGAAATTTGGGAGCTGAATGATAAAAATTAGAACTGACCCCTGAATGCACATTAATACAGAAATTAGAATTTAGAATCTATATTAAATGGTTTACAGAATATAATGTGAAAGGTATCAGACCTGACAATGTAAAATTTTATACTAACAAATATCAAAGAAAGACAGTTGGGAGGAATTTTAAGTATAATATTGTCCATATTTTTCAGGGTAAGCTATCAATAGATATTGTTGAAGTCAGTAAACTAGCAAATACGTTTTTGCTGTATTATTTTAAAGTTGGAGCATATTGAAAAAGCCACTGGAAAACCTTCAACTTTAATTCAATGCCCTGAAATTACCAAAAGGGGGAAAAGGCAAAAAAGACAGTAAGAAAGAAACCTACATCACAAAGCAAACATTTAAAACCAATACTCATTAAAAACAAAACAAAAAGCAAACACTTGAACATAAAATGAAAAACAGTTTTCTCCAGTAGGTCTTGAGGTCAATGAGTGAATCCAAAGGAAAACTTCAGAACATTCAGAACCTTAAAAACTCATATTACCATAGCGCATTTTGCTGATGGTAAACCTGGATATATTCTGCCTTTTCTTCTTACTAGAAACTAAATATTGCTACCCCTCAAACCTGCAGTTCTATTTCTCAGAACAAGTTAGGAAATGGCCTGATGGATACAATGGAACTCTCACCCCTTCTGCTAAGCATGGGGTAAGGAATGGCCATGCAAACCAATTCTGGCTAACAATACGGAAGAAGACTACAGACTTCTGGGAAAGTTTTTCCTCATGCTCGAGTGAGCCAAAGAATGCCTACTGTGAATGAGGAAACATGGAGCTCTAACTGCTACAGGGGGAAGGAGATTCCATCTTAGAACACAGCCTTTACTGGAGGCCACAGAGTAGGGAGACATGGAAAGTCTAGGGCTTTGAAAACATCCTGGAGCTACCCATAAGTCAACCTGTAAGTCCACTCTCCGGATTAGCTTCCTTTAAGGTGAACTAGTAGGTGTTCTCATCTCCAGTCAGTTCGAGGTTATTTTTCTTTATGTTGTTTACATATAGTAGTATGCTTTTAATCGATACAATTAATGAAAAGAATAAATTAGTCAACTCAGTTATTCTATAAGCATTTATTTAATGTTTATGTACTGTGCATAGAAATAGAAAGTTTAGTAAATATATGCAGCAAATATGTACACACATATACACAAATTGTATATATATATGTATATATATATACACACAGCAAATGTATACATATACACATATACGAGGACAGAGGGTGGAGAGGGAAAAGGGAGTGATCTGGAAGGATATAGAACCAAATGCTGACAGTGTATATAACATTTCATACCAATTGCATACTTTACAAGCACATATTATTTAAACAACAAAATATTCCTTGAAATTTTTAAAGATTAAAAAAAACTATTTTCATTTTGACAACAAAGAAATCCCTGCTGATCTAGTATCTGCCCTCACAAAAAATGTCAACATTGTGTCTTTGGCTATAATCCACTGGTGAGAAGTTCTCAGCAGGAATACAACAGAACTCTGTAGTCTGGCTGGACTTAGATTTCCCATTTCATCAAAAAAAAAAAAATCATAGAACAAAATGCTTCAACAGCCCAACATTTCTGGAACATTCATATATGCAGAAGAAAGAGACTAAACCTCATTTTAAAAAGAAAAAGCTATCCCCAAAGCACATTCTGCACAGTGATAGCTCTGTAGGCACACACATAGTACTGGTTCGTAATAAAGATCTTGTTTATCAAGGGCAACATGTTTTAATGGCTTGGGAATTAAAATCTGGTTTCAGCCACCCCTTTGCCCCGTCGCAGTAAATTAAATTTAATGCTGACAGGAGTAATGCCCATTAGACTCTAGAGCAATAAATTTAAGCACCAAATTAATGAAACTGGACTGAAATGAAGGGTCTGGGAAGAACATTATGGACAGAGCAGACTCCTTTAATGATTGTTCTTTCATAATGGAGAAAATCAGATCTCAGAAGTAAAATGCAAAACCACCCACATTCTCAGCAGCCTCTGGAATTGCTGATGCTGGTTTGTATGTTTCTGTGGAACCTCCAGTAGCAGCATTTCTTGAGTATCTTGTTAGTCCTTCTGGATACAGCAGCGCCATCTGAGGAGAAGAGTGGATATGATCAAGAAGACAATGGGAACTTGTACTGAAAAGTTCAGGGAGAAATGGAAGGGTAATATTTCCTCAGTAAGAGGCAAAACCTTCACTCCCCCCCTCCCCCGCATCATTTTTTTTTTACAAATAGTTTATTGTCAAATTAGTTTCCACATAACACCCAGTGCTCATCCCCACAAGTGCCCTCCTCCATACCCACCCCTCCTCCCCCCCACATCCACCAGTCCTCAGTTTTTGTCAGCATTCAAGAGTCTCTCATGGTTTGCCTCTCCCCCTTTCCCCACCATTTCCGCCCTTCTTCTCTCCATTGGTCCTCTGCTAAGCTCCTCCTAATCCTCCTATACGTGCACACATATGATATTTGTCTTTCTCTGCCTGACTTATTTGGCTCAGCATAACACCCTCAAGGTCCATCCATGTTGCTACACATGGCCAGATTTCATTGTTTCTCATTGCCATGTAGTATTCCATGGTATAGATAAACCACATCTCCTTGATCCATTCATCTGTGGATGGACACTTAGGCTCTTTCCATGTTTTAGCTATTGTGGAGAGTGCTGCTATGAACATTGGGGTACATGTGCTCCTATGCATTAACATTTCTGTATCCCTTGGGTAAATTCCTAGCAGTGCTATTGCTGGGTCATAGGGGAGTTCTATTGTTAGTTTCCTTAGGAACCTCCACACTGTTTTCCAGAAGGGGCTGTACCAGTTTACATTCCCACCAACAGTGTAGGAGGGTGCCCGTTTCTCCACATCCTCGCCAGCATCTCGCGTTCTCTGATTTGCTCATTTTAGCCACTCTGACTGGCGTGAGGTGGTATCTCAGTGTGGTTTTGATTTGTATTTCCCTGATGAGGAGCAATGCTGAGCATCGTTTCATGTGTCTGTTGGCCATCTGGGTGTCCTCTTTGGAGAAGTGTCTGTTCATATCTTCTGCCCATTTCTTCACTGGGTTGTTTGCTTTTCGGGCGTGTAGTTTGGTGAGTTCCTTGTAGATTCTGGATATCAACCCTTTATCTGATATGTCATTTGCAACTATCTTTTCCCATTCCGTTGGTTGCCTATTAATTTTCTGAGTTGTTTCCTTGGCTGTGCAGAAGCTTTTAATCTTGAGGAGGTCCCAACAGTTTATTTTTGCTCTTGATTCCCTTGCTTTTGGGGATGTGTCAAGTAAGTTGCTGCGGTGGAGGTCAAGGAGGTTGTTTCCTGCTTTCTCCTCTAGGGTGTTGATAGTTTCCTGTCTCACGTGCAGGTCCTTTATCCATTTTGAGTTTATTTTTGTGCATGGTGTGAGAAAATGATCTAGTTTCATTCTTCTGCATGTTGCTGTCCAGTTCTCCCAACACCATCTGTTAAAAAGGCTGTCTTTTTCCATTGGATATTCTTTCCTGCTTTGTCAAAGATTAGTTGGCTGTATACTTTTGGGTCCACTTCTGAGTTCTCAATTCTGTTCCATTGGTCTATGTGTCTGTTTTGTGCCAATACCATACTGTCTTGATGATGACAGCTTTGTAGTAGAGGCTAAAGTCTGGGATGGTGATCCCTCCGTTTTGGTTTTATTTTTCAGGATTACTTTGGTTATTCGGGGTCTTTTATGGTTCCATACAAAGTTTTGGATAGTTTGTTCTAGTTTTGAAAAGTATGCTGGTGCAATTTTGATTGGAATTGCATTGAATGTGTAAAGTGCCTTAGGTAGTAATGACATCTTAACTATATTTATTCTTCCTATCCATGAGCATGGAATGTTTTTCCATTTCTTTGTGTCTTCTTCAATTTCCTTCATAAGTTTTCTATAGTTTTCATCATACAGATCTCTTGTATCCTTGGTTAGGTTTATTCCGAGGTATTTTATGGCTTTTTGTGCAATTGTGAATGGGATCAGTTTCCTGATTTCTCTTTCTGTTGCTTCATTGTTGGTGTATAAAAATGCAACCGATTTCTGTACGTTGATTTTGTACCCTGCAACTTGGCTGAATTCTTGGATCAGTTCTAGTAGGCTTGTGGTGGAGTCTGTCGGGTTTTCTATATAGAGTATCATGTCATCTGCGAAGAGTGAAAGTTTGACTTCCTCTTTGCCAATTCCTGATGCCTTTGATTTCCTTTTGGTGTCTGATGGCTGATGCTAGGACTTCCAGCACTATGTTAAACAGCAGTGGTGAGTGGGCATCCCTGTCGTGTTCCTGATCTCAGGGGGAAAGCTCTGAGTTTTTCCCCGTTGAGGATGATGTTAGCTGAAGGCTTCTCATAGATGGCTTTGATGATGTTTAAGTAGGTTCCTTCTATCCCAGCTTTCTCGAGAGTCTTTATTAAGAAGGGATGCTGTATTTTGTCAAATGCTTTTTCTGCATCTATTGACAGGATCATATGGTTTTTATCTTTTCTTTTATTGATATGATGTATCACATTGATTGATTTGCGAATGTGGAACCAGCCCTGTAACCCAGGAATGAATCCCACTTGATCTTGGTGGATGATTCTTTTGATATGCTGCTGGATTCAATTTGCAAGGATCTTGTTGAGAATTTTTGCATCCGTATTCATCAAGGATATTGGCCTGTAGTTCTCTTTTTTTGCTGGATCTCTGTCTGGCTTGGGAATCAGACTGATGCTGGCTTCATAAAATGAGTCCGGGAGTTTTCCTTCGCTTTCTATTTTTGGAATAACTTGAGAAGAATTGGGATTAATTCTGTTTTAAATGTCTGGTAGAATTCCCCAGGGAAGCCATCAGGTCCAGGGCTCTTATTTGTTGGGAGATTTTTGATCACTGATTCAATTTCTTCACTTGTTATGGGTCTGTTCAGGTTTTCTATTTCTTCCCATGTGAATTTTGGTAGTGAGTGTGTGTTTAGGAATTTATCCATTTCTTCTAAGTTGTCCAATTTGTTGGCATATAATTTTTCATAGTATTCCCTGATAATTGCTTGTATTTCTGAGGGGTTGGTTGTAATAAGTCCATTTTCATTCATAATTTTGTCTATTTGTGTGCTCTCTCTTTTCTTTTGGATAAGTCTGGCTAGAGGTTTGTCAATTTTGTTTACCTTTTCAAAAAACCAACTCTTGGTTTCATTGATCTGTTCAATTGTTTCTTTGTTCTCTATGTTGTTTATTTCTGCTCTAATTTTTACTATTTCTCTTCTTCTACTGGGTTTAGGGCGTTCTTGTTGCTCTGCCTCTAGTTCTTTTAGGTGAGCTGTTAGATTTTGGACTTGCGCTTTTTCTAATCTCTTGAAATAGGCCTGGAGAGCAATGTACTTTCCTCTTAGGACTGCCTTTGCCGCATCCCATAGATTTTGAATTGTTGTGTTTTCATTTTCATTTGTTTCCATATATTTTTTAATTTCATCTCTAATTGCCTGATTGGCCCATTCATTCTTTAGAAGGGTGTTCTTTAACCTCCATGTTTTTGGAAGTTTTCCAGACTTCTTCCTGTAATTGATTTCAAGTTTCAAAGCATTGTGATCTGACAGTGTGCATGGTATGATCTCTATTCTTTTATATTTATTGAGGGCTGCTTTATGTCCCAGTATGTGATCTATCTTGGAGAATGTGCCATGCGCACTTGAGAAGAAAGTAAATTCCCTGGCCTCAGGATGTAAAGTTCTAAATATATCCGTCAGGTCCATCTGGTCCAATGTATCTTTCAAGTCCATTATTTCTTTAGTGATTTTCTGTCTGGTTGACCTATCCATTGCTGTAAGCGGAGTATTAAAGTCCCCTGCTATTAGCACATTCTTATCTATAAGCTTGTTTCTGTTTGTGATTAATTGTTTTAGATATTTAGGTGCTCCCATATTCGGTGCGTAGACATTTATGATTGTTAGTTCTTCCTGATGGATGGACCCTGTAATTATTATGTAGTGCCCTTCTTCATCTCTTGTGATTGTCTTTAATTTAAAGTCCAGTTTGTCTGATATAAGTATCGTTACTCCGGCTTTCTTTTGATTTCCTGTAGCATGATATATATTTCTCCATCCCCTTACTTTTAATCTGAAGGTATCTTCCCGTCTAAAATGAGTTTCTTGTAGACAGCATATAGATGGATTTTGTTTTTTAATCCATTCTGCTACCCTATATCTTTTGATTGGAGCATTCAGCCCATTTACATTCAGTGTTATTATTGAAATATGTGGGTTTAGAGTCTTTGTATCTTTTGTAGGGTTCATGTTTGTGGTGGTGTCTCTGGTATCTTTGTTCCTTGCAACCTTTCCTTCAGAGCATCCCCCTCAGGATTTCTTGTAGGGCTGGCTTCGTGGTGACAAATTCTTTCAATTTCTGTTTATTTGGAAAGGTTTTTATCTCTCCTTCTATTTTGAATGACAGGCTTGCTGGATAGAGGATTCTTGGCTGCATATTTTTACTGTTCATCACATTGAAGATCTCCTGCCATTCCTTTCTGGCCTGCCACGTTTCAGTAGATAGGTCTGTCACCACTCTGATGGGTTTCCCTTTGTATGTGAGGGCCCTTTTCTCTCTAGCTGCTTTCAAAATTCTCTCTTTGTCCTTGTATTTTGCCATTTTTACGATGATATGTTGTGCAGAAGATCGATTCAAGTTACGTCTGAGAGGAGTCCTCTGAGCCTCTTGTATTTCCACATTGACTTCCTTCCCCAGGTCGGGGAAGTTCTCTGCTATAATTTGTTCCAGGACTCCTTCAGCACCTTTCCCTCTCTCTTCCTCTTCTGGGATTCCTATGATATGGATATTGTTGCGTTTGACCGTATCGCTGAGCTCTCGAATTCTTTCCTGTTCCTGGATCAGTTTGTCTCTTTTTGTCAGCTTCTTGTTTTTCTATAATGGTGTCTTCTAAATCACTTATTCTCCTTTCTGCCTCTTCAAGCCATGCATTGGAGGCCTCTAATTTATTATGGATCTCATTTATCGCATTTTTAAATTCTTCATGCCTATTTTTATTTTCCATTCTGTCTGTAGCCATAGTTTCTTTGATGTCCCCTATGTTTTTTCAAGCCCAGCTATTAATTTCACCATTATTATTCTAAAATCTTGTATAGTTATGCTGCTTATATCTGTTTTGAGCAGTTCATTAGCTGTCATTTCTTCTTGGAGTTTCTTTGGAGGAGAGCTCTTTCGTTTCGTCATTTTAGTTAGCTTTCCGACTCTTGTTGGTTTTAAAGACCTGTTATGCTCTCTGTTTCTATGAGCACTGCTATATCCAAGAAACTCTTTGACTTTCCAGGGCCTATCCTTTCAGAGATTGTTTTTTGAATGGTATCCCTCGGTCACTCTTGTTGGGACCTTAGTTATTTTTCCTATTCATAGTGATATTTGGGACTCTTCACCTTGTGTACTCTAGCTTGTTTCTTGAGGTAGCCCTGGAAAGGAAAACAGACAGACAAACACACAGGGAGCAGGAGCACACATACGCACAGGCTAATTAAACTAACATGCAAAGTGAGAGGGAAAACGAAAAAGTTAATAGAAAAGACGGAAGAGGGAGGGCGAATAGGGAGCATAAAATACATAAAAAAGTCAAAAAGGGGAAAAGAAAAGGAAAAAAGAAGAAAACCGATGGACAAAGAACGGTTTAAAGCATATACCTGGATTTCCCAGCTACAGTTAAATAGCCGTGTGTATGCAGTGCTGGTTGAAGAGCATAGAGAAAAGAGAGAAGGCAGGGTGAGACAAGGCAGATTTGGAAATAGAATGAACAGGCAGAAGGGATAAGAAACTTTTTTCAAAGAGGTAAAGGGTAGAATGTGGTTGGATAGGTGAGAGAAGGATGCTGGAATTATCCAGAGAAACTATATAGTCTAATTACTCCTGAGAGAAATAGCTGAAAAAGTCGGTAGGTGTAGAATTTACATTTACAGAATGGACTTGTGATTGTTTAAGCAAGCTGGCGACCAGAGTTAATCAGGTCAGTGTTTTGGGGAAAAAAAGCGAGAAAAGAGAAAAAGAAGAAAAAGAAAGAGAAAAGAAAGGGAAAAAAAAGAAAGAAGAAAAAAAAAGAAAAAGGAAAAAAAAGAAAAAGAAAAAAAAAGGGAGGAGGGCACCTCTCAGGCAGGGATGGGCGTGGCGTGATCCGATGCCTCAGGCGGGGGTTCTGCCTTGGCGATTGTGGGAAGGAGAGTGACGGTGCTCCAGTCCCTTCTTGAACCCCGCGCTGCAGCTCGCTTTTTTTTTTTTGGCGTGTCAACTCCCCGTTCCGGGGACGCAGCCGAAGTTGGTTGCACTCTTCAACCCAGACCAGTTCCAATCTCCAAATCCCAGTCCGCGCCCCGCTGAAGTTGCCTTAGACACAGCTTCCCAGACAACCCCCTCGGGCTATTCCAGGCTCCCTGCTGAGCTCTGGGGGCGGAGTCAGGATCGCTGCTTCCTTCTCTGGGTCGGGCTGGTGCGCATGCGCGGGGGCTTGCCTGCCGGGTCCGCGTAGCCTGAGCCCGCTGGAGTGAGGAAAACCGGGTCTCTCTATGGCTCGTCACCCGAAACACGAACTCACAGGCAAATTTCCCAGTTTTTAGCTCTTTGCCTTCCCTCTCGAGTTCCAGCCAGCCAGGAGCGCGGATGCCCGGTGTCTGCGCGTCTCCTTCAGGGGTCCCAGCCGCCCTGGAGCTACAATGGCGGCAGGCGCACCCGCTCCGCTTTAAAACCCCACCTCCAGGAGCGGCACAAAGAAGCAGTTTGTGTGCTCAGCCTCCCCCAGGACCAGTTGGCGCGAGGGGACCCGGTGTGCAGGTATTTGGCAAGTACGGTCTTTCTATGCACCAAGCGGAGGTTTTTCTGTCTCGGACTCTCTCCTTTTCCCCTCTCACTCCCCGTAGAGGGTAGAGGGGGATCTCCTCCCACCTTGGAGGCTCCGATCCCGGCCTGATTTTACCTTCCCCGGTTCGCACTCACGTTAGCAGGCTTTCTCAGTGGATTCTGCGTCCTTTTTCTCCGAGTCTCTCAGGTTTTGTATGGTTTCCAATGGCTTCAGATCTTTTCTGTGTGATGTATGGGCGCGAGTGCAAGTACGGAGCTCCTTACTTCTCCGCCATCTTGCCTCCTTCCCCCCTCCCCCGCATCATTAATATAAACTATCTCACAGCTTTAAATTTATTTTTTAAAACAATATACATTTCAAAACAATGCAGATCCTGTGTTTATAGGAGTTAAGAGCTCTATCAAAACTTCTAGATGTTTTTTTTAAGTGTTATTGAGATGTAATTGACATGCATCACTATATACGTTAAACGTGTCCAGCATAATGGTTTGACTTAAATATATTGTGAAACAATCATCACAAAGTTTAGTTAGCATCTATTGTATACAGACATAGTAAAAAGAGAAAGCAAAAGCAGCACTGGGGTGGTTCAGTTGGTTGAGAGTCTGACTCTTGATTTTGGCTCAGGTCATATCTCATGGTTGTGGGATTGAGCCCTACATCAGGCTCTGCACTGAGTGTGGAGCCTGCTTAAGATTCTGTCTCCCCCTCCTCTGTGTTTCACACACACACACACACACACACACACACTCTCTCTCTCTCTCTCTCTCTCTCTCTCTCTCTTTCAAAAAAAAAAAAGAGCAGAGAAGAAAAATAAATTCTGATGATGAGAACTCTGGGGATTTATTTTTGTAACAACTTTCATGTGTATCACATAGCAGTGTTAGGTACAGTCATCATGTTGCATATCACATCCAGAATCTTCCTAGAACTTATTTATCTTGTAACTGGAAATTTGTACATTTTGACCACCTTTCTCCAATTTCCTGTTGTCCCACCTCTGGTAACCACAAGTCTGATCTCTTTTTTTTTTTATGAGTTTTTTGTTTGTTTGTTTTATTTCACATATAAGTGAGATCATACCGTATTTGTCTTTCTCTGTCTGGCTTATTTCACTTACCATAATGTCCTTAAGATCCATCCATGTTGTTGCAAATGGCAGGCTATCCTCATTTTTTTAGGGCTGAAACACACACACACAACACACAAGTGTGTACTTGTGCATGTGCACACCTTTATCCATTTATCTGTTGATGGACACTTAGGTTGTTTCCATGTCTGGGTTGTTGTAAATAATGTTGTTATGAACATGGGGGTGTGGCTATATTTTCAATATAGATTATAATCAGAGTACTCAGAGGTAAAAATGATCTTTTTGCTATTGTGTTTCAATAATGCTTCCATTTTATCAATGATGCACCTACCACATCTCATTGAATATTGTAGCATCTGCACTGTGACATCTAGAATTTTGGTCATCACCTGGGGACCATTAAGGAGGATAGCTCGGGAAGAGCCTCAGTACTTGATAACAGTATTGACATACAGCTGGAACTATTCTGCATCCTGACTCCTTGATATGTAAGATCTCTCACAGAAAAAATTCTGTGATTTTTAAGCTCTTTACATTATTATTTTTCTATTATGTGGAGTCAAAATTATCCTTAATAAAGAAGATCAAGAGGCCGAGTTTTATTCAGGTCTCAGAACCATTTTGATTTAGTTCCTACTATGTGTGCATCATCTATTGTCCCACTTTCATGGAGCCTACAGCTTAGTGAAGATTTCAGACTTTTAAAATACATTCAGGATCTCAAGGGTCCTGAGATCGTGCTGAGTAAAAAAAGTCAATCTCAGGAAATGGTTACATACAGATTTTGTTTAAATGGCATTTTTAAAGTAACAAAATGATGGAAATGGAGAACATGGTAGTGATTGCCAGGGGTTAGGGATGGGAGTGGGTGGGGGTGTGGGTCTGTGGTATTAGAACATTTCTGTATCATATATGATAAAATTGCATAGAATCACATGCACACACACACATACACACACACACGAGAGCATGCAATACTGAGGCTAAATAGTGTTTGTGGGTTGTATCCATGTCAGATTCCTGGGTTTGATAATTTACTAACTAATGAGAGGTGTTACCATTGAAGGCAATTGGGTAAAGGATACATGAGACCTCTCTGTACATTTTTTGGGCAGCCTCCTATGAATCTATAATTATTTCAAAATCAAAGTAAAAACACAGAGTTATAAAATGATAATAATGAAGAACTCCCTGTTAGGATGACAGATTGAACATATTCATCTAATAACTAATTTCTCCTTCTCCAAAAACACCATTAAAACTACTGGAAATATTTATTTTCCTTAGGATTTCAATCCAAAAGTGCAGGCAAAACAGAAGCAAAGTAACATTAATGGTGTTTTGGAACCTGAAAAGCAGATGAACCAGTTATAATGGGCTTAGTACCTCAAAGAAAGGCAGATCCTGAGCCAGCACTACAGCTGGAAAGCAACTCAATACTGCAAAACCTCTAAAAGGTTTAGGTTCTGGCAGTTCCAGGAACTTTTAGAATTAGGGGAAATGGGCGTGGGGGAAGCAAAAACATATTTTCTTGAATAAAATATTTTTGAAAATTAGAAATCTAGATCTTCTCCCCCATCCCATGATGCTGAGTGACAGCTCATCCTCCTCCCTGGCAGAAGAATGGATATTTATTTGTTGGTGAAACTCACTCTCACCAGGATCGAAGGGAAGAGTTGAGAACATGAGTAGCAGCTGAAATATAAGTGGGGGCATAACTGACTATGGGCATACTGAATGCTGAGACCTTCCAGTTAGGTCTCAGACCATAGGCTGATAAACATTGACTTCCAGATAGGGGTTTAAAAGACTCCTCCCTGGAAATCTAACAAACACCAATTAAAAAAAAAAAAAGAGCTAACTATATTGACTGTTTAAATTATCTGGTGTTGTGTAACAAACCATTGAAAAATTTGGTGGCTTAAGCTAACAGCTTATTATCTCTCAAAATTCTGTGGATTCAGTGAACAATTTACCCAATTGTTCTTCTGCTTCCCTGGCATTGGCTGAGGTACTTAGGATGGATGGAATCATATGAAGTCTCAACTGGGCGCTCAGTTGGAGTTCCCCTCCCTCTGGGTCTCTCCATGTGGCTGCCTGGGCTGCCTCCCATCATGGAGTTTCCAAGTAGTGTTCCAAGAGGAAGCAGCTTAAAAGAGAAGCCCAGTAAGGCCTGGGCACAGTATCACTTCTGCCATATTATATTTATGAAATTAGTCATAAGGCCAGCCCAGAGTCAGTGTGGACATTCATGAATTCCAGGAATCATCATTCACTAGAGGTCACCAATGGAACAGTCCACTGCACCCCATCAAGGGCCCCAACAAAGAGTCCACTGAGATCATCCTAAAACGAAGCTCAAAGTACATATACTCTCAGAGATTCCGATCAGATTTTAGTTGTCTGCTATTAACTATGTGCAGACCATGATCCATTGATACCTGAGGCAACTGAAGAAAGCCTCCAACAGAGGAGACAAGAACAAGAAAAAAAAGTTGGGGAAGGGAAGCAAATTGGAAGAATTAGAAACTATACATACACACATATATTAGATTATGTATTAGAAACTATATGTGCAAATATATGCATGCATATATAAACATGTATTTAAAGAAAACAATAAAAAAGCTTTAGTGAATTGAAAATATACTGCAAAATTGAAAAACCAACTGGATGATTTGAAAGATAAAATTGGAGATATAACTTTACAGCAAAAAGAATTTGGGAGAGATATGAAGAAAAATTTTTAAAAAATAACAAAAAATAATCAGTTCCAGCACATCTGAATCATAGGCAGTCTGGAAGGGAAAACTGAGGAGTTGGAATAGGGATTATCAATAGAAAAATATAGTAAGTCTACAGAACTAAAGGATTTGAATTTTCAGAATCAAATAGATCACTGAATGCCCAGAATAAAGGATGAAAATACACCCACACCAAGGCAAATCATTCTATAATTTCAGAGTACAGAGGACAAATGAGCTTTCAGAAAGAAGAGGGGAAAGGCGATGTCATAAAATAGAAATCTAAATGGCTTCAGCTTTCTCAAAGCAAAGTTGGACTCATGAAGATAATGGATCTATGTTCTCAAAATTAAAAAAGACTATTTCACAGTTAAAATCCTATTTAGCCAAATACCAATTCAATGTATGGGTAGAATAATGACATTTTTAACATCTTAAGTAGTCTTCCATGGACTCTTTCTCTGGAAACTCCCAGAGGATTACTGCCACTACAATGAGTAAACCAAGAAGGCAAGAGGAAGAGGAGATACAGGAGCAATGCAAAAGGCATCTCTAGGATGTTGGTGCAGGGAAAATGCCAGATAACAGCTGGGGCCCAGGTATGGAGGATAAGCAGTCCATCTGGAGAATGTGCCTGAAGATCCAAGGGTTGTCATTATCATCCCCTCTGCCATGGTACCATCTTTTTAGCCTGAGAAATGAACTAGAAAAAGTACTCCATGAAAATAAGAAAATAAATTCTGGGAGAGAAAACGAAAGGATATAATCAAAGTCTAAGCCAGTATCAAGGAAACAGAGAATGCAACCTAAGAGGCAGGCAAAGGGAATTCAAAAATAACAGCAGAAGGGAAATCAGGGATAACAGCTGTGTCCTGCGTCTACTCTATGGGCCTGGAGAGCAACCAACACAGATGGAAGAAGAACAGAAGTCTATCTGAGGAATGACTTTGAGAAAAATAAAACTTGGATCTGATGGAACCTCTCATAGGACTGAGTTTACAGAAAAATGTAATGAAAACTTACTGAAAGGTGGAAAGAATTGTAAATAGACACAAAGGACTTCTTTAAATGAAAAAATGAGACCATTTTTTTTTTAAAGAAAGAAAATCTAAAGAAAAGAAAAATCTTTTTTAAAGAAAGAAAAGCCAAAACAGTGCTTGGCTGTGAAAAGTTTTTGTCTAGCCACAGGAATACAAGTACTGCATATTTTTTTTAACCAAAAGGTTTATTATAACCTTATCAAGAGGATGAGAAGGCACAGAAAAAAAAAATGGCAGTGTACGAACACTAAAAATTTTCATTTCCCCTAATAGGAAGTGAATAGATAAGAAAGAGGTATAAGCTTATTTAGAAATAATTATCTGCTTAAATTATTTTGATTACATAATATTGGTTTAAAATAATTGACATTAGGGGGAAAAAAGTTTGCTATCACTATGAAAAGAGTGTGATGTGAAACCTAGTTGAAGGACCAGGGATGGTTTCCCTAAGGAAATGTTCACTAGGAGATTTACCCAGTGACTAGGAATTAGTAGGAAGGAGGTGCTGGGGATAAGAAAGAAAGCATTCCAAGCAGTAGCGACTAGCATGAATAAGAATTCTTCAGAGAGAAAAAGCTAGACATAATCAAGATCCTAGGAAAAAAAATCTTTATGGTTTGAGCGGAAAAGACATTTGTGATATGTATTTAACCTAAAGAAACAATAAATCGCCAGAGCAAATGGAGCATGTGAGTTCATTGGCAGGTTCTAAACAGAGAGGACTCACATTTAAAGCACTACTTTGGCTGCTGTTTTGGAGACTGAGTTGCAGGAGGCAAAGGGCCATGCAGAGGTGATAATTATGAAGATGGTTCAGTAGGTAGGGCAGGAGACTATGGCAAAAGGAAAAGCCCAAAACCACTGAAAATGTGACATGCAGAGTGACATCTACAGCTGCTTGGCTGGTTCAGTTGGTAGAGAAGCATGAGACTTGTGGTTTCAGAGTCATAAGTTGGATCCCCACATTTCAACCTCTACAGCCAAGATCCTGTATCCATAGGCTAGTGCTTGTCTTCTACACTGCATTGAAAGATGGTAATTTTAGCTTTACTGTGAATGCTAGGATAAAATAATAGGAATAGAAGTAAGATGGAAAAGAACCGTTTATTAGCTCATGTTAAAACTTGGAGTTGCCGATTCATTCATCCAATCAGTGAGTATTTTTAGGCACCAGCTATTTGCCAGGCACTTTTCCTGGAAATACAGCTAACAAACAAACAAACAAACAAAAACAGGGTCTCTGATATCTTCCATTATAGACTTTTCTCTGTGGGTAGACTATATAAACTATGAGGAATAGTCAGTTCAGATTAAGGAGATAGAGTTGCCGGGGTGGAGAGTGTAAGGTACCACCATAGATAGGGTGGTTAGAGAGGCTCCTTAATCATGTGATGTGTGACAGGATGCCTAATGAAGTCAGGGTAGCCAGTTAGTCATGTAGGAGAAGAGTATTCTGCTCAGGGAATAGCTTTCCAGGAAGAATCAAAGAGCAAAAGTCTTGCATCAAGCATTTTACTAGACCTGTTGAAGATGCAGCAAGGCTGGACTAGAGTAAGCAAAAGGGTGAATGATTGAGGATGAGATTATAGAAGTAGCTGGCATAAGATAAAATAAGGCTTTGTCCATACTAAGTCTTCATTAATTAAAGGTCAGAAGCCATATAGTAAAGGCAGTCTTTCTATGTCTGTACTGTGGTAATAGTTGATTTTCCAGCCTCTACTCAACCATCATGTATAAGACTTCCAGATAGATCTTTCTCAGGCACCTTTACTACTTTGTCAGCTCAAGAGCAAAGCTGTCAGTTCTAATAAGTATCTGCCAACCCCTTCTTCAGCCATCCCTCTTTTTCCTATACAAATTTATCTCCCAGTATACCCCAAAACGGGTTCCTTGGTTCAGCCTCTCCATCCCCCTTACTGTTCTCTGCAGGCATTCTGTGAGTCCTGCTACTGTATCCTTCGATGCTCATTTCAATTCATGTTAATCACTGATTCAACCATGTGTTCTATATCCCCTTTTTAATGTCTGATGCAAGCAGTGCACTCTACTAGGCCATTTGGAGGACACTAAGATGAAAACAGTATGGTTCCTGCTCTCAGAGCACTTAAAATAAAAAGAAGATACCCAATTCCCTTAATGTAGTGCTAGAAATGAGAAGAACCATTGAAAAGGAACTGCTTGTTGCTAGGACAATTTACAAAAGGGGAGGAGGAAGATCACTTTCAGTTGAAACACTCTGAGACAACTGTACCACTTGATACAGTTTTAACACCATGAATTCTTGGGGCACCATTGTAAAACACTTTGGACTTTCTTTCTCATGGGTATTTGTTTTTTCCCCCAAATAGCCTATAGCCTTCCTGAGGTCAGGAGTGTTTTCTTCTGCTGCTTTCCAGTGGTTGCCAAGACTTCCCACAGAGGCTAGCACATACCAGGTCATCTCTAAGTGCTGACAGTTGTGAAGGGGGATTGGATTTGAATCCAATGTACTTATTGTCTGATTACTCTATTATATGATCTGGCTCAAAGCAACTATGACTACACCATAGTCACCACCCAGTGGACTAACTGGGAATTGGAGCTTAAATCTCATTAATAAAGAATGTCTGAGCACCATATATATATATATATATTTGGTCTTTCGGTTTGGACTGATAGCCCATCTGCAATGCTTCTATTAAATGTAAGTGAGTGAATCACAGTGCATTATGGTACCAATGTTGGGTATACTTGAATTGAGAGAATATTCAATCTGAGTGATAATATGGTCGACAGTAGCTGTTATGTTCAAGTAAGTTACATGAGCTGCAGTGGTGTTGTAGATAACATACCAGGAACTTTGAACACAGTGTCTTTCATTTTTTAACTACTATCAAGATTGCACAAAACTCACAATTATGGAAGGACGCTGAGAATCCATACAACTATTTGGTGGCCAAAACAGAATTAGAGCCCTGGTCAACTGCTCTTGTTCTGATCCTTTCTATTATGTGGCACAGCTTCTTCGGAGGGACAGATGCTCAGAAAAATGATAATTCATATTACTCTGTCTCCACTCACTGCCACTCTCTCCTATCAGTGGGCACCACCCGGAAAAGAGACAGCAGGGCAGCCCAGTGCACAAGGTTTTTCCATTTTACCAACAGATTGCTCTCATGCTTTTGGGGAAAGAGTAACCTTAAAATGATGAATGTTTGTCCTATTAAAAGCTCCTCCAGCACAGGCATTATTGATAGTGTGTAAAAAGGCCATCCATTTTAGTGCAAATGAAAATTGAAATGGAGAGAACATCATGTCTTTTTTTCTAATATATGATGCTAGCTCAGGAGCTGTGTGATTGGTGTAAGCTGAAAACAGCTGTCCAAAGTCCTTGTGACCTTCGCCTTATTCCTCCCCACTGGTGATCACAGGGACACTTGATCAGAAAGGAAGCTAGCCTCCAAACATCTATATAATAATGTCTGCAGCCTTCAGCAGGGCATTCAAGGACTCTCATAATCTGGTATCAATCTACTCCTTGCATTTATCTTCCATCACTTTCAGTCTCCAAATCAACCTACCAGTCATCTGAGATAATTACCATTATTATTTCTAGGTCACTATATCTTCTTGAAGTCTCCTACATACAATGTTTTCTCTGCCTTTTGATTCCTGCCCATTTTTCCTTCAAGACTGAGTAATTTCTCTTGTTTCCTAGTTCAGCCCAGTGACCCCACTGGGTCCTTCTCCACCCCTTTCTTTCCTCAAGCTACATGAACTGTTGCCTTTCCTCTAGCAAGTGTACCTACTGAGAGCAGAGACCTGATGCATCTTTGTATCTCCAGTGCCCAACACAGTGCTTAGAAGAGAGCAAGCAATTAAATATTTGCCTAAAGAAGGGAGCTATCAATGAGTGGTGAGTGAATGTGTGGGTCAGAAATGCTTGGTCAGAAAGCTTCACCCTTTGGATACTTCTTCTTTAAGCAGATTGTCTCAGCTATAGTCTCCCTCTTAGCCATAATCAGTCCAATGATCAGGAACCAAGAGCCTTTACCTGGGCTGTCACCTCAGCTACCAACATTTGTGTCATCTGCATATCACCAAGCAATAACTTTCCAGGAGGAGTATGGTGCTCACCTGAAAGAGGTTCATCTTTTAAAATGAAGCCATCTTTTTTCAGTGACATGAGAGAACACTTGGGATCCTCCATGCTACATAATTAACAACCACGCATTAATCTTTCTACTTTGTCACAGGGTTTGAACCCTTCGCTAGTGATCATTATCTGGTGGTAAGGAGAATTTCAGAGTAAACTGGCAGTTAATTTAAGAGCATTTAGAACTAATGAGAGTAAAGATGTTGGAATGAAATACACGTTTCTTTGAAAACTCAGGCACCGATTGCAACTATTTTGAATCTGGTTAAGCATACAAACCTTAGCAGCAGCAGGATGAAAGAGCAGCGGAACTGTGATTTAGTTCAGACAGGGAACCATTAGGGAGGCAGCATGGAAAAATGAAAAAAGGATTAGGCATAGAGCCAGAAGGTCTGGTCTGGATTTGAAATCCCTGGTTCACTTGTTCTCAGCTCTGCCTTCTTAGCTGCCTCTACTTCTTTTGTCCCCAAACTGTACATATTAATTTCTACATTGCAGCACTGTTGGTGATAAAATGAAATAATGGATATGTAAGCTCCAGATTTCGTGTGCAATTGGTGCTCAATAAATGTCCCTTCATTTCTCCTTCAAAAGAGAGAACATTCTGACAGGACATTTATTATACCTCTGTGCCCTTCGTGAGCATGGAAAAAAACCCAGCTGATTCAGAAATGGGGATGAAGTGGAATCAAATATGCATAAGAAGGTAAGATCACTCAGGAGCTTACTAAACCACTTCAGACTTATTTCAAATTGAGAGAAATCAGAGGGTCTACTTAATCTTATGACTCTATTGGTGCAGTGGCTCAAACCTCCGGATAGATAAAATGAATAGGGCATGTCTGATACCAAGACTAGCCCTTTAACTCATAACTCAGACTTATGTTGGTGGAAAGATCAGGGGCTCTTGTAGCCAGGAAGAACTAGGTTCAAATTCTGGCTCAGCTGCTTCCTAACCCCGTACCCCTAATAGTCATTTAACACCTTTGCAATGAAATGACAAACCCCTCTGAGTACAGTTGTTTGGTTGGTATAAGTGGAGGGTAGTACTTCCCCCATAAGGTGGCTCTAAGAATTGAATTTGATAATGTACTTAGGCAGCTAATACAGTACTTGCTACCTACTGGATGCGTGACCATCTAGCTTTCTTCCCAACTTGGATCTTAGTAATGGTTTTCCCAATAGACTGCGAATTAATCACTTTTAAATATTACAGCTGAACGGGTTCGTGGGACTCATCTCCCCCAGAATTATAAGTTCTGTCATATGAATCCCTGGGGGTTCTCAGAGTTGTCCTCAATGCCACCTGAGGGATGGAAAATTCTCCATTTTCATCTGTTTTGTGTTTTAAAGAACTGGTGACACCTCATGCCGGTCAGAGTGGTGAAAATGAACAAATCAGGAGATTCTAGATGCTGGCGAGGATGTGGAGAAATGGGCACCCTCCTACACTGCTGGTGGGAAAGGTAAACTGGTGCAGCCCCTCTGGAAAGTAGTGTAGAGGTTTCTCAGAAAAATTAACTCCTTCCCTATGGCCCAGCAATAGCACTGCTAGGAATTTACCCAAGAGATACAGGAGGGCTGATGCATAGGGGCACATGTACCCCAATGTTCATAGCAGCACTCTCAACAATAGCCAAAACATGAAAAGAACCTAAGTGTCCATCAATTGATGAATGGATCAAGAAGGTGTGGTTTATCTATACAATGGAATACTACATGGCAATGAGAAAGAATGAAATCTGGCTATTTGTAGCAACATGGATGGACCTTGAGGATGTTATGCTGAGTGAAATAAGTCAGGCAGAGAAGGACAGCTACCATATGTTTGGACGTATAGGAGGATTAGGAGGAAGCTAACAGAGGACCATGGGGGAGAAGAAGGGGAAAAATAATTGGGGAGAGGGAAGGACGCAAACCATGAGAGACTCTTGAATGCTGAGAACAAACTGAGGGTTAATGGGGGTGAGGGAGAAGAGAAGGAGGGTGATGGGCATGGAGGAGGGCACTTGTGGGGATGAGCACTGGGTGTTATATGGAAACCAACTTGACAATAAACTATAAAAGAAAAAAATTTTTAAATATGGATATTTAACACAGAATTTGGTCACGTTGTTCTAATATCCGTGATGCCAGGTAAATGAGTAGAAACTCTTACATGAGAAATTTAAAATCTCTTACCTACCATGAAATTTTCTTCAAAGCCTCCTCTTCTCTCTACCCAAAATAACCTCACAATTTTGCCTCAAACTACTTCTGTTTACAGAGCATTTTATGTAAGAGATAGTAAAGTATTTCTATCATAGTAAAGGAAAAAGGAAAGTGAACTGTGTCATGGCTGACATCTAGACAGGTTGGATCTGGGATGAAGGTGGAGAAGTAATAAACCAGTGAGCAATCTTTCTAGGGCAATTGAAGATGGTCCCATGAACTGTGGAATATGGTAAAAGCAGCTTTCTGCTGAAAGAAGCGCGTAAACATATGAGGGTACTTAACATCAGGTTTGGGAGTCAGAGCTGAGTTCTAAGTCTGGCTCTGCCCCTCCCTTGCTGTGGATTCAGCAAGTCTCTTCACCTATGAGTCCTTCCCTACCTATAAAATGAGACACATGACCAGGTATTTTGATGGTCCCTCCAAATTCGATCATTCCCTGATTGCAGCTGAAATCTTTCTCCACACCACACTTCTCATATGCCAAGAGCAGAGAAGGTTTGTGATAGAGGACCACTCGGGTTTATTCACCCCCCAGCTTTTTAAAGTGAGTTTTATTTAAATACTTGATTCTGTTGCTGGGATATCAGTTTACCAGAGGATGCTAGCTTTTGTGCCTAGTCCTGTCCTTTATAACAGCGGGAGCAACAGCAGCAGCAGCAGCAGCAGCAGCAGCAGCAATAAAATGGGTCAATTAGCCTATGAAAGTTATTTTACTAAATTTGCTCCGGTTCCCACATGGTCACAGCCCATCAGCTTTGGTTCCTTCTCCTCCAGCACTCAGCTCTTGTTTTGAAATCCACCAAACGTTCTTCCCGCAAATGAATTCCATGTTCTTGTTCTTGCTATCAGCCCCTGTAGCCTGCAACTCAGCAGGGTTTATTCTGGATCACTCTGGCACATTACAAGCAAAGCAGTTCTTTTGTCACCTACACCAGTTAGGGATGCTAAATAACATTACCGTTTCCATTCTATGCTTAACTAGATGATTGCAAGACTGAGATTTGATACCGGATGCCCATTTATTGTCTAATGATTCTTTTGTCGGCATTTTGTTCAGTGCCGTACATTTTAACACTACAGTCTGTATCACACACCCAAACTGGGATTCTGGTAAGGTGGTTTGACATATAGTTGGGGACATGATTGTCTTGGAAGAATTAAATATTTTACACATTGTGGCCGGCTTACATGAAATAGATGCTTCTTTAGAGGTTGACACAGTGTCTTGGATAATGTGCTATTACAAACGACTTTTTTATGTTCTGGGTGTTTGTGGGGAGTGAAGGATCAGTGTTGTCCTACTTTATGAATATGCAAAATTATTTATTAAAAACCTGCCAGAAGTCAAAGCTCATTTTAAAGAAAGCAATCTGACCCAGAAATGAAGAGTACTGGGTTTATGACTTACAATCTCCCTCCATACAGTAACCTCTGAAAGATTCCAAATGGTCTGGCTCTGACTCCTTCTTCCATTTTGTTCGCAGTTTCTCTCCTGCTCATGTACATATTGGCTTCTTCTCTTCCAGACTGGACTTTGTTGCACAGACAGCTTCTGTTCCCAGGCTGTTTCTGCTCTTTCACCCACTTGGCCATATCTGACCAACGTCTAACTTCTAACCTCAGCCTCAGGTGATGTGCCACTTTCTCAAAGAGGACCTTGCCTTTCCGAGGGAAGATCACTGTCTTCTCTATTTTCCTCTCTCATAAATGCCTTCATAGCACTTACTCTGTAGTTTTCATGTGATTACTTAAAATACGTCCCACCTTTTTCTCAATGGTTAAAAACTATGTCAGGGACAATTTTTATTTGGTTTTACATATCCTATACCCAGGACATAATGGAAACTCAATAAATATTTCTGTGCGAATATATATTTGCCCTCCCATTACTCATTTGTTCAACTCTGGACTCAGCCTTGTACAACTATTGTACATCTTTGGGTGCAGAGGGTACCAACTAACTGTAAAAATGGCAACTGATGAAAAATTCAATTTTATAATAAACACGGATCGTATTAATTTATATTAATATAATATTAATATATCATTATAATCTTCATTGCTTATATTAATATAATACTTCATTGTATTTTAAATGAACATTACTAATTCTTTTTTTAAATATTTATTTATTTTTGAGAGAGAGAGCAAGAGAGACAGAGTCCAAGTGGGGGAAGGGCAGAGACAGAGGGAGACACAGAATCAGAAGCAGGCTCCAGGCTCTGAGCTGTCAGCAAAGAGCCCGATGTGGGGCTCAAACTCATGAACCAGAGATCATTACCTGAGCTGAAGTATCACGCTTAACTGACTGAGCCAGCCAGGAGCTCCAATATTACTAATTCTTATTTGGGATTGTTTGGTAGCAAAGATAAGGTAGCCACTCAATGATGCCCAATATAAAGGCTCTATGGGAATCTCATAGAACCAGTTGCAAAAACAGAACTGAATGTCATAGGACTGAAAAGTCTTTAGGCAACACCTCTCTCTTCTCTTTTTTTGGCTCTATGATAACATCTGTTTTGCCTCTTTCTGAACATGTTATGATTGTCTTTGTTTCACAATGTTTTTTTTCAGTGAGACTCTAAATTTCTTTCCCCATAATTGTGCCTTGCACAGACAATAGCTTTTCATGAGTCTGATTCTCTCTCTAACTGTATGTGACTTTGCAACCCCAGTGCTCAGCATTGTCTTAGTCAGTCTCTTTGAGACTGACTTGGCTCAAACTCTCAAGAGGCAGATGTGGTCATGGTTGTTGTCTATTCTTAGAAGTGTTTCCTTAGGACCTTGCTGTAAAGGTCTTTGTAAAGACCTGCAGTGTAGATCCAGAGCCCTGAAGTAGATGTTCATGGTCAGTATTCTGCTTTGAATAAGAAAATAGAGAGATAAAGAAACTTTAGATAATTCCCTATCAAAGCAGGTCCTAATGAAATCTTGATGTTGACTTCGGAAATATTATTTATCTTTATTTCCATGTGAAAGACTTTATTCCTTAGTGATCAAAAGAGAACTTGAGTGTTATGAGTATTATGACAATACAAAATCAGAGGCAGAAGCAAGTCCTCATTTTTGGGTTTGACTTTGTTTCCCCAGGGCAGGGATAGTGTGTATTAATCAGAATCTATCTTGAGTGTTTCTAAACATTTTGTAAGGGCTCAGTAAACATTTAGGTGGCTAGCCTCTTGTAGAAATTTGGAAGCTTCCATAGTTAGTGCAGGTTGTTCCAATGATGCCCATACTTCAGGCTTCTGAATGTGAGTCATGCTAGTAGGAACTTAAGTATTAAGGTTTGGGGGAAGTAATGCTGATAAATGACAAGCCTTTCTCCTCTTCTGAGCTCTGAACCAACTGAGATAGACAAAAGATTGAGGAAGAGGGAGAAATGAATCATTTTATTACTTGTTAAAGCCAACGTTGAGAACATGACATAGTTAGAGCACACAATGGGTTTCCCTCTTGCCTCCCTCTTCAGACCCCTTCCCTCCTCCTCTTTGAAGTATAGACCTATTGTTAAATTGTACTAATGAAAGCACCAGCTCCAGACTGAAAACTTCAAGGAATTGCTAACTTCAAGGAATTGCTAACTCCAATTTTATTCAAATTGCCCTAGAGATGAAAAAAATGATGAAAAGCTACCTGATTTATTTTATGATGATAATATGATTTAAGGAAAATGTGAGTGAAGCAAATTATAGGCCAATTTCATTTTCTAACATAAATAATAAAGTCATAAATAAATATTGAACAAACAGAATCTAGTTGATCATATACAGACAAAAGTGGATTTACCATGGCAATAATGAAATTTAAGCCTCAGAGTCCTTCTAAGTCATATTGTTTAATTTGGGGTTTTTAATTTAATTTGTAATCTTTTTCTTGAAGAAGGTCCACAAATCGTGTAGGTTTCAGGTCCTATAAAACCTGAATCATCTCCTTACATACACATATACACAAACATACACACACAGTATAAACATACCGTGAATGATTAGGGTTGATTCTAAGAATGTAAGAATCTATTAGCATAATTAACCACAATAATAGGAAAGAAGAGAAAAATATGATCATCTCAAGAGAGAAAAAAACATTGGATAAAACTCAACATCTAGTCTTGGTGACAGAATAGAATCTGATCTTACTCTTAATCTGATTTTATCTTAATCTGATAAGGGTTACCACCAATAACTTCCACCAAGAATTGTACTTTATTGTGTAATGTTGGTACCGTTCCCTTGAAGGAACAAGGCAAGGATACCCACTATTGCTAGTTTTCTCTCTACCACCCTATGGTCATATCAATCCATGAAGACATTATAAACAAACAGTACAAAAGTAGAAAAGAAAACATGAAACAGATTTTATTTGAAGAGAAATAATTGCATTTATAGAAGTACCATAAAGAATCTAAAGATAGGGGTGCCTGGGTGGCTCAGTTGGTTAAGCGTCCGACTTCGGCTCAGGTCATGATCTCACGGTTTGTGGGTTCGAGCCCCGTGTCGGGCTCTGTGCTGACTGCCAGCTCAGAGCCTGGAGCCTGTTTCAGATTCTGTGTCTCCCTCTCTCTCTGACCTTCCCCTACTCACTCTGTCTCTCTCTCTCAGAAATAAGTAAAAACATTAAAAAAAAAACGAATCTAAAGATAAACAGAATTGATAGAAGATTTGGCAAGTTTATCTGATGCAAGTTTAATATGCCAAAATCAACAATGTTCTGATTCAGAAGCAAAAACCAATTAGAAAATTTTAATGAAAATATATAATTGAAAAAATTTTTAATGTTATAAATTAATACAGTTTCACCTGAAATCATACCATGGGTTGATAAATTAGGAAAATTTATAGAAGGACCAGAAATAACCAAAACAAGAAAAATAATAAAAAGTGGCATTCACTCTGCCAGATGTTGACCTATTATAAAGGTCTGGTAATGAAAACCATGCAGTAGTATGCAAATATGGCCAAGTAGGTGAATAGAACACAATGGAACATCCAAACAGAAACCTGTATAAATAGGGGATATTGGCATATGAGATAGCAGCTTAATCAGTGAGAAAGTCAGGGGCTGTTCAATAAATGGTCCTGGGATGACTGGGTTAAATATTGGGAGAAAAAAATCCAGTCTTTTCCCCCCGTAAGACATGAAAGTCAATCCCAGATAGAATAATGATACAAATGTGAACAATAAAACTTCACTTTTTGGGAAAAAATATAGAAAAATATTCACATGGAGAAAGATTTCATAAATAACTCACACAAAGCAGAAGATATTAAGGAAAAGAATGGGAAATCTGAATCAGAATGTAAAGCTGCTACATACCAAAAAATATCATAAAACAGACTTAAAGGATGAACTACTGACAAGAAATAGATATTATTTATCACAGATAGGCCACAACTGATTAGCGAGGTGGGCATTAACGATGCCTGGCATGTTTTGCTCACCCTTCCTGATATTTGGCAAATTTCCCATTATGCGGGTGCTGCTTCCCCAAGGCAGAAACCAGCTAGGGCAAGGGGAGGGGGCCTAGGTGTCAGTGATCAAATGCGCTGGGCAAGAGTCTGATTAGGAACAAAGCCCCAACCTGTAGCGGACAGCAAGCAAATTTTTCAGCCTTTACTCTCTGGGTTCATTAGGCACACACAGTGGTTGGTTCCAGCTGTGCAGCAGGGAAGGCTTTGCCATGACAATCCTGCAATGTGACTTGAGTGAACCATAGATCCTCCAAGTCTGACCCTGTGGTCCTTCTAGAGATCCTATTAAATGCCCAAGATCTTTCTACTACAGAACTTTTCTTTTTTTTTTAAAATATTTTTAAATTTTATTTCTAGGAGAGAGAGAGAGAGAGACAGCGTGAGCAGGGGAGGGTCAGAAACAGGCTCCAGGCTCTGAGCTGGCAGTCAGCACAGAGCCCGACGCGGGGCTCGAACCCACGAACCGCGAGATCATGACCTAAGCGAAAGTTGGACGCTTAACCGGCTTAAGCCACCCAGGCGTCCCTCTACTACAGAACTTTTCTGCTTAAACTGGCTAAAGCGTGTCCTTCTGTCTGCAGGTAAGAACAGTGACTAATACAATTCATATCCAGACTATATAAAAAACACTTACCAAATTAATAAAAGAATTTACAAATGAACAGGATGTTCAGAGGAGAAAACCTGAAACGAATGGCTAACTAGGATATGAAAAGATGCTCAACACTAGTATTCAGGGAAATGCAAATTAAACAATGAAGTAATGCTTCACACTCATCACAGAAGATATGAAACATCTACTAAGACCAGCTGAAGGAGCAGTGGGAAAGGATAGGTTGTCACTATTGCTGATGGAATTGTGATGTAAATGGACTTGTTCTGTGCCAATTGCTGATGTAAATAGGTTCAGCCCTGTGGAAGAGCACTTATTCAAGTGGAAGCCGCACATACCTATGACCTAACAAGCATGTGGTCTGGAGAAGCCCTTTCTAAATGCTCAAGGAGGCGTGTACAAAGATGTTTATAATATTGAAGTCTTGACAACAACCCAGGAAGTCAATAGAAGGATAAATATACAAATGATTGCATTTTTAGTCAAGGAAACTCCATGTAGTTAAAATGGATTAACAAAAGAAATACGCACGAGGGATGTCAAAACAATGTTGAGTGGCCAAAAAATGAAATGGTATGCTGAATTGTGTCACGTCTTGTTTACATTAAAAAAGAAAACATTCTAGGGTGCCTGCGTGGCTCAATAGGTAAAGTGTCTGACTTTGGCTCAGGTCATGATCTCGTGGTCTGTGAGTCTGAGCGCCACATCGGGTTCTGTGCTGATAGCTCAGAGCCTGAAGCCTGCTTCAGATTCTGTGTTTATCCCTCCCTCTCTCTCTCTCTCTCTCTGCCCCTCCCTTGTGTGTGCATGTGTTCTGTCTCAAAAATAAATAAACATTAAAAAAATTTTAGTGAAATAAATAATAAAAAAGAAAATATTCTGGGGTGCCTGGGAGGCTTAGTCAGTTAAGCTCCTGACTTGATTTCAGCTCAGGTCATGATCTCACAGTTTGTGGGTCCAAGACCTGCATTGGGCTCTGTGCTGATAGTGCAGAAACTGCTTGGGATTCTGTCTCTCCCTTTCTTTCTGCCCCTCTCCCTCCCCCACTCATATTGCGCTTGCTCACTCACTTGCTCTCTCTCTCTCTCTCAAATAAAATAAATAAACTTAAAAAACACTCAGTGTAGTTGGGGATATATGTAGTGAAAATATTAAAATCATGGGTATAAAGGATAGTCACCAATTTCGAGATCGTGTTTACCTCTACAGAGAAACGAGTAAGGGGAAGGTTTCCAACCATTTTTGTTGTTATTTCTTTAAAAATATGTTCTGAAACAAATGTGCCAAAATGATAAAGTGTTATATCAAGCAGTGTGAATATGTGTGTCCATAGCATTATTCCCATTCTTGTTTGTATGACATATTTCCTGCTTGAATTTATGCTTGAGAACTTTATACATGTTGAAGGAAAAGAGGAGGAGGAGCTGAAGAAGACTCAGAACATGACAAGAGCTGGGTGATCATATTTTTGAGAGATTTCAGTCCTCAAATACTGCAGGACAATGTACAACAACCCCTTCCTTATCACTCTCCCCAGGGGGTAGGTATAAATCCTCCTTATTAGTCTCCAAATCAATTCAACTAGTGTGCAACATGGGATTCCATATAAGAAAACAGAGTTCCTTGAACCCATATTACCCCGAACAATCAGAGAGCAGATATTAAAAAATGCTGGTTCAGGGGTGCTTGGCTTGATCTCCAGGTTGTGAATTAGAACCCCATGTTTGGTGTAGAAGTACTTAAATAAAACTTAACAACAAGAACAATAAAAAATACTGGCTCACTGACTAAATCAAGTAATCACTTCCAAGGTGGTAAAATAACCAAGATAGTAGCAGCAAATGCACTATATGGTTGGGTAACAGCTTGATGTCAATTAACTTATGAAAGATAGCTCAAATTGCCCTTGAAGATCCTGTAGACACTCCAAGTTTAGGGAAAGTCAATCTCAGTGAGGCTAAACACGGTATCTCACCTCCTGCTTTGGAAACTTTTTCTTTTCCCAGTTAAATGTCATATATAAAGTATGAAAAGTATGTGTCTTGTTTTTAAGGGTGGAATTATACTAAAAATTGTATCCATAAATGTCATAACCACTCAGGTAAGAAGTCTCTGCTATCGGAAGGATGAGGAATCTGTGCTTAAGAGACCAGCAGGTCTCTGTCTCCTACACCAAGGTTGCTGTTGGGTCTGCACTCAGTGAGTGGAATAGCAGATAGAATCACGTGCTATTTCAATCTCTCCTTTGTCTTTACAGACCATGCAAGTATGATAGAATTTACATGAGTTAATTAAGAATATGATGTGAGTCAACTTTAAATGGAATGGTTTCATTATTACCAAAGTAATCATAATAAACCAAAGTATCCAGAAACCTGTGGGTTTAGCAATTGAACATCATCCTAACATGCCCATATTAATGCCTTCATGCTCATTTGTTTATTTTGGATCAATTCTCAAGAGGACAACATCCTTCTAAAACTTGCCGTTACAACTCATTTGTCCAAACGGTTGCACCTGAAAAATTCTCAGTTCATCGTAATTTTCCACTGTGTATGTGCCTGCCACACAGTATATTTCAAATGTCAACCCAGGAAACAGACGTTTTTTGAGAGCATGATACAGAGTGTTGCCTACAGCTCTGACCTCTTCAGGAGTTCGATGCCAAATTGAAAGCAGGTTTACCAAATTTTGAAATAACAAGAGGCTCTGAGATAAAAAAAAAAATATTTTCAATTGCAAAAAAAAATTAAGGAAAAAGAAAAGAGAAAAATAAACTTGACAGTTTGGAATGATATATGAATAAAACAACATGGAATTTATTATTTAAAATGTTTTTCTTTAATTTCAGTAGAGTTGATACACAGCATTTTATTAGTTTCAGGTATATCACATAAAGATTCAATAAGCTTGCATGTTATGTTATGCTCACCACAAGTTCAGATACAACATGGAATTTTAAAGAATTAAATGTTAGAAGTTGGATCTAAGTTGAAAAACGAACTGTTCAAATAGAAAATGGGGCAGATAGGTGTTAGGAACACCACAGCTGAGAAAGAATTTGGCATTTAAATCAATAAGGCCATCAGCGTAATAGCATGGCTTGGGATGTCACACAGAAAATAAATGTTTTAATGGGAACGAATGAGCCCAAATTCAGGAGTGTACTGCAAAACATATAAACTTGAGTGGTGCTACTAATTCAAGCATGAATATGTTACAGTCTGGAGGTATTGGACAGTTCCATTTTAATGCAAACCCTTTTTAACAAAAGGGTTTAATCCATCCGCATATGACTGAAAGGATAATGTTTCCATTGTCTGTTGCTGTGTAAAAAACCAGCCCCAAACATAATGGCTTCGATGTGCTATTTTCCACAGTCATGTAGTATGGTGGTTTGGTTAGCATTCTTCTCCTATTTGGATCCTCTGAGGCCATTCACTCTTTGAATTGCATTTAACCAACACCAAGGCCGAGCAGGAAGAAGGTCCAGTAAGTCTGCTCAAAGGTCTGGTGCCTCGGTTGATGCTTCAGGTGGCCTCTCTCTCCACGTTAATGCTATCATCATTTATAGCCCAAGCCAGGGCTTCTCAGCTTCTACACTACTGATGTTTTGGGTTAAACAATTTTTTTGCTGCCAGGCACTGTTCTGCACTCTGTAAGACTTTTAGCAGTCTCCCTGGCCTCTATCCACTAGGTGCCAGTGGCAGCCCTCCTCCTCTCTCCCAAGTGCTGACAGTCAAATATATCTCCAGACATTGCCAGATGTCCTGAGGCAAATTTGCTTCCAGATTGAGAAGCATCAGTCTGGCCCAACCAAGATTTTCAAACATGGCAGCCGGCTTCGGAGGGAGGGAAAGAGGAAGCTCCCAACTGTTTTAGGTCTTGGGTCCAGAAGGCCCAGTTCATTACTTTTGCCACATTCTATCAGCCAAAATGAGTCACACACCAGCCCGGACTGAAGGAGAGGGAAAATACGTCTACCTCTTACGGGAAGAAAGGCAAAGAATCTGTGGCGGATCTTAATCCACTACACGTAGCCTCTCTTCTGATCTTGTCTGGGGTCCTCTTTCCTGTTCTACAATGATCCCTTTCTGTGTCCCATCCTATTCTTATGTTGTTCTGTGATGCCACTTCCCACATTATGGAATAACGTGATGTCCTAGAGTCAGAGTCAAAGACTGGATCAGGGGCGCCTGGGTGGCTCAGTTGGTTGAGCAATCTGACTTCGGCTCAGGCCATGATCTCACAGTTCATGAGTTTGAGCCCAATGTCGGACTCTGTGCTGACAGCTGGGAGCCTGGAGCCTGCTTCGGATTCTGTGTGTGTGTGTCTCTCTTCCCCTCCCCCACTCATACTCTGTCTATTTGTCTCTTAAAAATGAATAAACGTTAAAAAATGTTTGAAGAGAAATAAAAGGCTCTGGATCACACATACCTGGGTTTTAATCCCAGTGCTGACACTTACTGATTATGTGACTTTGGTGAAATTCTAAAATTTGCTGTGCCTCCATTTCTTCATTTGACCTACTTTGTCATCTTACTACCTCTATGAGTTGTTGCAGATATTAAATGAGATAATAAATGCAAAGCAGTGCACACAGCTCTGGGTGTTTAGTAAATATGCAATAAATGTTTATTATTACTCTTATATTATTATCAGGACCTTATCGTCAGCTTCTACTTATGAATTTACCCAAGATTCATTTTAAGGACGGCCATTATGAAGTAATTTCTAGAGAGAAGGCTCCCTAAAAAATGCTTGCTCCCATGTAGGTTACCCTGGAAAAGATGTCTCTGTGTGTACAGCTTTGCTGTCTCTGAAATCCAAATCGAATACATGGTAACCCAAACTATGGTGTCCCGTGTGCTATCTCTACTGCTGTGGGGAAGGGCAATTTTGGTTGAATGAATTACTTTCCAATTTCATTCCAGACAGAAATAACTCATTTTTCTCTTGAGCATGAGCATGATAACCATATTATTTATCCATAAATCAATAATCATCTTTCTGGACTGCAGCAGTTCAGAGTTAACAAGTTTGCTATGTGCTTCTACTGTCCAATTAAAAGCAATGTATAAAATTTTTGTAGAGGAGATTTATTCTCCACAATGTAGTCAGATGAAATGAAATTTAAACTGCTTAAAATGCTGAAATACTGTAATTTTATTTTAATATGTGTACATTTCTCAAGGTCTATTAAATCATATTAGGACTATTTGGAAATGAACATACAGAGGAGGAGTAAAACATGAATTTACACCCATGGGGAATAGAATTTGGAAGGCATTAAAATTATGCAAACATATTTTAATGGTGATGCTCTTGAACAATCAGTCCTTAGTATGTTTGTAAGGCAGTTGTTAAAATTCACTTGGACTTGAACAATATAATTCCAATAAAAATACCCAGTGAGTATTCAGGTGAAATCAGGTTTCTGTTCTGTTGGAAATTGTCACCTACACGGTGGGCTTTCAACTTTTCCTTAGATGTGTGGGATAGGAACCTTATCTAAATAACAAAGCGAGGAAGAGAAACAGAATTCGGTGTAGGGAATATGACAGGGTTGAAGAGCTGGCCAGAGTTTTGGAAATGTGATTTGCCCAAGAATGATAAGAACAAAGACATGATTATAGCAAGTCCCTCAAAGACATCTTAGATGTGGCAAAGTCTGGGATTAAAATGGATGGATCTGTTTAGCTGCATCTAGCATAAGATAAGATGTCTTTCCACGTTGATGGAATTGGAAGATGAAAAAGGAGGAAAAATCACCAACCTGTTTTTGGATAGATGAGAGAATACAATGATTAGAACTAAGTCCTTTTCGGGTAGTGTGTGCTCTAAAGAAACTCGACAAGAAGACAGCTGCAGTAGGAAGGCACTGTGTGAGCCAGTTTCGCTGGAAGTCTCAAAGTGATTAAAAGAACATCTTGGCTGAGGTTTGTCTTTTAAAATTCTGTTATAGGCATGCTGCTTTCTGTTCGGCCATTTTAATACATATACGGTTCCAACTGGGCAGTTAGGTGCTTTGTGGGGGATTTGGGTGGACAGAACTTTCAGGTTCTTGTACCTTAATAGATACAAATTCTCTTTTCCCTTACCAATTCTCATCGGTGTGACTCAAGACCCTACTACTCTACTGAAATTATTCCAAATATCACTGAGAAGGCGCTTTTGAAAATTTCAATCTCTTTTCCTGGTCATCACTATCTTCGATAGTTTTAAGGCACTGAATGCTAGTAATCCTACACTGCTTCTTTAAATGTTTTGCTCTGTCACCTTCTCTTTCCTTTAACTTGGCTATTGATGTCTACCCACACTCCATCTTTCATGGCTTTATTTCTGGGCACTCCCTCCCCAGAAAGCTTATCTTCTGTTGTTTCCTCAACTATTACTAACTGGCAAACGAGTTCCAAATCTAAATCTCACACTATGGATCTAGTTATTTACTATCCATACTGATGAGCAGTTACTGACTGTTCATACACATCCAGCACTATCTATAGGATTTGTCTGCTTAGATGGCGCATCTACATCACCCAGGGCAAAACAAACTCTGTTGCACAACAGATAAGCCTGCAAGTTTAGTGACAATACAACTACGTTTTATTGCTACTCATTTCATGCCCGGTGGGGGGCAGATTGGTTTCTTCTAAGCAGTGATTCAAGGATCCACAGCCTTTCCTTTTTAAACATGTGGCATCCAGTCCAGGCCAGAGGTAGATGTAGCATACATCTCTTCCAACCATATCCAACTGGCTAGAATCCGGTCACATGATCCCAGCCTAACTTGAGGGAGACTCATAAATGTACTCTTCATGTGAGCACCAAAGGAAACAAAGAATATTTTTTTTCTACCAAAACATTCTCCCTCAAATCCAATCCAACTCCAATCTAATTCATCATATTCCTTTCTAAACAGTAGCTAACCAATTATAACAAACTATTTCCAATTGTCATCCATTCCTTTTTCTTAAGTATCTCAAACTTAAAAGCATTATCTTTAACAAATCATTCTATCTTATCCTTACATAAAATTTGACATCAAATCTTATTTCTTCTTTAAAATATCATTTTCAATATTGCTATCTTAGACTACTGAGTCATAAACTTCTGCTTGTATCACTTCAGACATCTCTTTCTTTCATTTCCTTTTCCAATTTATCCTGTATTGTTTTTCTGGAAATATCTTCCAAAAACAATGTTTGTTTGTTTTTTTTCACATTTCTTCCCTGCATAAGTGACTTTTTATATTTCTCAGTATGAAGTTCAAACACTCATGGGTCTCAGAGTTTAGCATCAGCTGGTCCTATACCATCAAGAGGACTTAATTTTCTATGCTGTATTAGTCTGATTCCCCAGAGAATCAGAAGCAATAGCATGTCTACATCTAGGTCTGTGTCTGTGTCTGTGTCTGTATGTGTCTCCATCTCCACCTCCACCTCCATCTCCATTTATCTAGAAAGAGATTTATTATATTGTATCAGCTCACATGACTATGGAGGCTGAGAAATCCCACCATCTGCTGTCTGAAAGCTAGAGACCCAAGAAAACTTGTGGTATAGTTCAAAGGCCTGAGAGTCAGATAGCCAACAGTGTAGATCCCAGTGTGAGTCTGAAGGCCTGAGAGCCAGGAGTGCTGTGGGCAAAAGACAGAAGATAGATGTTCCATCCTAAGCAGTGGGGCAGAGAGTAAATTCCATTTTCATTTGGCTTTTTGTTCTATTTAGGCCCTCAGTGGATTGGATGATGCCAATTCAGATTGGGGAAGACCATCTGCTTTACTCAGTCCATGAATTCAAATGCTAATCTCTTCCCGTGATACCCTCACCAACAGCTATAAATAATGTTTAACCAGTTATCTGGATGTCCTGTGGCAAGGTCAAGTTGACAAGTATGAGCCACTATTATGATTGCTCTCCAACATGTTCCTGTTAGTCTGGATAGGTCATTTCTCTCATCAACTCCACCATCTTCTTCCACCTTCCATATATATAGGCCATGCTAGTATTTCCTTAGTGATCTTTTCCTAGCCTGAATGGTGTCAACTCTTTTATTCATCTACCTAGATCCTATTTACCCTTTGAGAACCAACTTCTATGACTTTTGTGAAGCATTCTTTGTGTATCCAGGCCATGATAATTCCTTCATTCTCTGTGCTCAGTTTAATACTTGCTTTGGTTTTTCCTTGTTTCATGTTCGATTTTTCTCCTAAATTAGCAGATAAGTACTTAATTCAGGACTCACAGTGTTTTCATGATTGCACAATTCAACTCATATGTGCTCATTTGTGTCCTATTTTTCACTTAATCTCTTGCAGAGCCTAGGAGAGTGTTAGGTATATAGTCAACTCTGAATAGAACAAAAAATGTTACAAGGTTCAGAAAATTGCTTTTAGGGTCCTGTTTTTAGGGTCTGATTCTGATATTTAGCATCCACAGCTGTCCAAGGAGGCAGGAAACTCAGTGTTTAGGCCCAAGGAGAGTTGTTTACTTCTGTAGCACAACTTGCTGTGGACGTTTACATGAATTCTACCAGGTTGTTATTTTCATGGGATATTGTCTAGCATATAAAATTTTTACAGGGCTCCTAAAGAGCTTCAATATAATGTAAGCACTCGTACCATAAACCTGCATTAAAACATTTAATTAACCAAAAATATTACATGACACATTTATTTAATGTTAAGCATATAGGCTATATACAGACACTAACAATTTCTGGGCAACTTCAATCACTACTCACCTCATCTACTTGCAGAATTTGAAGTTTGTACATTATAATTTTCCTAACAATTTAGATCTCCCCTGAGCATACGTAGCTCTTGTTTTGAGTATTTGCACTTTGGTAAAGTTCAATTATGACCTTTCAGGACTTTCGGGACTCTGGGTCATTATTTCAGGCTGTTTCTGTGGTTTTTATTCAACTTGCAGCTTCCTATCAATGAATTCTTGGTTGTCCTGCAAGAGTGGCAAGAATCAAATCCGCTTTGCAGACAACAGCCATAGTTTTTTATTCCTTTAAATCCTTTTCCCTGGAGAGTTATTTTCTGTGCCCATATGTTTCTCCATGAGGTACTCTACCCCTTGATTCTCTAGCCCCCTCCATCAGACATTCTTATTTTAAAAAATCCTGTAACTCTGATTTCACTCTCAAAAAAGCACTTAAGACTAAAAACTTAACTATGCCTCTATGTACACTTACCTAAAATGAGTTGAATTGCAACAAAATTACCCAGGGAATTTATAAACATCACCTTTCTGTGCTGTTTCCGGTTTTGTTTCATATATGTTAAATCACTGGGGTCCCTGGCTTCCCTGTCATCTGTATCATCTTACCTATTTTCCAAGCAGCCTGACAATGATATGGAGGCATTTAAGAAAGCCTCTCTTTTACAAATAGTGCTATTTTGTGAGTGATAAACTGGATGAGACGCTTGAGGAAAATCCTGTTTTGGGGGTTGGATTTAAATATTCACAGCTGTCCTAGAAGGCAGGAAACCAATAATCTGATCCCAGCACTGTTGCTGACCCTGTATGACCATGGACAGACCAATGAATCTCTCTCTACCTCAGGTTCCTCATTTGTAAAGTGACAGAGGCAGACCAGATGATTTCTGAGACCCATTTGCAATCTTCTATGCTGTAATTTTTTTTCATCATTGATATTCATTGTGATTTGCAGAGATGAGAATTTTGAGCAAAGCTTTTGATTTAAAGTCTATGTTAAGAAGTGCTGCTCATCGGGTTTGGTGAATACTAATGAGGGCATTTAGATATTTCATAGGATGAGCTTCAATGACTACCAGGATCTTCCTTCTCCTGAGCTCCAGGTCTAAGAATATTCTTTCTCAGATCCATGGCTCATTCTTCAGGGTGATCATGGATAACAATAAGAACCATTTATTTTAGAAAAGCCAAGATAATATAGACCAGTCTTTTAAATAGGAATCACATATTTATTAGGCTACCAGGAATGTTTTCAATAATGTTTCTACCCAGGTTCTTCCTGGAAAGGGAACAATTAGTTTGTCACTTGCTTTCTAAAATCCTTAAAAATGTCTAAAATAAACTGAAAAAAACATGGCAAGAATGACCTAACTAAATACTTAATAGAATATAAGAAAAGCCTGTGCCTGACTTGGAGAAAACCCAGCTTAAGCCATATTTCTTATGAATCTTGATTTCTAACCCCTTGCAAGTTTATTGAAATGGAAAACAATGGTTCTCAAGCTTTAGTGAGCATCAAAATTGTCTAGAAAAAAATTTAAGTTTACTTATTTATTTTGAGAGAGAGAGAGAGAGAGAGAGAACATGTGAGGGAGGGACAGAGAGAGAAAATTCCAAGCAGGTTCTGCACTGCCAGCACAGAGCCTGATATGGGGCTCAAACTCACAAACAATGAGGTCATGACCTGAGTCAAATCAAGAGTTGTCTGTTTAACTGACTGAGCCAGCCAGGTGCCCCCTCTAGAAAATTTTTCAAAACATGGATTCTTGACCCCAAATCCAGCCATTTTGATTCAATATGCCAGGAGTGGAATCTGAATAGTTGCATTTCCAACAAGTGCTCAAGTGGTGTTGCTGCTGCTGGTGCAATGAGTACAGTGAGTAGTGCTGTTCTAAAGTGCTACTGCATTATTGTCTATTAATTTGCATGCAGATGATGTTAAGTAAGTATCAGCTAAACTAATAGAGTATACAGCAAACAAATATATTACTTTCTCTGATTAAAAATCTTTCACTCTGATTCTCTTCTAGTTTCTAATATAATGAAAATTACAAATAATAACACCTGGCTTTTATTGTTTTTATGAGGATTATATGAGATGGTATATGTATAAGCACTTTCTATAATGAGAAGTTTTATTCAACTGTGAGATGTGGTATTAATTATAGTGCTAATGGAGATAGCACTCACTGAAGTTTGATAATATGGCTTTTGGACAGGGAAGTGAGTCCTAAATTGTTATTTGGTTTGTGTAGGCTGCCAAGGGACCTAATTCCAATATATAATAGGGTACCATGTCCACAATTTTTTCTGTCTATGGGAAAATACATCCCAAATTCCAAAGTCGGGTTTTAGAACACACCTATGCATTAATTGGAAAGATATAGTATATGGTTAAAGACACAGACTCTATAGGTTTCTTACTGTTACAGAGCTTACACAGGAACAAGAGGAAAAGGTCAGAATAATCCCTTTGGTACTGGGTTAGAGTCAGAAATGTCAGTATAAACTCATATTTATAGATAAATAGCGATAGATGGATAGATGCAGATAAGTGTAGATATGTGGATTATTGTGTGTGTGTGTGTGTGTGTGTGTGTGTGTGTGTGTGTGTGTATGTGTATTTCTTAGCTCTGTCTCCTAAGGAGGCCTAGAAACAGTAATAGCACAGTAGAAGCAAGCACCCTCAGCACTGGATCTTGGTTTCTAAACACCATACTCCAATCAAAGAAGTCAGAGCACCTTAGAGAAGTGGCTGATACTTGTGGTTATGGCACAGAAAATATAAGATGAACCAGGAGCATGTTATAATGCCAAAAAAATAAGAAAATGATATAAATACATACAGATATATGTATATACACATACATACATACAATATTGAGTTATAATCCAAAGAACAAAATAAGTAAAACTGAAAATAAGTTTAGCAAATTAAAAAAAGAATACCCTACTCATTAACATCCCAAAGACTTCTCCAAGATCACGGTGAAAGGCACTGTTTAATGTTATATGAAGGATAAAAGGTTTGAAATCAGAAGCCTTCTTTTAAAATGTGGTTCTGATCTTTGTAGCATGTCCTTAAGCAAGCTCTTTTGCCCAAACTTGGATTTCCCAGTTTGCTATATATCTCTCCTAAATTGCTGTGAGCACCACATGGAATGATGCAAAAGTAGTGTGAAACTATAAAATGATATAAAAAATACTAGGCATTACCTATTAGTTTTATTAGCCTATTGCAGTGATTTCTCAAAGCATGGACTGGGGACCCTGAGGGGTTACCAAAACCCTTTTATGAGGGCCCATGAGGCCAAATTATTTTCAAAATAAATATAAGGTGCTTGTATCACACACAGACATTCTCTCCTGAGTGAAGAATGGAGGTTCCCATTGTGTGATATGCGATGACATCATATTGCAGTGCATCATTAAATGTGTATTGTTCATCTTTAAGCAATTTCTCACTTTTAATTTCCAATATGGCAAATATCGATAGACATTACCCATATGAACAGGAGCTTTGGGGGTCTTTAATTAATTTTATGAATACAAAGTTTTTTGAGACCAAGATGTTTGAGATAACTATTTCATGACTTAAATAGTAATTAAAACAAATTTAAAAATCTAAAATCAGCCATTTATAGGACAGACTTCTCCTTAGAATAGTTGAATGACAGTTTAACTATTCTGAGTTTGAGAAATCATTTCATTTGGTGAACAGGGACTTCAGCCCAGTGTGTCTGAGAGGCTGAAATGCAAATGTGGTCAGAACCTCCATTCAGAGTCAAGTGAAGTGATACAGAAGCATAAACAAAGATTTCTAATATAATATGACAGAAAATCCAGAAATTTGAATTTTAGTCCAGAATTCCAAACATTCCAGAAATCAGTGGTCGTACTAGCAAAGGAATAGGAGCACAGAAGATCAATGTTTCCTTAAGAGTGACTAGACAGGGTGCCTGGGTAGTTAAACATCTGACTTCGGCTCAGGTCACGATCTTACTGTTTGTGGGTTCGAGCCCTCCTTTGGGCTCTCTGCCGTCAGCACAGAGCCCACTTTGGATCCTCTCTCCCCCTGTCTGTTTGCCCCTTCCCGCTTGTGCTCTTTCTATCTGCCTCAAAATAAATAAATAAACTTACTAAAAGGGTGGCTGGAAGTCTGTCAGGATAGATTTTCCTTTGAAATATAGGTTTTGTTTTCCTGGTTTTACTATTGTTCTTTGAAAGATTTCCATTGATGCATAAATGGAAGATTTATGGGTGATATGTCAGCAGAGGTCAAAACAGCGAGCATATTTTTTAAAGAACTTTATAAACAAGAAAATAAAAGAAGAAATAACAAGGAATTTTTTCACGGCAGGTATAGAGTATTCTTATATTGTTTATTGTATTAAAAGTTCTTTTTGCGGCCAGCTCAAGTGAGCCACACTTGGGTAGTTTGTCTGCTTTCCATATCTCAAATCATACTGTACTGAAGCTTCAAAGCTCTGTTTCTATTATTTCTCTTTTAAGAAGTTAACAAAGACTGAAAGGTTTATAGTACAAGCAAAAGATGATGTGCATTTCACATACATCATCTTGTGTTAAAAGAAGGAAGTAAATTATCTTTTGATGGCCAGCTGACTGCATGCATATGTGGAAAAGATGCTTTTCTCCTTTTCACACATTGTCTGAACCTAATTATCTTCCTTACATGCTGAAGATTTTTGTTCTCTGGGGTTTGATAAGCATGTAGTGTTCTCCACCATTTCTTTGGCTTAAATATACCACTCTCCTCCTAGACTCAGTTTTTATTTTGCTCATTCAGTTGTTCTGATTCAGAATATCAATGATAATTTTACATTTTCAAAATTCAACTGTTTTGTGAGGGATTTTGCTCACCAATTTCAACCATTGTTAAATTTTTCAAATTGATGAAGAGAAGGGTGACACTCAGACTTCAGGGCCTTTAGTTAATCTTTGTAAATACCTGCTTTGTGTATTTGGACAAATATTATGGCATTTCACATAGGCCAAATGCCATTTTTAAGTCAATTTTTATGTCCATTGATTCTAGATTAGACCATAGCCCATGATACACACTACATTTCAAGTAGCAAAATGGTTTCCAATTTATCCAGGTAAGTCTAGACATAACCCCACACAGGGTAATGGGCAATGTCAAGATCTTATATAAGGAGCTTCGTTTTTCTTCCATTTTCAAATTGATCATAACATAATTATGGAACACAGCTCCAGCAAGAAAACCAGCGACCTATACAAGATCCCTGATCCTTAAAAATGCAACTCATTGATTTACAGATTGCTGTTGACAATTTAAAAACAAATGCTTTAATAAAGCAAGTTGTTTTTGAATGTTAACATAATAACCATGATAGGCAGCTCTTTATAATCAGAAGCTAATCATTATTAATTCCTTTGACATTCAGTGCAGTGGCATTAATTATAACAAACTCTTTCAATGAGCATCTAATGTAGTCCAGAGCTCAATAGCAAATGTGTTGCCATTTGGAATTCATTGTGGTACATTCACTGGGAAGTCTGGCTGTATCATCCAATTTTGAATATCTTATTAATCAAAGTGACTATCTTTTCGGTAGATTAAAAAAATCCTATCTCTGAAATGTTTAATGATTATCACTTATGTTTTCTTCTCGAATTCTATGACTTTGAAGTTTTGTTTGACCTAAGGAAACAGTTTATATCTTCCATCTCTAAATGTTTTTCCCCCGGATTTGTTCATTTGATTTATGCGCCATCTCATTTTTTTTTAGTTTTTCCATGAAAACTTAAAAAAGAATGTTATAACCATTTACTATATGCTGTAAACTGAATGGAGAACAACTGTGCAAATCATCTCTTCACTTTCAAAATTCAGTTCTAATAGAAAAGAAAATCTCCCACAAAAATCTAGATACTTGAAATTAGTGCTAATTTATTTTGCCTCAGACAATAGGTTTAGTTACATCATCATCCTTTTGTTATCTTTTTTTTTTTTTTTTTCTGAATTGCTTCTGTTAGTAGGGCCTTATTTTAGGGATAGTGTTATGGCATAAGGCATGCAGGCTTTGGAATCAGACAGCTTTGTGGTTTATTTGTTGCATGATCCTGATCAAAAGACGGTATTCAGTCTAATGGGAGACAAAGTTTTATTTTTTAAAAAAAATTTTTATTATTATTATTTTTTTATGTTTTATTTATTTCTAGGAGAAAGAGAGAGACAGTGTGAGCAGGGGAGGGTCAGAGAGAGAGGGAGTGACAGACTGAAACAGGCTCCAGGCTCTGAGCCGGCAGTCAGCACAGAGCCCGACGCGGGGCCCGAACCCACGAACCGCGAGATCATGACCTAAGCGAAAGTCGGACGCTTAACCAACTAAGCCACCCAGGCGCCCCAAGGGAGACAAAGTTTTAGACATGTTGTGTGGACTAGTTATTAGGGAGCTCAGAGCCCATGGTAGATGCTTGACTAATGATGAGTAATCAAAGTTAACATTTACTGATCAAATTGTGCTGGACAGTGTACAGCTTACATGTATCATCTCATCCAATACTCAGAACCTCTTACCTTGACTTTAAAGGTCCATCAACTGATACTTATACATGTTTAATATTTGGCTCAAGGTCACATAACTAGTAAGTGATGAGAGAATTAGTGGGTTGGGGATGTGAACCTAGGAAATCTGATCTTAGAATCTGTCTTTTTATCCTGAGTTGTTTCTTCACTAGTATAGCTATTACTCTGATTATTAAATTTATGCCACAGAACTTAGTTTTTCTGTAACAAATTCCCTTTTAGGAATTCTGAAACAAAATAAGACTCTAGTCCTAGTAATATTCTCTACTCTCAAGCTGCTTTAAGTAAGTTTTGGCTGGGGGTTCTTTGGAGTTCCTGGTATAAGTAGTTTTTCTTTTCTTCCTACTTTCTCTCCTCCTTCCTTTTTCTCCTCCTTTTTATCTCTCTTTATTTCTTTCTCTCTTTTGTTACACTCTCCCACCTTCCCTATTTCTATTTTTCCTTTTATTTTAATTTCAGCTTTATGGAGAAATAGGAACTTTATATATTTAATGTATATAACTTGATGTTTTAATGTAATGTGTGTGTGTGTTTATGTGTGTGTATAGTGAAATGGTCACAACAATTAAGCTATCAACATACCTACCACTTCCTATAGTTAAAATTTCCTTCCTTCCTTCCTTCCTTCCTTCCTTCCTTCCTTCCTTTCTCTTCTTGTGGTGAGAATACTTAAAGTCATCCTCAGCAAATTTCAAGTATACACTTCAGTATTGTTAAATATAGTCACAGTGTTGTACCTCAGATCACTGGAATTTATTCTTCTTACATAAATAAGACTTGGTGTCCTTTGACCAATACCTTCCCTCCCCCCTCTCCACTGGACCCCTGGTAATCAGTATTCTGCTCAGTTTTTATGAGTCTGACTGTCTTAGATTCCATGTATAAGTGAGATCATGCCTTTTATATCTCTATCTGGCTTATTTCACTTTGCATAATATCTTCCGTGTTCATCCAAGTTGTCCACATATGGCAGTATTCCCTTCTTTTTGAGGCTGAATAATATTTTGTTTTCAGTATAATCCACATTTTCTTTATGTATTCATCTGCCAATGGACATTTAGGTTGTGTCTATATCTTGGGTATTGTGAATAATGCTGTAAAGAAAATGGAAGTACAGATATCTCTTTCAGATCCTGCTTTCATTTTCTTTGAATATATACCCAGAAGTGGGATTGCTGGCTCATATGCTAGTGCTGTTTCAAGATTGTGAGGAATCTTCATCCTATTTCCCATAGTGGCATCAATTTACATTCCCACCAACAGGGCACTAGTTTCTGTTTCTCCATACCCTTCTAAGCACTTGTTATGCAATATAGAGCTGCTAGCCTGTCCTACCTGGCTGAATTTAGCATATGCTGTGATCCCAGGGGGCTATGCAGAGCTAACCAGAGTGGAGACGTTTGTTCTCTTCTTTGGGGCATAGACTCTTCTCATAACCATCCCCATCACTCTCACTTCTTGTTCCACTTTTAAGAGTGAAAGTAAAAGAGAAATAGATTGAATAAAATAATAAAATAAGCTGAAAGATCATTCCATAAAGTATCAATGAGAAAATGGTAAAAAAATATGCAGCTGTAATAAAAACACACACACAAAAGCCCCATCTAGGCAAAACCAATTCAGAAGATTAATAACAGCCAATCATGTAAATCATAAAGTTCTAAAAAACAGCAAGAGACATACCAAGTTGGCTGCTTATTCAAGGAATGGGATGCTTCCCATGGGACAGTCAGTAGAGGGTACCATCAGCTGCTCTTTATTTCGGCCTTCCTTAACTTCTCCCAGCTGAGTCTCCCGTTTACAAAGCTCAATCCTCCCAGAAGTTACTGGCCTATGCCACTGATTCCCCCAGTTGGTTGATTAAAAGAATCCATCAGGGAATGTTCCCATCACACACACTTGGCTCTTCATTTTCCTTGAGGGCAGAGGAGCCTGTGGCCAGTGAAGCTTGAGACAGCTTCTGGGTGATTCTAAATTACAATTCCCTTCTTGTTGCCCTGATTACTTGAGTCATGGTTATAGACTTTGTTGGAGTAGGACTGAATCCTTTCACTTTATTTCCTGATAAAAGAATCAAACATGCTACTGCCTTGGATCAATACCCTGTTGATGACTGGACAGGGATCCATGAAGGAGGAAGACCTGTGGTATCTGGATACATTCTCTGCTTCCTCAATAAAATCATTCTTATGTGTATGGGCACACTGGAATTTTCTTCTTTTTAGAATCCTAAAAATTAAGAGTTGGAAAAAAAACACTAGAGTGATTTATAATTTAGTTCAATGAATCCACTATAAAGACTAGTAAATGGGGTCTAGGGGAAGAAAATGACTGGACTTCCAAGTCCCAGAGCTGACTAGTGGCAAAGACAGGACTAGAATCCAGTTTTTCTTGTTTAACAAGCACTCTGTGCAGGTTGGAGGTCATTCTGAGGAAAATTCTGGTACATCAACAAGCTGCTAATGTTTCCCCCTCCTTGATCCTCTGCTTAAAATGTCAAGAAGAATCATTTGGGCACTAGATCCTCAGAGCATCTCATTCTCAACCAGTGTGGCTCTTCTCACCTATGAGAACCTTCTCAGGTTCCAGGAAAATGTGATCCTGTTTTTTTTCTGGGTACTCATATTAATCATATCACACTTTGTACTTGAAAGTAAAAGTAAGTCTGCCCCTTTGTCCCTGGTTGACTCCTTGAGTTTTCCAATTCCAAAAATCTTCTGCAGGTTTATGACAGTTCTGGGTAGCAGTATACAACATCCCCTTATAATAATCCTGTGTAAGCAAGTACAGGAAAGAAGGGGTTGCAGTCGTGGAGAGTTTGAAGACAATTTCTGAGATAAATCCTTGTGCTTCTCAGTGTCCAGTCTCAATTTCAGACTCCATTAAATTAATATCCAGGAATGTTGGGGAGGCATCATGTTAGTTGGAAAGGGAACAAGGAAGTTAGGGAAGGCAATGAAATGTCCACATATATGTATATTAAATGCTTGTGAGCCTGGCTTTACCCCTCAATACCTGTGTGACCTTGATCAGGAAACTTAAGTTCTCTGGGTGAGAAATAAATATTAACACTACTCTGAAAATAATTATTAAAGAATTTGTTCTCAAGAAAGATGGAATGTGAGGTTTTCTGACTTTGGTCTAAATCCTAACTCTCTATTGTCTGATGTCACTGTAATTAAATAGATGGTTTCCAAGTGTTTTTAAAACCAAAACTTTTGATTTCAAATGAGTAATGGCATGTCACTTGCTTGTATTTACTTAGGATGGTGCTAATGTTTATATGCATGCCCCTAATATTATTTATTCAGTCATTTTCTGAATTACTGCTTGTTAGTAGGATTGATAAGGTTTTTAGCAAATCTATATCTAAAAAACATTAGATTGCTCACTTTTATCTATTTATTTATTTATTAAAGAGTTCTTTATTTTTCTTTTTTTTTTTAAAGCAAGCTCTACACCCAATGTGGGGCTTACACTCGTGACCCTGAGATCAAGAGAAGCATTTCCTACTGACTGAGCCAGCCAGGAGTCCCAGATTGCTCACCTTTAAATAAAAGTGCATTTACACACCTAGGTAAGTCTTTCTGGGCATGAAGGCACCAGTGGGACATTTTGGAATTCAAACTGACTTAGCCAGGCTCTTAGGATGACATTCAACCCTGAATAAAGACTCAGCGATTGATATTTAGTACAGATTAAAGAATGAATGTAATAGAACTATCTTGATCTCTTAATTCCTCCCTTTGACCTAAATGACTATACTACACAATTTTTTCCAGTGCTATAGGTCTCTGATATGGGTGAGTCTAGTAATGATTTGGCTCTGGATAACTAGGGAACTTGTGACTTTCTAGACATTATACAAATACTGAATTCAATCTGCAAATGTACAGAGAAAAGTCAAGCTGTGGTAAATCTTTGGTTACAGACTTATAGAAGCTACAAAGGAATGAAAACCAAATAGAAAAACATAAAAAATCCATTTAGTTCCTTTAGATCTTTTAGCCTTCAGATTTAGAATTCCAAGTTTTCAGAGACAGACAGGGAAGTGCTAGAGCAACCCAGAAAGTTGAAGATTCTATTGATGAAGCAGAGAGCAATAAGCATAACTTTATTTGGTGATCCACAAAAGACAGGAATGAAACCCACTATTCTCCACTGGAATTAGATCAGTACAGCGAAATGCACTTGTATTCTTGGGGTCATACTGGCAGAGGATGCTCTTACAGCTCTCCTGCTTACTCAGAGGTGCTGTTCATCTTCCAAGGAATTGCATCTCACAACTTTGAGATTGTACTAGGAGAGCTTTCTCAGGCTGTGGTCTATAGGTTGGACACAATTCAGTGTTAGCTTTGTACTTAGTAGCTATATTAAGCCTCCAAGAAGGAAAGTTGGACTCTTATCCTCCTGCCCCTATTTGTGAGTTCTTCCACTGGAAGTATTGTCCAGGGTATTGTCCAGCTCCTCGTGTGGCTGGCAAAGCCTTCTGAGTCTTGCTTGTGTTTGTCTCTAATAGCCTACAATGCTGTGTACCTTTAGTTGGTCCTATGCCACCACCTCTTAGCCTCTTGCAGTTCTCTGTGCCCGCTCATGTTTCCAATACCTGCCTTGCATTATTTCCTTTTGGAAATTAATTCCCACCCTTCTTCAGCTCCTAGTCACTTTTCAGAATCAGCCTTGCTGTCACCTCCACCACAAATTCCTTTCTACAGGAAGAAATGAGCGTCCCTCTTTTATTTCCAACACTGTACATGCAATAATCACAACACCTACAATTCTTATTATGATTGTCTTTGTGTCTGTGTCTTACTATGATTCTCACTATGTGTCTGTCTTCCCTACTGTGTTTCTTGAAAGATTAGGTCTGTGTTCATTTAAAGTGTGGTTCACAGAGAACATGCAAGTTTCTTGGGCCCCACTCTAGATTCACTAAATCAGATTAATTGTAGATGGGGGAAAATCTCCCAAATCTGCACCATTTGCAATAAACATGTAATGTGGTGCAAAAAAGTTTGAGCAGCACTGGACTGTGACTTATTATTTCTCTACTCAGATTGTCTAGCATAGTGACTACAACAGGTGTTGAGTGAATGAGTAAATGAATGAAAAGATAAATGAGTGAGAAATCTGTATAGATTCATATGTAATCCATATGTGAGAGGAAGGACTCCTTTTCTAAGAGATCTAGTTAAAATTGGTTAGAACTACAGAATTTATGCAGTGTGGAAGTCTAAAGACCCTCTTTTTTTTTTTTTTTTGGTAAGTTTGTATCTTTATTGAGAGAGAGAGAGAGAGGGAGGGAGGGAGGGAGAGGGAGAGAGAGAAAATCCCAAGCACGCTTGCTGCTGTCAACACAGATCCCAACACAGGACTTTATCTCTGTGATATGACCCTGATATTATGACCTGAGGCAAAATCAAGAGTTGGACACTTAACCAACTGAGCCACCCAGGTGCTTCTAAAGACCTTCCTACTCTAGCATTGGTATACTTACTTTATGTTTTTTTCCACATCAGTCCAGACACAAAAATTAATCCTGCTACCAGTTTCTAAGACGAATCTATTCACACAAGGCACTTTGTAAGGTTAGTAGACTTGCAGAAGATTGTGGAGGTTATAGAGGATGAGTCACATCATTGAATCTTCTCCTTTCATGTCCTCTCCCTCTTGTCCCCAATTACTCCCAAGTAGTTTTTCTTCTTAAGTGTAGCTCTTCAGTTCTTCTCAGCACCTCAAACATACCAAATCAAGCTCAACTCTAGCTGCTCAGTAGAACTACATAGGTTGTTTCATTGACCCTCCATCTCAGCAAGGCAGCTGGATGCTTATTTTTTGTTCTGGACTTAATACTTACTATCTTTTCTACTTCTCCACACCCTGCAGGATTGTTGGAAAGAGGCTGTCTTTGAATCACATGGTTGAATTACTTGTGGCATCCTGTGTAGACAGAAGGATGGTTTAGCAGGTTAAAATTTAAAGCTTGCAGGGGCGCCTGGGTGGCTTAGTTGGTTAAGCGTCTGACTTCAGCTCAGGTCATGATCTCACGGTTTGTGGGTTCGGGCCCCGTGTCGGGCTTTGTGCTGACAACTCAGAGCCTGGAGCCTGCTTCGGATTCTGTGTCTCCCTCTCTCTCTGACCCTCCCCTGCTCATGCTGTCTCTCTCTCAGAAGTAAATATAACATTTTTTAAAAAATTTAAAGCTTGCAAGGTGCATGCATGGGACAGCACAACCAGGATTTGAGGATGGGTTTCTGTGTTGGTAGGAAGAATGGGGAGGGGAAAAGATAGGAAATAGCAAATCCCTGCCCTGTCTAATAGGATGCTGAGCCTTTGCTTCTATTTTCAACCTTCATTTCTTACACAATCCTTGCTTCACTTCTTGTCAGGCTTTCCTTGCATTTGGCTGAACCCAGAAATCCAGATCTGCACATCAAAAGTTGATGAGTCCAGACATTTAGTGGAAATTAGTTTACTCATCACTCTGGCTGACTGTTCAATTCACAAGGCCGGTGAGCCCTGGTGTACCCCAGCTACAGTGAAAACTTTTGATTGTTCTTGATTATGATTATGATTTTGTTCAACAAGGCATAGAAAGAGAAAAAGCACAGGTTTTGGTTTTGATTAAACATACTGGGGTCTAGACCAAGCTCTACCATTTAACAGTCTGTGACCCTGGTCAAAGTAACTTAGCTACTTAGTCTTCAGCTTCCTCATTTGAACAAAGGGATAATAATAATGAATTAGATTATATGGTTTATGACATAAATGCATGAAAATGACCCAGTATGATGCTAGCAGAGAGATAACTCCACCTACCTTCTCCTTTAGTTTTGAGATCATCTTGTCAACTAGCTATCCTCTGTCTGGAATATGGAGGCTTATGCTCAGTTATAGAGATGGCCAAGAAAAAGAGAGCACAGTGTGTATGTGTATGTGTGTGTGCACACATATACATGTATAAAGACAAATGGATTGCCTTCTCATTCAATTCAAAACATATCTGAGCATATGATAGATTAAGTGGTTATCATACTTTTAGGTTATCATAGTTTATTGTCCATATGTTATTTATAGTTTTCAAAATGATTTCATGTGCATTATTTTAACTATCTTAAAATAACTCTCCAAAGTAGAAAAGGCAGGAGTTGCCCTATTTGATAAAAGAAGAAATTGAGACTCAATGGTTTTTCCAAATTCATCCTTCAAGGAAGTGATGGAGACAACTCAGTCCATTTCTAACCAATTGCTTCACACTCAGCTGCAAGATGTTAACTTTCTTTGTTTAAATTAAACCTAGCTCAGGTATCCCTCCAACAGGTTGTCAGGCAGTGTAGGGACCACCATCTTTCAAGGTTGCCTTCCCTTTCCTTGGATTAAACAATTCTTTGGAGAGTATCTTTTGTCATAGTAGTCACCACTGTCATTGCTCGTTGGCCAGGCTTGAGTGATCACCTTAAGGATAGGAAGCTTTCCTAGAGCACTTTTACCTCCTTAATGGGTTCAGCTATGAGAGGCTTTTGCCTGACCTCTCAAGGCCATACCATCATGGACACCTTCATAGACTTCCCTATTGGCTGTCTACTGCCATGGTACAAACTACCCTAAAACATGGTCCTGTTGAGATTGTTCAAATGGTTGAATCTGGGGCAACTGAAGCCTGGCAAGAACTCTCTCTCCTCAAATCCCTGTCTTACCTTTATATGTGGCTAGCTTGGGCTTCATGCAAGACATTTCCTGAATAAACAGGCGTCCATATTCCAAAAGTGTTCCAAAGGACAGTCTGTAGAGACTGTTACTAAGGCCTGGATCCAACTGATGTGACACAGCATCACTTTACATTGATCAAAACAGCCCCACATCCTGCCCAGATTCAAAAGGAGAAGGCATAGTCCACACTTCTATGTGGAAGGAGTATCCAAGAATTTTTAACAATCTTTGATTTGACACCCCAAATTTCTGAGATCCTCACACTTATAGGGAATTAACATTCCATTTTGCTCAGGTGTCTACTCACCAGGGATGAGTTATCTTTAAAGAATATTTATTCTTGTGGTATAATTTCCTGAATTCAACACAGTTCCTCTGTTTCATGACCAAGGTGAATGAAGTTTAATCACTTATTAGGACTTACCCAATAGTTCCATATCCAGGTCTCATTTCCTAAAACTGCAAAAGTCTTAGCCATTCTGACAGGTGTGAGATGATATCTCATTGTGGGGTCAATTTGCATTTCCTTGATGATGAATGATGTTGAGCATCTTTTCATACGTCTGTTGGTCATCTGCGTCTTCTTTGGAAAGATGTCTATTCAGGTCTTATGTCCATTTTTTAATCACATTTTCTAGTGTTGAATTGTGTTAGATTCTTACAGATTTGGGGTTGTTGTTTTTGTTGTTTGGTTAACATATTGTGTAATATTAGTTTCAGGAGTAAAATTTAGTGATCCATCACTTACGTATAATACCTAGTGCTCATCACAACAAAAGCCCTCCTTAATACTCATCACCCATTTAACCCATCCCTCCACCAACCTCCCCTCCAGCAACTCTCAGCTTGATCTCTATAGTTAAGAGTGTGTGTTATGGTTTGCCTCTCTCTCTTTCCCCCATTATGTTTATCTGTTTTGTTTCTTAATTCCACATATGAGTAAAATCATATGGTATTTGTCTTTCTCTGACTTATTTCACTTAGCAAAATACACTCTAGCTCTATCCACGTCATTGCAAATGGCAATATTTCATTTTTTTATGGCTGAGAAATATTCCACAACTTCTTTATTCATTCATTGGTCAATGGAAATTTGGACTCTTTCCATAACGTTGCTATTGTTGATAATGCTGCTATAAATGTCGGAGTGCATGTGTCCCTTCAAATCAGTATTTTTTTGTCTTTTGAGTAAATAATTACTAGTGCAATTGCTGGATCATAGAGTAGTTCTGTAGCTAATATTATCCTCAATGGGGAAAACCTAAGAGCTTTTCCTCTAAAGTTAGGAACAGGACAGAGATGTCCACTCTCACCATTGTTATTTAACATAGTACTGGAAGTTCTAGCCTCAGCAATCAGACAACAACAACAAAATACAAGGCATCAAGGAAGAGGTCAAACTTTCAGTATTCACAGACAGCATGATACTTCATGTAGAAAACCCAGAAGACTCCACCAAGAAATTGCTAGAACTGATAGATGAATTCAGTAAAGTCACAGGATACAAAAATCACTGTATGGAAATCTGTTGCATTTCTATACATCAATGATGAAGCAGCAGAAAGAGAAATCAAGGAATCAGTCCCATTTACAGTTGCACCCAAAACCATAAGATATCTAGGAATAAACCTAACCAAAGAAGAAAAAGATCTATACTCTGGAAATTACAAAACACTCATGAAAGAAATTCACAAAGAAATGGAAAAACATTCCATGCTCTTGGATTAGAAGAATAAATATTGTTAAAATGTCAACCCAAAAGCAATCTACACACTTAATACAATCCCTATCAAAATACCACCAGCATTTTTCACAAAGCTAGGACAAACAATCCTAAAATTTGTATGGAATCAAAACAACCCTGAAGAGTCAAAGCAATTTTGAGAAAGAAACCCAAATCTGGAGGCATCACAATTCTGGACCTCAAGTTATTTTACAAAGCTGTAGCAATCAAGAAAGTATGGTACTGGAACAAAAACAGATATATAGATCAATGGAACAGAATAGAAAACACAAAATGGACCTATGACTACATAGTCAACTAATTGTTGACAAAGCAGGAAAGAATATCTATTGGGAAAAAGACAATCTCCTCAACACAGAGTGTTGGGAAAACTGGACAGCAACATGCAAAAGAATGGACCTGGACTGCTTTATTACACCACACACAAAAATAAATTCAAAATATATGAAAGACCTAAATGTGGGACAGGAACCCATCTAAATTCTAGGGGAGAACATGAGTACCAACTTTTTCAACATTAGCCCTAGCAACTTTTTACTAGACATATCTCTGGAGGTAAGAGAAACAAAAGCAAAAATGAACTATTGGGATTTCATCAAGACAAAACTTCTGTGCAGCCAAGGAAACAATCCACAAAACTAAAAGACAAACTTCAGACTGGGAAAAGATATTTGCAAATTTCATATCTGATAAAACGCTAGTATCCAAAATCTAAAAAGAACTAACCATACTCAACACGCAAAAAACAAATAACCCAATTAAGAAATGGGAAGAAGACATGAATAGACATTTTTTTAAAAATATTTTAATTTTATTTCTAGGAGAGAGAGACAGCGTGAGCAGGGGAGGGTCAGAGAGAGAGGGAATCACAGAATCTGAAATAGGCTCCAGGCTCTGAGCTGGCAGTCAGCACAGAGCCCGACGCGGGGCTCGAACCCACGAACCGCGAGATCAGACCTAAGCGAAAGTCGGACGCTTAACCGACTAAGCCACCCAGGCACCCCTGAATAGACATTTTTTTAAAGAAGACATGCAGATGGCTAACACATACATGAAAAGATGCTCGGCGTCACTTATCAGGGAAATGCACATCAAAACTACAATGAGATACCACCTCACACCCCACAGAATGGCTAATATTAACAACACAGGAAACAACAGATTTTGGCAAAGATAAAAAGAAAGGGGAGCCCTCTTATACTGTTGGTGGGAATGCAAACTGGATGCAGCCAGCCACTCTAGGAAATGGTATGGAGGTTTCTCAAAGAGTTGTATAAGTTCTGTACGTATTTTGGATATTAACCCCTTATTGGAAATATCACTTACAAATATCTATTATACATAAATATTCCATATGTAATATGGGATAATATTCCATTATATTATATGTATGGAATATTTATATATATGGAATATGTTGAATATTATGCAGCCATAAAAATGGTAAAATTATGCCATTTCAGACAACATGGTTGGGTATAGAGGATATTACACTAAGTGAAATAAGTCAGACTGTAAAAGATACCATATGACTTTATTCATAAATGGAATATAAAAAAACAAATGAATTAACAACCCCCCCCAGCAGAATCAGATGTATAAATACAGAGAACAGAGTAGAGGGAGGTGGGGGTTTGGGTGAAATTTGTGAAGGGGAGTTAGAGATACAGGCTCCTAGTTACGAAGTGAACAAACCGTGAGGATAAAAGTCACTGCATAAGGAATATTGTAATAGTGATATATTGAGACAGATGGTAGCTACCATTGTAGTAACCACAGCATAATGTATACACTTGGTGAATCATTATATTGTACACCTGAAACTAATGTAACATTGTGTGTCAACTATACTAAAAAAAAGAGAGAGAGAAAAGAAGGTCCCCCCCACTTCCTGGGGATTGGGTTGGCAGAGGGAGATTCTTTTATTGTGTGTTGGTAAGTCTACTTTCTTAAAAAAAAAATGATTCATGCAAATTAAGCAAATATGTCTCATCCTAGCAAGCCCTAATTTTCTGTGTTTTTATGTCCTGCTAATTTTAATTCTCATTAAATCCTCCTACTATATATACTATATATATATATATATATGTACATACATACATACATATATATGTAAGTTTCATGGGTGTTGACATCATGACTGACTGAATGAGGACACGAGTGAATGAGAGAATACATAATATTGAACACATGCATATCTCTTTCCTAACAAGGATAGCACTAGTTGACAGCATTCAGTACTAAGGCTACTGTCTATGTCAACACGGACACCCTGTCCTCAAGGGACTTTGACATTCATAGTTTCCTAATGGTAAAACACAGCAATTCAGATGTGGGCTGCTAAGTGCATGGACTAGCAAGAAATGGCAGTGGCTTTGTTTTCTCTCCTATGATAAGACTTTAAATGGCAACTCACTGTGATAATGAAGTCATTGTTAATTCTTACATGGGAGTCCCTCAGGCAAATCTCTCTAAAGCACTAATTTCTGCAATAACTCAAATCAGACATCAAATTGTACTTTTCATAAAAATTCAATGAAACATCAAGCCAAAGGCAGGACAGATGTTGGCCTTATGAAATGATCAGTGGATTGCTTGCTAAAAGTTCATTTACAGGTCTATCATTTTGTGTAATATGCTTGTTAGTAATGTTCAGAATGTCTAGCTAATAAGGTCTTTTAGTAGGGCCAGGCCCTGGCACCTGTATTTTTAACAAGCTCCTTAGGGGACATTGTAACATCTCAATGTTTGAGACTCAGTCTATCTGGTATACATGCACACACACACACACACACACACACATATATCTATACATATACACACACACCTTTCCCAAAAACACAGAAGTAAAGAAGCCAAGAAATTGAGAAATGAGACAGTGAGAAAGTTAGAAAGAAAGAGAGAGAGAGAGTAAAAATAAAACTTCTAACTTGGTCTGTCCTTCTGGGTTTAATTTCATCTTATCTCTCTAGCACATTCTCCATTATGCCAGGATAGTCACTTTTTTAAAGCCACAAATCTAGTCATTCTCTTTTGCTAAAAAAACACTTGACAGGTTTTTTTTTATTACATGTGGAACAAAGTCTAAATTATGGATCATGACTTTGAATGGGGACCCTCCCACCTTCTAAACCCGTATTTTCTATTTTTGCCTCATGTTTTCTGTGGGCATCCTTAGCTTCTTTCCCACTTGTTAAACAAGCCTCTTAGTTCCACATTTCTAGGCCTTGCTTTACATTTTCTTCCTAGAATACTCTTTTCTCAACCTGGATTAAGAGATATTCACTCATGCTTTAATACTAAACTAAATCTCAAGTTATTGACCTTTCCTGACACTATCTAATATTTTAAGAGACAAGATTTAAGAAAATCTGCCTATCATGTCAACACTTGTAGGTATTGGGGGTCTACATCTTGAGGCAAGATCATCATTCTGGGGGATTACTAGAAGGCAACATTATTGAGAATTATATGGCCTGTAGACACCACACCAGGATTTTCTTAACTCAAATTTGCTAATGGTTAATATTTTAAATATATGCAGGACAGAGACGTTTCATCCCTACTTTATAACAAAGATTTTTAGGGTCTGAGAGTGTATATCCAGGTTTTAAACAGGTTAATATTCTTTTTTTTTTTCTGGAAAAAATCATGTAGCTCTGTCTCCATATAAAACACCTCCTTCAATGCTGATAGAAGAAAATCAGGACTTTCTAGCTTTTTGCCAAAATGTCATTGTAAAAATTATGAAATGTGCAGAAAAATTGAAGGAATTATTAGTGGACACCAATATACCCACTATCTGGATTCTACAATTGTTCACATTTTGTTGCGTTTGCTTTGTCAAATAACCCAACCTTCCATCTGTCCATCCATTGATCCATCGTACTTTCCATGCATCTCAGAGGAAGTTGCCAACTTCAGTCCACTTCAGATCTTCCCCCTGCTAATGCAGAATGTGAAGACTTCCTTGTGAAAGCTTAGTAATTCAAGCATATGTGCTCCCTTCCATCAATAACACACAATATCTACACTATAATCTTAAGCTGCATGTGGTTTGTTTTCTGTGAAAAGCATGGTTAAATAGACTAATATTTGAGCAAGCTCACCTATTTCTCTGGTGTCTCACAAAATTCTATCAGGTCACAGCACCAGAATGCAAAGCATTTTTAGCTTAAGTAGTGGAGAGATTCTGTGAGTAAAGTGATTTGATACTATGCTATTACTATTTATGTGAAGCTAATATAAAATTTTGCTGGATAGCTTGTGTTTTTTCCCCTGGCTTCTATAAATCTATGGTAAATGACCATTTCCTTAGTATGACTTACTATCTTTACAGTATAAGTCAGATGATAAAGCCTGGATTGGATGAATGAGTATTGAATGTTTAGGCATCTAGTTCTTGAAATTTCTGAATTGCTCAGTGGAGGATAGAGAACATGACCCAGGAATAGAAGGTGGAGGAGGATTGGTAATTTGATGTATCAAATGTTTGAATGTTATTTAGCTCTGTGCAATTAACAGTGAGATGTACTAAACCTGGAAATAGTTAAAAATGGGGACCTCTTGGGAGCTGGACTGGAAAGAAGGTTGTGGAAAGAAACTGGTAATTTCTATCATGACAATAAAAAATAATCACAATTTTTTTTATTATCACAGATAGTGCTTATTATGTGCCAAGAACTATTCTCAGTTCTTCATTTTTATATTACATCACACTTTTACATTTACTTAACTTACTTTTAATCTTTATAAAAGTACCATGAGGTAGATGTTGTTACTGTCATTTTGCAGATGTGGAAACTGAGTCTCAAAGGAAGACTTGATTCTTTGAACCCAAGGGGTGTGTTCATGTTCTTCACTGTGGCATCTGGATAATACGTCTTGTGAAAGAGAAAAAAAATCTATGAGACATTTTTAGCTTTTAGTGGCAGGAAAACTTTCTCATTTAAAAAAAATCTTGTAAGCTTTTTATCAGATCATAAAAACCCACGTAAGAGCTTGTGTAAAGACCTCTTCCTTGTTTTGTTTTGGAAGCCCAGACATCAACATATTGCTCAAATACTGTAATTATTACACTCTTGTTTTGGTTTCTGATCTCACTTTTATCTTTACCCTCTGTGCGTATAGTCAAAATATCCGGAGTAAATAAGCAAGTACACAGGCAAATGTGACAATAAATTATTCCTTTACTTAGTCATTTGCTTCTACTCTGATGATTTTATTTAAAATTCTACACCTTTCATAATTTTTGGCATTGTTATGACTTCTCTAAGAATGCTCACTAAGGATTCAAAATAGTCATCAAGCCATTCACTAATAAAAATTCATGTAGCGTTGAAAATGCAACATGAAAATCTTTACTCAGGGTACATTAAAATTGATACATCATTTGTTTTTCACTAATGAGAGATTTGTAGTAGCGGTGGATTCTGGGTAGAAAACCTGATACCAAGTCAGTGCCTGCCTCTCCAAAGGTATAAAAAGATCATGAGGCTTACATTTTCTCTCTGGATTAATGCTTCCTCGTATAGAGTACCCATATCATATTCTGACCCTATCAGTTTTCATCATTCAACTTTCTTGAATGAATTTGTTCTTCAGCATTCTAATGGACTGCTGTGCGTCCCAAGGATTATTAAGATGTGACTCTGGTCACATAGCACTAGACCTTTGAACAGAAGCTGTCAAGGAAGAGAACTGGGAGCCTTCAGAATAAGATCCACACGGACATAACAATGATTTAACTTTTCATCTCTGGTGTCAAGTAAGTCTCATTTCAAAAGGGATCAATGTGTTAAAGTAGACTTTAAAAAATCTTTTTAAGTAGTATATCCTGCCTTAAAATATATGTATCCTCTCTCCCAGGACTGATGGATTTTTCAGTCTCTAGAACCAAGGTGAACTAAGAAAATGCTTGTATTCAAGCTAAAACTAACCAACCAAACAAACAAAAACCTGCCAAAGAACATATAGTTGCAGCCTGAATCTATCTCAAAACAATCAAAGGAGAAATTCCCCTGTTATTGCTACAAAACCAGCTCCCAGTAGAGCTGAAATGTAAGATGTGAGCAACTGTACCTGATTTCACGGGGCGCTTTTACCTTAGCTAGAAATATCATGCTGCTCTTCCTAACATAATAGGAGGAGAGGATTTTAGGATTGGAAATGTAAAAGGAAACAAACAGAAAGTGTTTGAGGTGATGTTATTTTTAAAGCAATCAACGAAGGGATATGTTGAATGGTATTAAGTGTTAAAATAGAGAAGAGACAATAGCTGACTTATATTTAAAAGACAAAACAAAAAAAGACTTGATTTGGTGACCATGTAGAGAAAATATGGAGCGGTGTAGGGACAGAAGCAGTGATTGATGAGGCGGGTCTTACCACCAACCAGATGTCAGGCGGTAGTGGGGTAGATTATGGTGGACGAAGTGAAACCGGAGAGAAGTATGTATTCGTGGTGCATATTGTGGACATGGAGCACTGAAAGGTGAACTGATGGATTATATGGGTGATGGGATTGTCATTGAGAAAGGAAAGAATCAGTGATGACTTCTAGGTTTTTGCCTCGAGCAACTGGATGCTGGTGGTGCCATTCATTGAGTTAGAAAACAGGATTGGCACATTTTGGGGATAAAAATAGGGGCTTTCATTTCATTTCATTTTATTAAATGTTAATTCATTTTTGAGAGAGAATGTGAGCAGGGGAGCGGCAGAGAGAGGGAGACAGAGGATCTCAAAAGGGCTCTGCACTGACAGCACAGAGCCTGATGCTGGGCTCAGACTCACGAACTGTGACATCATAACCTGAGCCAAAGTTGGACACTCAACTGACTGAGCCATCCAGGTGCCCTGGGACTTCCATTTTAGAGACAATAAATACATTATTCATTCCCAAGTGGTGTATGAAAAAGAACTTAAAAAACCAAAAGAAAAAGAATTATTTTAACCATATATATATAGGTTACATATATATATAGAGAGAGAGAGACATACATAAGGTAGAACCAGAAAATGCATGAATTGGGTTTCCCCTTAAATGTCTATGAACAACTCTTGTGTTTTAAGTTAAATCCAAGGGTGCGATTAAGTTTTCAAGCATCAGAAGGTGATCACTTGTTGGAAAATTTCGTGCTTTAGTTTAATACTAATAGTTTTGAAGAAGGAAGCATTTTATTGAAATGGATTTTTAAAACATATAATTTTATTTGTCCACAAAAGGACAAAAGAAGCAAATTTCAATTTCTCAATGCAATGGATATAAATCTCAATTATTATTGACTTTTATTTTTGTCCACCTTTATGAAAGCACTGCTCATTACAAAGACCTAAAAATATTTGTAGAATGAATGCCCATTTTCATATCCCATGTTTTCAATTAGTCTGTAGGCTCTTGGACAATAGGATGTCTTATACTTGTTGGAATCCACCCAAGAAGCTAGGAACATAGTATAATGAAAAGAATTGAGATTTTGGAAGTATGGATATGAATTACAGTGCTACTGCTTATCCTTTGTTCGACAGTGAAATAGTTATTTAGCCTTGATAAATTTATACTTTTTCATTAGTAAACTGTAATGATAATACCTGTTCTCATGTGGCTGCTGTAAAGATTAAATAGGTTTTTCTTATTTAAGGTTTAGCAAAAGCCTAACACAATTCTTGGCATATATAGAAGTGCTCAGTCAATGCTGGTTTCCTTTCCCTAAGCATGGTTCTATGGACAGGCTCAATAAATATTTGTCAAATGAATGAATGACATTATCTTTAGAATATCATTACCATTAATTCCTAATGGGCCTTGCATTTTGGGTCAAAAGGACATGCTTTCAACCCTTTCATATTTGGTGTTAATAGTCGTATAGTGTCACAGATCACAAAACCATACTTAATGTTTGTTGCTATTATCAATCAGTACAGCTGAACACAGCCCACAGAATATAATTGAGTCAGATTAATTTTAATAACTGAAAGTGAACATTAGCATTCGTGGGAATGGGAATAAAATTGTCCCCACCACAAGTTAAATTACTGCTGCTGTTCATAAATTTTAAAACAGCTGACTCTGAATTTCCACCTGCATCTTCTAAAATGATCTTTCTATCTTCCCATTATTTTTTTAATAGACACTTAGGCAGAATTTCATTTCAGTTGTACTTAGAGTAGACCTAGAAAGTAGCTGGGAAAAAACCCCAACCCAGTTTCTTATGGAACTATTTATACCTATATTACTTACATCGTAAGTAGGAAATTAGATGATGCTAAAAGTAGTTTTCCTCAAATTTTGTTCTGCCTTTGTATTTTGAATGATTGTTCTTCTCTTGAAATACTAATTTATAGGATCCCTTACTATCAAATACTATATCATAATGTATATACATTATTAAACTCTAGGTCCTGGGTAGAAATTTGAGAACTATTTATTGATAAATACATAGAATTTCTCAGGTTTTTCTAACTTCCATAGAGGTACTTCTGTTCTAATTTCTAATCAACCAAAAGCACTCCTAATAACATTCATATTTATAGAGATCTGTAGATTCTCTTTTACCGCTGAGTTAAGGAAACTGGAGTTTATATTTTAAAACCTCCCCCCAACAGAAAATTACACATATCTGAGCTGCATATACTGGTGGAGAGGGTGGGTGGGGAGTAGACTACTCGGGCTACCAAAGATCACAGTTTTTGGTCAGAACACTAGGTTCTGAGTGTTCAAAAAGCACTGCATCTTTTCTCCCCAGTTTGGTGTTTCAAGGGGGGTATCTAGTTACAAGGTAAGGTAGCTGGCTTCATTGGAGAAGGTAAACATATCAAAGCTGCCTTCTTAGGAATAAGTGAAAACAAAAGGTTCAAAAATGCAGGCTAAATCATTTGCAGCAAACATGGATGGATCTAGGGGGTATAATGCTAAATGAAATAAGTCAATCAGAAAAAGATAAATACCACATAATTTCACTCAGATGTGAAATTTAAGAAACAAAACAAATGAACGAAGAGAAAAAGAGACAAACCAAAAATAGACTCTTAACTCTAGAGAACACATTGATGGTTACCAGAGGGGAGATGGATGGGGGAATGGGTGAAATAGGTCAAGGGGATTAAGAGTACATGTATCATGATAAGCACTGAGTCATCTAGAGAATTCTTGAATCATTATATTGTACACCTGAAACCAATATAGCACTGTATATTAACTATATTGGAATTAACAAAAATAGAAATACAAATCCATTTCAAAAAATAATGCAGGCTGACTTAAAAATAAAGCACAGGAAAACACTCTTAGGAAGGATGGGTTTAATATACTTTTACATGGCTCATTTGAGATAAGGAAAGTAAAATGGGACAGATGCTGGGGAATATGCATATCAATACATCAGCTAAGGCCATATAGGACTTACCTCTTTTAAGGAGAGGTGATAAATAATGAGGACAAGAGTAAAGAAACTGTCTACTTCTTGAAACGTGGCCCTATATCATCGAAGATGAGCATTTGTTTTCATTGTTTTATAATGACATAGGAAATTATAACTTAAGAGCTGACCCTGCTTCTGTTCTGAAACTTAGGAAGGTACATTCATCCATCAAAGAGAGAGAGAGAGAGAGAGAGAGCACATTAATATGTGTATTTAACATATTAATAGGCAAAAGGGGTAAATCTTTATTTACTTGATACATGCTAAAATTGGGGGGAAATACCTCTATCCTCTATGATACAAGTTATAGAGTAATAGGAAAATACTTTTTTGACTTAAAGGAAAAAAATCTACTTATGGTCAATATCATGCTCACTGAAGAGTCACTACACATTTTCTTTATACAGGGACAGTGTTGTTACTTGAAGGCATGGACCTGGGAACTAGGTTGCCCTGAACTAAATCCAGTCCTGCCAGAGTCCTATCAGCTCTATGATCTTGCACAAGTTTCTTCACCTTTTTATATCACTTTCCTATCCTGGGAATAATAATGCCAACTATTTCACAAGATTCTTGTGGAGATTCACTGAATAATCTATTTAGAACCTTGTGGAACCATGCCTGCCATATTTGTGAACTGTTATATATTTGTTAGCCATTTTCGTTCTAGAAATTAAAACATGAATATCCATCAGTAACAGGACTACTTGGCATATGTTATAAGTACAGATATCAGAAAGTAAGGAGAAAGCAAAATTATCATTATACTTAGGTTATATTATTGTTCATCTGTGAGACAAAAAAAGAAGAATCAACTGAAAACCACTATAAAAATGAAAAGTTTAAAATCTTTTTAAATATTTTATTTATTTCTGAGAGATAGAGAGACACAGAGCACGAGTAGGGGAAGGGCAGAAAGAGAGGGAGACACAGAATCTGAGACAGGCTCCAGGCTCTGAGCTGTCAGCACAGAGCCTGATGTGGGGCTTGAACTCATGAACCATGAGGTCACGACCTGAGCCAAAGTCGATGCTTAACCAACTGAGCCACCTCGGCACCCCAAAAATGAAAAGTTTAAACAACAGATGAGACTAATGGGAAACAAATAGTAAAATGGTGTATTTAAATCCAACCAAATGTAAATGAACTTAACATTCTGATCAATGGCAGAAAATGTAAGACTGGATAAAAAAGGTCAAGATCAAACTGCTGTTAATAGGATCTATGTTTCCAATAAATGACACAGATTAAATGTAGATAGATGCAAAAAAAAAAAAGCATTCCAAACTAATACTAATAAATAAAAGCTAGAGTACCTATATAATATTTTAAAAAGTATATTTTTGGACAAAGGGATATTACCTGAAATAAAAAGAATCATTTCATAATGAGAAAGTGAATATCGGTTAAGTGTTGGACTCTTGATTTTGCCTTAAGTCATGATCTCATCGTTCGTGAGATGGAGCCCCAAGTCAGGCTCTGTGCCGATAGTCAGGAGCCTAGTCGAGATTCTCTCTCTGCCCCTCTCCTGCTCTCTCTCTTCCTCTCTCCAAATCAAGAAATATTTTTAAAGCCTACAAACTGCATAATATGATCCAATTTTTCTAAATAGGTAGGCATTCTACCTATTATGAATATAGCATATATTATATATATATATTCATAATATATATTCATATTCTCTATATGTTCATAGAATAGGTTGTGGGGGGTTATTTGGGTGACTATGGGTCTTGATTCACCTGGGACAGTCTATCATCCCAAAATAGTTATTAACACCCTATTTTTCATTAAAAAAAATTCCCGGTTTGCATAACAAATATACAGCCGTGCTAGTTAAGTGTGATTTTTTCACTGTCTTAATTATTTATATCTATATTTAATTAAGTCCTAAAATGATCATATACTTCATAAATCAGGCATGGGAGAACCAATAATGAAGTTATTTCAATGTGGGGAAGCCCCAAAACAACAGTAAACCCATTTCCAAAAAGTGTTCTGTAAAGGAAACTGCCTTTCTGTGAGAGGAGGGAAAGAATCAATTCCTATTAATAGGAAGTAAGATGATAAAAAAAAGTCTCTAAAACTTGAAGAGGATTTGCAGAGAGCAGTTACATATTCAGTAAGCAATACATGCTCTAAGAGTAAGAAGAGACTAGAGGGTATGAGACATGAGGAAGTCTCCAACGTGGTTTTCTTGGTTACAGACATCTTGGGAGGATATTACTGTTATTGATGACAACATGTGCTTTTTCTTTTTTTGTATCTGAGTTTGTCATGAAAGAGAGGTTTACAAAGAACTGGAACAAAAATCTCTTACTAGTATATGGGAATGGTGGCAGAGTCAGGGTTTTCAAATTGGGGTGAAAAACTTCAGTTAATTAAGATCTAGCTAGAGAAGCTAGTATCTGCCTCTTGATGCAGTGGAGGGGCCTGGGATGGAGAGAGGGATTGTTCTTACTGATTTGAATAGAAGTTGAATCAGCATAACTCAGATACTATCTCTTACCTTAAGAAAAGAGTCATGATGGAGTTAAATCAAGTCCTTAGAGAATACCAGAATTATATTTATCAGGAACTTGTACTGTTGAATTTTGAGTTATAAGATGCACCAGTACCTGCTCAAATTTGAACCCCAAGTGTCAGCTGGGGTGAATCTATAACATTTAAGTATGACTATCTAGCTACCGGCCACCATACTGCCAGCATTCTATGATTTGTGGGAAGTCTAAGGCTCTCCCCATGAAGGCTACAAATTCCAAGGGGAATTCTTTCTCAAATTCACATTTGATCAGAGTTCTTGCTTCTATTCACCATCCTATGCATGTGCCTTTCTTCACATAAGTCCATACACAGACTTTATTACACACACACACACACACACACACACACACACACACACCACTCAGTGAGGGCATTTGTGGGTACAGCTGACTCTACTGGAAATCTGGGAATTTCCAGTTTGTGTTTGCAACCACACAAACATTTTTAACTGGTCATTAGACCCTTTGCATTTTCAAGTGTCTTAGCCATTCCTGCAAATCCAGGTCCTGCTTCTTGCCATCTGTACAGCCCACCTATCCCTATCTTTCTCTGTCTCCCCATATTTTATCCTCTGCTTCTTTTTTCTCAGACATAAAAACCAAATACTTTCTGCTCTCTTATACAGTGAAAATTAGCTCTTTCTAGTCCCTTCACACAGGCTTATTTCGGGGCTCCTTTTGTGAATTTAAGCCTTAAAATTACTCTGGTCTAATTAAATTCTTAGACAATGTGTCTTTTTCTCCATTACCCATCTGCACGAGATGAAGATTTTGTTTTACAGTTTTAATTGTATTTCTCAATTTGCTACCAGTTCACAGAAGTTTTACACTTTCTATGGTGGGCAGATAAATAATTCATATTCCATTTTAATAAATAGCCCATTATAATAAAGAGTCATTGAAAAAAGAAGAATATTTTTCATCTTATCTCTAGCAGTATTCATGTTTGGAGTAGATCTAAGCATTTTGATTACATTTAAAACCTCAAGGCAATATTCTTTATCTGGCATATTGAGCCAAGTTGTAGGCATTGGAGAAAGTTTGGGTAAGTAATGTAAGTAACTAACATATGTTGAATCCCAGAAAACTGGCTATGGTTCCTTACAATATTATGCTTGATTTTTTATTTATGCATCAGTTGGGTTTATGAAAAGTAGAAAGAAGTTAAGAAAACACTCGGATGTAAATATATATTCTCATGAGAAAAAAAAATATATATATTAAGCAGCATTCGTATTACAGAGGATTGGGAAAATGTTAGGTCGAAGTTGTTTTCGTTTTTGCTTTTTGCCACACTTACTTATTGTAATGATAAATACACAGCTTTGGGGGGAAATAAATGCATACAACTCTGTATTCCCCAAAACAATTCAACAAAAATTTGAGACGGTGATCAATTTAGCTGCAGAATAAAACTCTCTTATTCCCCATCTTCTCTATCATAGAAATTCTTGCATAGGAAATTCTTTTTTTTTTTTAATATTTTTTTTTTAAATTTTTTAATGTTTTTTATTTATTTCTAGGAGAGAGAGAGACAGCGTGAGCAGGGGAGGGTCAGAGAGAGAGGGAGTCACAGACTGAAACAGGCTCCAGGCTCCGAGCTGGCAGTCAGCACAGAGCCCGACGCGAGGCTCGAACCCACGAACCGCGAGATCATGACCCAAGCGAAAGTCGGACGCTTAACCGACTAAGCCACACAGGCGTCCCTGCATAGGAAATTCTTTACATGTTCCAGACTTCGCACGTCCCTAGCAGTTTTGTCAAATATCTCTGTGACTGGGCTTTTTTTCAATGTTGACAGTGATCTTTTCACCTTTTCCAGTGGTTCTTCATTTGAAGGCTTCTTCGTGACATTAACTGGCGTTTTTCTAGACATGAATTTATTTTAGAGATAAATAGCAACTATAAATCTCCAGAAACACGAATTCAGAGAGTGCACAGCCTCAGACGTCAACAGTACAGACAAGCTGTGCAGAACTCGCTTTCCCCCGATGGCCTCATGTCCTTACTCAGAATGGAGCTCGTTGAGTCCCCTGAAGCAACAGTGGAAACTTGCCACTACCAGTAAACGATTTCCAAAACTTTGGGATGCAATTCTTTCTCATATTAATATGCATACATTTTAAGTTACTTATTGAATTGTCATTGTAACCTCAAAACACATAAATTTATTACAAGTGTGTTAATTGACCCCAAGTTGGAAAGTGGATGTAGTTTACTGAATTCTTTCCACTGAGCTTCAGAGGTAGGGGCTACTGTCTGTACAGCAAATTCTTTTATTTTTTTTTCTCCAAAAGTTTAATTCCTCAGACTTTAATTATCGCTTGCCTATGTTTCTCCAACTCTTGTCATGAATGGGGATTCCAAACAGTGCATCTGGTTGGAGCTAATGCTACACATGTGTTTTCATCTCAACATCATGCCAGCGTGCATTGCAAATTTCCTATTTTGCTAACTCACAACTTGCAGACAATTACATCTGTTATGAATGGAGAACAGCCGGGATGCCGAACAGTCTGATTTTGTCATGTGGTGCATTTTGCCTCCTTTGAAGTCATTTAGTCTGTTGGTCCTCTTGGGTGTGATATGGTGTCAGGCATCATATCGTCGTATGACCCAAGTTTACTTGGTGTGGTGCGTTGCATTTCTTAGATGCAGACTCTGAGATTCAGATTTGTGATCAGGGAGCTTATTAGTAGATGTTCTAAAGGTGTAGATGTGGGGAGTGAAAGGGAGCAGAACTGGGGAGAAGAAACTGTGATGCTGTCCTCATGAAGGGCTCAGTTGACCCCTTGGGGAGCAATGGGATGGCTCTTCCAGGCTTTTCTACACTTCTATAGATTAGTCATCGGACAGGGACTTTCCCTGGGAGGAAGATGACTGGCCCTGGCAGCTTTCTCCACTTGACACAATCTTCAAGTTTGGATAACAGCTGAGGGTCAGCTTCTGACAGCACTCACAACATCTGAGAGGAAGATTTTCTGTTTCCTGAAGATCGGGGTGGCACAGTACAGTATCTATCACACACTTTAATGGTCTCAATTTACACGGTTTCCCTAGACCAGTGGATTACAAACGTTTTTTGTTGTTTTTTTTTTTTAAGAAACAGCACTGTTTGTTCCAAGCAATAGCTTACACAAAATCTTTCTATAAAGAAGAAACAGAAGCAGCTATTTTCCCAGGATGCCCAAGCAATGACTTTTCTATTTTTTTTAATGTTTTATTTATTTCTAAGAGAGACAAAGACAGAGACAGCGTGAGCAGGGGAGAGTCAGAGATGAGACACAAAATCTGAAAAGGCTCCAGTCTTTGAGCTAGCTATCAGCACAGAGCCCAACGTGGGGCTTGAACCCATGAACTGTGAGATCATGACCTGAGCTGAAGTCGGACACTTAATGGACTGAGCCACCCAGGCACCCCAGCAATGACTTTTCAGATACCTCTACTTATATACCCAGGGTTTCTTGGGACACATGTGAAAACTTACTAGATAAATAGTTGTGAAACTTGGCTGATCATCAGAATCAGCTGAAAATATTTTTTATAAAGTGAAACGACACACACAGATTCTTGGGCTTCTTACCTAGATCTCTGGTTCAGTAGGTCTGGGGTTGGATATTAGGATATAAATACGTTAACACACTCACACACATTACTCATCTGATTGATCCTTCTAGAATTGTGCTCTTGGATAAGAGCTTCTGTTAAATCAGGTTTTTCTATTAGAAGAAAAAAAATATATATGATTTTCTATTTATTATTTAAAAATGAAAGAAACCAGGGTATACAGATTGGGAGGTGATCAGGGGTAGGAGCAGGTCTATGTTGCAGTTTTTTTCTGTCCCTAATCTTTCCTCAGCTATGTGCCATTGACGTTCATGGGTTTGTGTTTTTCCTCAAAAGTAACTTCACTCTTTTTCTAGGTGCTGACTTTATTGGCTCATTTGGTTAGGTATCGGGGAAAGGAAGTTCTGATTTGACTCCGCCTACCATCGTCACATTGAGTTCCCTGGTATGTGCATCTCCAAACAACTGACAAAGCCAAATTCCTCTCCAAAGTGACACTCCACCTACAGTTTATGAGAGATTCTGCTACGCTACATTCCGATTAACATTGGGGATTGTTTGTTTGTTTGTTTACTACTGCAATATTCTAAGTGTTTGGATAGATCAGTAAAGAAAACAAGACATTCTAGCTGGCTGATAATGGTCAATACGGCACAATAAATAACAACATTTTATTGGTTGTAGAAGATCATGATCACAATGGAATAAATAAGGAGAGCAAAGAAAGATATCAGGAGTGTCATGAAAGAAGGAATTAAGGTGGTAATTTTATTTATTTATTTATTTTATTTTAATGTTTATTTATTTATTTATTTTTCTTAAATAGTTTGTTGTCATGTTGGTTCCCAGATAATACCCAGTGCTCATCCCAATTAGTGCCCTCCTCCATGCCCATCACCTCCCTTCCCCGGTCCCCCACCCCCATCAGCCCTCAGTTTGTTCTCAGCATTCGAGTTTGCCTCCCTCCCTCTCCCCCACTATTTTCCCCTTCTTCTCCCCCATAGTCCTCCATTAGCTTCCTCCTAATCCACCTATACGTGCAAACATATGGTATTTGTCCTTCTCTACCTAACTTATTTCGCTCAGCAAAACACCCTCAAGGTCCATCCATGTTGCTACACATGGCCATATTTCATTCTTTCTCATTGCCATGTAGTACTCGATTGTATAAATATACCACATCTTCTTGATCCATTCATCAGTTGATGGACATTTAGGTTCTTTCCATGTTTTGGCTACTGTTGAGAGTGCTGCTATGAACATTAGGGTACATGTGCCCCTATGCATCAGCACTCCTGTGTCCCTTGAGTAAATCCCTAGCAGTGCTACTGCTGGGTCATAGGGGAGTTCTATTGTTAACTTTTTGAGGAACCTCCACACTGTTTTCCAGAGGGGCAGCACCAGTTTACATTCCCACCAATAGTGTAGGAGGGTGCCCGTTTCTCCACATCCTTGCCAGCATCTAGAGCCTCCTTATTTATTCATTTTAGCCACTCTGATCAGCATGAGATGGTATCTCTGTGTGGTTTTGATTTGTATTTCCCTGATGATAAGGGATGCTGAGCATCGTTTCATGTGGCTGTTGGCCATCTAGATGTCCTTTTGGAGAAGTGTCTGTTCATGTCTTCTGCCCATTTCTTCACAGGATTATTTGCTTTTCAGTGTGGAGTTTGAGGAGTTCCTTACAGAGTTTGGATACTAGCCATTTACTTGATATGTCATTTGCCACTATTTTTTCCCATTCCGTCAGTTGCCTATTAGTTTTATTGATTGTTTCCTTTGCTGTGCAGAAGCTTCTTATCTTGATGAGGTCCCAATAGTTCATTTTTGCTCTTGATTCCCTTGCCTTTGGGGATGTGTCAAGTAAGAAATTGCTGCAGCTGAGGTCAAGGAGATTTTTTTCCTGCTTTCTCTTCTAGGGTTTTGATGGCTTCCTATCTCACATTCAGGTCCGTTATCCATTTTGAGTTTATTTTGGTGTATGGTGTGAGAAAATGATCTAGTTTCACAAATGTATGGCCAACTAATATTTGACAAAGCAGGGAAGAGTATCCAATGGAAAAAAGATAGCCTCTTTAACAGATGGTGCTGGTAGAACTGGACAGCAACATGCAGAAGAGGTGGTAATTTTAAACAGAGAGGTTCAGAGCACTCTTTCTGAGAAGGTGACACTTGCAACAGATTTGAAAAGTAAGGGAGTTAACGGTGTGGTTTTCTGAAGGAAGTTTGTTCCAGCCAAACAGGGTTTCTCGATTACGGCACTGTTGGCATTGTGGGTTAGATAATCCTTTGTTGTGGGGGGTGCCCTGTGCTTTGTAGGGTGTTCAATAGCATCCCTGGCCTCTACCCACTAGATGCTAATTGTATCTTCCTCTCTAGTTGTTGCAAGCAAGAATGATCCAAACATTGCCAAACATCCTGTGGGGGCCAAAACCACCCTGGTTGAGAACTACTGGTATAAACCATATAAATAATTTTGTCTTGGGGCGCCTGGGTGGCTCAGTCAGTTAAGCAACTGACTTTGGCTCAGGTCATGATCTCATGGTATGCGAGTTCAAGTCCTGTGTCAGACTCTGTACTGACAGCCCGGAGCCAGGAGCCTGCTTTGGATTCTGTGTCTCCCTCTCCCTGTACCCCTCCCCTGTTTGTACTCAGTCTCTCTCTCTCTCAAAAATAAATAAACATTACAAAAATAAATAGTTCTGTCTTTTTCTATATGGATACTAATTGTCTCAGCTACCTATTATAAAATCCATTTTCCTGCTGAATTATAAAATACTGACTTTGTCAAAGAGAAAATTTTCATATTTTTGAGGGTCAGAGTCTATTATGTTTCTAATATATATTTATTTATTTTTGAATAAATATTATCTTAATAACTATAACTCTTTAAGTTTTGATAACTGGTAGGGTAAATTCTTCCTCCTCATTCTTATTTGAAATTAACTTAACCATTCTTTGCTATACCCTCTTCCATATGCAATTTCAGACCAGCTTGTCACAGTCTATAAAAAACTGTGATGGGATTATGATAGGAATTCATTAAATTTATAGATTAATTTAGAGGGGATTGACACCTTTATGAAATTGATTCTTCCCATCCATGACCAAAAGTATCTCTCTCCATTTATTTAGGGCTTTTTTTTTATGTCCTTCAATAAAGATATTATTCATTTTCTCCATATAGGTCTTGGACCTTTCCTGATAGATTTATTTCCGACTGTGTGATATTTTCTGTTGCTAATATGAACGGTGTCTTTAAATACAATTACTACATTGTTTCTTAATCACTGTTTCTAGTGCATATAGTTATAATTAATTTTTGTGTCTTCACTACAACAATCTTGCTTATTATTCCTAGCAATTTCCTGGAGATTGAATTTAATAGTCCGGGAGGACAATCATATAATATGTGGACTAAGAAAAAAACACTTTCTTTCCAATCCTTTTATCTCTTATTGCTTTTTGTTGTCTTTTTGCTTTGGTTAGCAGTATGGTGGAGGTTTTTCATTCTTTTCCTCACCATAAAGTGATTGATTCTAATGTTCTACCTGAAGTGCAGTCAGTGTTACAGTCTTTTGGTAGGTAACCTTTATCAGGTTAGGGATGATCCCTTCCATTTTCAATTCAATGTGCATTTTATCTCACATGGGTACTAAATTTTACCCAATATATTTTTTGGATCTATGAGACGATCATACGATTTTTCTCCTTTAATCAATGAATGGAGTAATTACATTCACAGATTGTTCTGAAGTTAACCATTCTTACATTCCCGGAACAAACTCTATTTCATGTTTTCTGGAAAGAACAACTCCACTCAGCAATAAGGGAGTATCTGTTCCGTTTCTAAGACCTCATCCCTAGAAGGAGTTACCCACAGAGGCAGATCCAGATGTATAGGGACCTGAAACTTTGTTTAGTTTGGGATCTGCTTATCAGAATAAACACTCAGATTTATGAATACAAATTAGCTATAAACGTGAATACCTATTTAAAATTGAAAAACCCAAATTACAAATTTTTAAAGCTGATGGATATCATAAATATCACAAAATTTAGAAAGGTAACAAGTTTTATTCATGAAGTGCTTCATGATACACCACACTAACACTGTTTTTTGTTTGTTTGTTTTGGTTTTTTGGACAACTTTTGGCCATATGGTCTTAAAACAACCTCTTTATGATAACATGATTTTAAAATATTTTCTATGTAGATCTGGATAAAGAATTCAGTGTTTAGCATGAACAACCAACATTAGTTTGATTTTAAAAATGTTATTGATATTGAGTGTTCATAAAATGTGCAAATTCCCATGCATACATCCTGTTTTATATTTCTGCAGCATATCTCTCTCCCTTATAAATATCAGAATTCTGATAAGTTCTATTTTGCATGATTTACACAAAAATGACTGAAACATTTATAAGTGTAGAAGCTTTACTAGTATACTCATGGCAGAAGAAAGTTTCTGCTTTGAGTAGATATGTTATGAAACAAATCTTCTGCTTATAATTTTACACCCATAATACCTGGAAGGAATTTCCAGAGACTAGCTTCTGGCTCCAAAAATTCAAACTTTTTTTCTTTTCCACTGCTGACATACCTTCAGACTGTGATAACACCTGTAGCTATGTACTTTCACATCATTAGTAGCTTTATGGTTAACCTGCCATGGTTAACCATGGTAGGGACCACAGATGAAAAACATTCTTTAGAAAGAAACACAACAGAAAATATAATGTATGGCATTAGTAAACTTGTATGACATCTTTCCCAGTTTTTTCCCCTTGCAGCCCTGTGAAGTGCGGACATACACTCAACTTCACAGAACATTTACTTCCACACTGGTAATTAAAATAAGATGCTCATCAATCCTCTGTCCGATGAAGAGCTTGTTCACTGAGACAAAGGCAAGGGAAATTAGCTTTAAGAAAATGTCTGCTAACAAAGCTTTAGTTTTCCTTCTCATTCTGAAACTTTGGTTTCTTTTCCTACAGATAGAAATCAGTTGCCCTTTCTGCAAATTCACTTAACTCCCACTAATATTTGATAGAAATGAAATAGATGCTTCAGCAAATGGTCCTGCATGTGATGATTTTCCATTTCTTTATAGATGGGTGACAACACTTTCTAAGTATTTTGACCTTCAAACTGTTAATTCATACTTGTTTTTATAATGAGGTCTTTGCAAATATTGAATGGATGTTCTTGAACTTGCTCTGTTTTGCCAAACAGTTCCACCTGATGAAAAATAAAAATATCCGCTCCATGTACTTCTCCCCAGAATATGTTCCTAATTCTGAGAACTTGGGGGTGGGGCACTCAAGCAAGGGGATTATTCTAAGGAACTAAAGAACAATAATGTTGTCTTTTTCTCCAAATTTCTTTTTCTGTGCATTCTCCTTCCTTCCCTTCTAGGCTGGCTCCATATTGGTTCCCACAGCATTCATATCCTTCCTAGTCCTTTTTCAGTCTGATTTGAAGGAAAGTTCTGATAGAGTTTTGTCCCTTGATTCATTCCTTGATAGTTTGCTTTTCACATTTCTGCTAGGATTTGTGAAACTTAATACACAAACAACAACACAGAGAATGATTAACTGAGAAAGTGCTCCGAATGTAACCATAAAGCATTTAAAATGAAATAGTTCTGGGGCGCCTGGGTGGCTTAGTCGGTTAAGCGTCCGACTTTCGCTTGGGTCATGATCTCGCGGTTCACGGGTTCGAGCCCCGCGTCGGGCTCTGTGCTGACTGCCAGCTTGGAGCCTGGAGCCTGTTTCAGAGTCTGTGACTCCCTCTCTCTCTGACCCTCCCCTGCTCATGCTGTCTCTCTCTCTCCTAGAAATAAATAAAACATAAAAAATAAAATAAAATAAAATGAAATAGTTCTGATTTATTAAAAGAAGGATAGGCAACAAAGAGGCATTTTTAAACAGAGGATAGGAAAAATTAAACCTTGAGAAAGATATTGAGGTAATCACAGCCTTTTAAAGTCAAAGGAAATTTAAAGCTTCAATGATGAGTCAACACCAATTTCAAAATATTCAGAGTGTTTAGGATAAATAAACCTTTTCAAATAATAAGTTTTGAAATTAGAAAATGAAATACCCAATGAGGGCTATTCATTTTGTTCAGTTTTATCTAAAAGACTGTAATTTCTAGTGAAGGAGAGGCAGATTCTCTCTTTCCCAAGGATAAGGTTGTAAACAATAGCTGACATTTTTATGAAGTACTCCAACCCTTTGCTCCCGGGGATAAAAATCAATGCACCTAGTGGGGGAAAAACACACTGGGATTGAAAGATTGTTGCTATGATGTACCCCAGATGTGGCTGAGCATCAACAACCCCTAAGGAGCTTGCTAAACTGTAAACACCAGGATACACAGCCAGTACTAGGAACTGCTGGCCTGTTACAAGTAGGCCAGAGGAAAGAGGTTGAATTTTCTGCCCTTAAGGAAAGAAATAGAGATTACATATATATATATATATATATATATATATCTTTGAGAAATAGAGTGTAAACGTGGGAGGTGCAGGAAGAGAAGAGGAGAGAGAATCCCAAGCTGGCTCCACGCCCAGTGCAGGGTCCAATGTGGGGTTCGATTTCACAATTATGAGATCATGACCTGAGCCAAAATTAAGAGTCAGACATTGAAACAACTGAGCCATGCAGGTGCCTATACATACATACATTATATATATATATATATATATATTATTATATATATTATATATAATATAATATATTATATAATAATATATATTATATATATATTAATCACCTTGTGCTAATCTAATTAGTCATACTCCACTAAACATAATCTGGCCAAGGTGTCCAGATCATCATCGAGCAAGCCCCTTAACCAGTGCTGGAGTCTTCAGCTCTCATTTGTTTCTCTCAATAAAGACTATTCCCCCTTTAGCACCTTGCATTTTAAAACCCACCTTCTTCATGGTGGAAGACTCATCTAAAGTGTTGTAAAAGTTTGTGGGGATTGAGAATATGAGTCTTGGAACTGGATCAGGATCTGAATCCTGACTCTGCTACTTATCCATCTTGCGAACCTGGACAAATCCCCTAATCTCTGAGCTTCTTTACTGTGTCTGTCAAATGAAGATCATGGCACCAATTTATAGGAATCTATTCAATGTAGAGATGTACATGAAAGTGCTTTATGAAGCACTAGATATTTTTAGTTATGAGTTGTAACTGATTCCTGCTGATGTTTAAAATAAACACCGATCCCTCTAGTGAACTATTCACATATTGTACTGTCAGATATGTTACTCTTCTGAAAGGTCATTAAAAACAACCTAGTTTTCTTGACCAATTTTTCATTATTTTCTGAAGAATATCTACTTGTAACCACACCTATGAGTACTAAAACACAATATGTATCCAGGCATTATAGAATAATGAGAACATTATTTATCTTTCCAAAGGAAATGTTGATTATTTCCTTCCTATGGGGTCTACCTCACTTTGATGCCATAATAGTCTTAGCAGATCCCATACCCCACTTACCAGAGCATCTGAACAATGGATACCACACTTATTTTAGGGGTGGGCATGCTGTACAGGTCACACCTAGATTCTTTCCTATACTTTTTCAGGAGTTTTTTGAAAATGAGGAGCTTGTTGAGAAAGGAGTTTGTTGTTTAATATCCTCCAGGATCAAGGCTTCAAAGGATATGCAAGCCTGAAATTGATGTTTGTTCCCTTTCTCATCAAGGGAGATGAACTCCCTGAAAATAAAGGCAACATTCATGGGGAATGTAGAAAAGGAGACAAATCAGGGATACTGCAGAAACACTTTGTTTCAGTCACACCTGAATAGTGCATAGACAGGATAGATAGATAGATAGATAGATAGATAGATAGATAGATAGATGGATAGATAGATAGATAAATAGAATTAATAAGTGAATGGTGAATGCTGGGTACCTTCATGGATATTCTAGTTTTATAAGATAATAAGCTTCCCTCCACCACCAAGCTGGGAGGTACTGGCTGCTTACCCTACTTCCAACCAGAAGAGTTCTGACCAGTAAAAACCATGCTTATGTATGCATCTGTGGAATCTCAGTTTGTGAATTCCACTGTAAACCCTTTCTGAACCATTTTCTCTTTTCCATCCTGGCTAAACTAATGATTCCACTTTTTGGGTATGCCTCCACTGTTGGTTAATTTAGCTGTCTTAAGTGTGAGGCTTCCTCATGGACTATAAACTCCCCTAGGATATGGACTGTGTCTTAATTCAACTTTATAATTTAGCATCTTGCAGATTACCTAACGTCTAGTAGGAGCTTAATGAAATCTGTTGAACAATCTAATAACTAAATGACTGTAATAAGTCTTGCAATTTTCAAATGCAGAGACAAAATTTTATTTCTTCATTTCTATACCTTCCTATAACTAGACTCAAAGACTGTCTGATCACGTTAATTGAATTGGAATATGGGAATCTGGGAGACAGCAGAATACATCTTCCATGATGGGAGATATTGAGCTAATATAGTCCAGTACTTTGCTTTCTGATAATTTAACAACCTGGAAAATCTAGAAGAATAGATTGTTTACACAATACATTAGAGTCTTTGTCTAACATCATCTCTCTTAAGTAATTCTTTAGTAGATACTGGCTTGCCATCAATTTATGATCAAATTCTCTAGCAAATGCCTGTAGTGCAGATGGTCTCTCAAGCAAGTTTCCCCACTGGGAAGGGAATGCACTGATCTGCTGCTGTGTATAGCTGGAATCCCAACAGTCAAATGTTCCTTGTAATTTATTAAAGTAGTTTTCTAGTACCAATTAATCCCATGTAGGTTTGATTGGTGTGAGCAGGCTTCCTAGGGCTAGGTTACTATGAGTAGGCCATTCAGGCTGAGTACCTGGGACATCAGTGGGCGTAGACCACATCTACAGGAGGCCTGCCCACTGGTAGCTGTCAGCCTTCTATTGGCCTCCATCCCTTTAAGTTCTGTCTTGTCTTGATGGAGATACACACTGAGCACATCAATATTCCATCAGAACATGCATATCATTTTCCCTTAAGTGTGGCATTTGCTGAATCCTCAACACAGTTTTGATTGATTGTGTATTGGGGCCACTTCTGCCTTGGATGCTTATTTCTAAAGTACAAATTTAATTTTTTTAATCTGATTTTTTTTTACTAATTTTAAGAATAAATACATTTTAAAGGTTGGAGAAAACTAGATTGTCTAGTGGTCGGTGGTTATAAAAGTCCCCCAACTCCAGAGACTTTAGCCCCACCGGCTCTTGATTTTAGGGTTCAGATATTTCATCGCTAACAAAAACATTTCTCCCAACATCCTACTTAATACTGTATATGTTAAAAGGAAGGATGTCATTCTTTGGTCTAAGAATCTCTTTAAGATAAAACAATGCTAACCTTTAGTATACTTACTGAACACTTGTTCCCAGTGGGTATTAATCATAGTTTGTTTTGCAGACTTTGACTTGAGTTTCTTCAGAAGGATCTGCAGTGCAGTAGGGACTCTTATAAGGATTTAGGCAAGAAAGGGAAGATTTGGTTCACCAACCAGAAGCAAAAGGCAAGCATTAACATTTTCTGAGCATGTACCACCAAGCCAGTGTTTCAAATATACTGTGTCCGCAAAATTCACTTAAAACTATGGGATGCCAGTAAGCACAGCAATTAGGAGGTCAAAGCTGGTGGGATCAAATTACATGCTGTCCTTTACTAACTGAATAACCTTAGGCAAACTACTCAACCATCCAGAACTTGCATTTGCTTATTTATAAAATAGTAGTAACAATAATACCTCCATTCATAGTTTTTTAAAAATGAGAATTAAATAAGAAAATGCTTGCAGTTGTTTCCTTTAAAACCTGTTAGTGTGTAATGGTTTTTATTATTAGAAATTTATCATTATGTGTTATTTAATTAAACCAGAGTAGCCAATTGCATCTCAAGTAAGATTCCCAAGGCCATTTATACAAGCAGGCTGACCTTCTCCCTGAAACCCCTATTACTTTGTTTTTGCAGGGAGAGGAGAGGAGAATTAGGAAGGGGGTATGCATTCCAGAGGTGGAGACATAGGGTGAGAACTTTTGTAGAGCCTTTCACAAGGGATGAGGACAGCAAGTCTCACTGTTCTTTAAGTATGATTGCAGCTGCTCAGCCTACCATTATTTTTTATAGTCCATTTTAGAGCCTTTGCCATTTTTAGGCTTACTTACCACATGTCTCAGCTTTTCGGATGTCAGAAATGGCTTTGAAAAGTTATACAATGCTGTAGCAACCTTGGCCATTCATCAGCTCTCAACATCCAAAGTGCTGCCACTATTGTTCAGCAACATTGAAGGAAGGGAATTCAACCCTTGGGACTCGCTTTTGATTGCTATTAGATTTTTAGTCATCTCTATTGCTCTCATAAGAAAAATCCACACCACCTGGGCTTCCCTGCAGTTTTTCATTATAGTGCCCAAGCTGTTCATTGAGATACAGTGAGAGTCGAAGCAATGTCATCTATCCCGGTCTTGTTTGACTTGAAAGTAAAACCTGGTGTCTGAAATCCCTGTCTCTTGCCATCCTAAAACTGTACCCATCAATCTTTCTTCTCATCGGTTCTAGCAAAGATGACAGAGTCAGACATTTTCCTCCTCCCTTCTCAAGTTAAGGCAACGGAACTTACTTTGAGATGTGCCACCGCTATCACATTTCGCAGCTAGAACAGAGCCTTAGCTACTGCTCCGGGATGAATGTGCATATTGCCTATGACCTTGTTTTGGAAGGGCAGTTTCCTGTTTTCACACAGTCCTTGGGAAGTAGATAAACCGAAGCATCAACCACTCATTGTTTCATAGAACCCACTTTACTCATTTGCCACGAGAGAATCTCAATATGCTTATGCAGGTAGAGGTGTTTGATGTTTTGGCTTCAGATCCAAACTGAAGCTGAATCAGTCGGAGGGAAGAACTATTACCCAGTTCCTAAAGTTTTGATAATTCTCTCTCTCTCTCTCTCTCTCTCTCTCTCTCTCTATTTATTTATTTTGAGAGAGAGCGAATCCCAAGCAGGCTCCAGACTGGAAGTGTACATCTCATCATGGGACTCCATCTCATGAATCGTGAGATCATAATCTGAGCAGATATTAAGAGTTGGTCACTCAAACAACTGTGCCACTCAGGCATCCCTTGATAATTATTTTCTTATAAATTACAGTTATTTGTTAGCTTATATAAGCTTCAAAATCTTTAGGACAATTTTTTAAATGTTTATTTAGTTTTGAGAGACAGAGAGAGAGAGATTCCATGTGTGAGGGGCAGGGCAGAGCGGTGGAGGGTGGACAAAAGATCTGAAGCAGGCTCTGTGCTGAAAGCAGAGAGCCTGATATGGGGCCCAAACTCACAAACCATGAGATCACGATCCGAACTGAAGTTGGACGCTTAACCGACTGAGCCACCTAGGTGCCCCTAGGATTCTATCACTGGTGAAACTATGCCTGAGTGTTTGTCTCTATTGTATTTTTTTTTTCACCATGGCCAATTTCAAGGTCATTGGACAAGTAGCCAATATTGTTGAGGAACTACAGTGATAAAAACAGGGTAGATATTCTGTCTCAAGGAAACTACTTTAAGACAATATCTTATAAAATTGCATGAGAGGCTTGTCTTAAGTATGAAAGGTAGGGTTTTTATAGAATATGTCCTATAAGGGTAGAGATAGAACTAAATCTTTAATCTTTTTAATGCTATAGGAGCTTCCCTGGATGATATATGACTATCCATGTCTTGAGAGTCCACTATATCAGGTTTTAGGACTGTAGGGGGAGTAGAATATAAAAATGGGGGCACCCGGATGGTTCAGTTTTTTAAGTTTCTGACTCTTGATTTTGGCTCAGGTCATGACCTTGTGGTTTGTAGGATTGAGCCCTGCATAAGGCTCTATGCTGACAGTGTGGAGGCTGCTTGGTATTCTCTCTCCCCTCTCTCTCTACTCCTTCCCTGTTTCTCTCTCTCTCTCTCTCAAAACAAACAAACAAACATAAAAAATTGGAGGGATTCTGGTATAGTTTGGAAAATGTGGGAAATCCTAGACTGACTAAGTGGGTATTTCCAGAAGGGATGCCATCTTGTCCAGGGGGAGGGCTGCTTGGATGGACAGAGCATGGCCCAGAACTTCTATATCAGAGATCTCAAATATCCATTTGTTAGCATTGGCCTGCAAGTGATGATCAGAAGACAGCTAAGAAGTGATCAGACTAAGGACACATGGAAGACCAGGTCTAGAAACTGTGCCAGGTTTTTTCCAAAGCCGCTCACAACTACTGAACCTCATGGGCCATGGGAAGTGCTGACTATCAAGTATTAGAAGTTAACAGGGATATTGCAGTGGCCAAAAGGAATCTCAACCTCTGGCAAAAGTGAGTCTGGAATCTCTCATACCTTATCACCTCCTCACTTAAGGACAATATTAATACTTGCAATGTCCTTGAAGTCCATTTTTGGTGTGGAGTTAACTTAAGAGTCATGGGCAGTAACAGCAGAAGTCTCAGCTCATAAATATTTTTATTCCGAAAGAGCATCAGGGGATGACAAGATAAACAAAATGTAGTGGGTCCTACAGTGGGACACTATTTGGCCATAAAAAGAAACGATGTGCTAACATGTGCTACAATGTGTGTGAACCTCAAAGACATTATGCTACCTGAAGAAGCCAGGTGAACCTTGTAGATAAAATGTCTACCTTGTATATAAAATGTCTAGAACAGGCTGATTAATGGTGGCTGATGGTGGTGGATGGGAATGAGAACAAAGTTTGTTTTTGGGGTGGTGGAACTCATCTGAAATAGGATTGTGGTGATTATTGCAGAACTCTAAATTTACTGAAAAACACTGGCTTATTCACCTGAAATGGGTGAATGTAATGGCATGTAAATTTTATCTGAGGAAAACTAAAAGAAAATGCACAAAAGGTCTTTGCAGGGGATGGAGAGACTTAATGAACACTGAAAGACACCAACCACTGGCTCATTAAGAGAGCACGTGTCTTGGATTTAAGCCCCAGGCATCAGGTCATTTATATCATTTCATTTTCAGCAGAGAAAAAAGAGAGGCTCACTAGCCTCAGGTTCACATCACAGCCTCTGGGACACAGTTAGCTCAGTTGTCACTAGAGGGCGCTATTATGCCATTGCTGTTAGGGGCAATATTGGGATGTCTTTTTTTTTCTTTTCTTTTCTTTTTGTATTTACTCCCTGCTACAGCTGCAGGGACACTGCTGGCCCAGGGCTCCAGGGGACACATTTACATGTACTTCATGTAGATGACCAACCCTAGACTTGGGCCCCGTTGTACTTACCTGTCGGTCCTTCAGGTTACGGTGGAGGGAGCTGGAAGGTAGGAAAACCTCTGAAAGTCTCAGACATTTATTTCCTACTCACATGGCCAAGGAAAGATTCTAGATGAAAACCAAACTCACGCTTATTCCCCCAGGACTGCACTGCTAGTATGAGCTCTGGGATCAAAATAAATAGCTCTAAAAAAGTCCAGATTTCAGGAGAAAACCTCTGAACATTCACTGATGTTCTAGACTGGTTCTCTGTGGGCCTCGGGGATTGGGGCTGTGTCAGAGGGCTTCACAGCAGCAGCAGACACAGAGAAAAGTTGACTCTGTTTCCCTGAGTGGAAGATTCTGTGGCTGTAGGGGCTTGGGACAAAGGTGGGAACGTGTGTCAGTGATCTGGATGAAGGTGGACAGGATAATGACAGACGGGCAGGGCTGAATACATCATCTACCATTTGACTGACAATATGTTGAATGAAAAAAAAAATCAGAGGATTAAAGTCAACAGGGTGCATAAGAGGCACCTGGGTGGCTCAATCAGTTAAGCATCTGACTTCGTGCAGATCATGACCTCATGTTCCTAGGTTCAAGCCCCGCGTCGGGCTCTGTGCTGACAGCTCAGAGCCTGGAGCCTGTTTCAGATTCTGTGTCTCCCTCTCTCTCTGACCCTCCCCCGCTTGCACTCTGTCTCTCTTTGTCTCTCAAAAAATTAAAAAAAAATTAAAACATTAAAAGAAATTTTAACTCAACAGGGTGCATGATACACTCGACATAATACAAAAGACTTGTTTTGGGGAGCAGCACCGGAAAGAACTGTAGTTAATTCAGAAGGTTGGGAAGTTTGCCAAAGATGTAACTCAACTCACCTAAGTTTGGTCCCTGGTGAATTTCAGGGGGAGACTGCACCAGGTTGGAGTTGTCACGCAAAGGAAACTTTCTTTGCAGCAAATAAGGAGATCATGGGAAATAACTTCCAAAGCTGTGACTCTCCGAGTGGGGGTTAACGGGTTTCTTTTATTTAGGGCTAGGATAAGCATTTAGGAAGGAGACTTTTTGTCATCATATGGAGGGGCGCACATGCTTCTTAGGAAAACATGCCTGCATATGTATTGTATGTTACGTTAATTGGGTTTGTGTTCCTCCTGGGGTGGAGCGGAGGTAATTGTCAGCCAAGGGGGAGGAGCTCTGGGCATGCTCTGAGAGCGCTGGATGCGGGTCTTGGGCTCATTATCCCAAGTAAGGAATGCAGGACCTCATTTACTTTTGAAAGGGCACTGTGAGTTTTTGCCACTGATTTACGGGTTAGGCTGTTTGCAGACCTGAAGGAGATTGTTAGTTTTTGCATTCTTTGTTCCCTTAATATCCTTAACTATTGAGACTTTTGCATTTCTTTATTGCAAGAAGTGTGCTTGGGCAAATAGGGCACAAAGATCACCGAAAATAGCTGAGGGCCTAAAATGACTTTTTTGGGGGGGTCAGAAAACTTTATTTCATCTTTCTTTTTTGGGGGGGGACCCATAACTTTCTGCTTACTGCCTGAGTATAATCCAAAAGTTTGGGATAGCTCTAAGCTTGGAGTCGGGATAGGCTATCACCTAAGCCTAAACCAAGTTATTATTTAGCAGTAATGTTCTCTTTGAATGTAGTAGAGCAGGAAAAAAAATGCTGACTATTCGTAATTTCTTTCAGATAACCCAGGAGGAGACAAGCTGTCAAAATAAGTTCTTAGTTACTATGACTGAATAACTAATGTCTCAGGGTGTCATGCACTTTTATATTTCATGTGTTAAAGAGTTTCTTTGAAGTTTTCAGATTTATGTTAAAAAGAACAATTGCCATTAATTTCCCCTTAGTTTCCTCAGAGACTATTGGAATTACAACAAAGTCCCTGGAACATTGCCACCAGTGCTAAGATTATACAGGGGCTGGTGTAATTGATCAGGCTCACAGAGCTCAACCACTGAGGTGTCTTTATGTTACTACAAATACAGTGTCTTCGCCTGGAGAAAGCGTTCTAGGAATGGCCTTTATGGCCTGCTAGCCGGGAGTCTTGTGTTTTAGTGACGTGGACCTTTGGTCTGGGGTACAAGAGTTTTATGTTATTCACATATTCTATTGCTCTCATAAATCGAGGTCTAACAGGTTTTATGGTGCCATCATTGCTGCCGTGTCTCCTGGCTTCTGTCTTGGTAATTGACGTTTTTTTTTTTATGTTTTGTTGTTTGGTTGGAAATTCACACAAAGACAGAGAGTCTTTCTAAGCCAAATGGCTGAGCATTTGTAGGGAAATACAGAAAAAGTCATGTTTGTTTGAATCACAAAATTTCTTTTGCTTTTTTTTTTTGTAGTGTCTTTGTCTGATTTTGGAATCAGAGTTAATGCTGTCTTTTTAGAAATGAGTTGGGATGTGTTCCCTCTTCTGTTTTCTGCAAGGATGTGCATGGACCCGGTTTCTTTATTTCTCCTTGGGGTTTATTTCATGGCTGTTCATTCACTGTTTACATCTTTGTTGCCATGGCGGCGGGGGTGGGGTTTTTCCATGAGGTAGAAGCCTTAAGAGTCAGGTGGAAGCTCTCACATTCTTCCTTAGTTCCCACCTGAGTAAACCTTAGTCCCATTTCCCAAAGGCCCTGAGTAGCCTTTTGGTATCTTCCTACGGCACGAACTTTCATATCAGACAGGGCTAGGTTCCGATTCTAGCATGGCTTCTGATTTTTCTAATAGACTTAATATTTTAGAGCACTTTTTAGGTTTACAGGAAAAATTGCTCAGGAAGTATAAAGAGTTCCCATTTATTCCTTTTCTTCTCCCTCCACAATTTCTCCTATTTTTAACATCCTGCTTTAGTGTAGTCCATTTGCTAGAATTGGTAAGCTAATACCAAAACAGAATTATTAACTAGGCTCCGTGGTTTTGAAGAGCCTAAATAACGCCATTTTAAAATTAAGACTCCCATTAAAAGCAACCTCGGGCTGCACATAGCAGCAGTCTCAGAAAAGAACTGCAGATTGTTCAAGGCTGAAACCCCTCCCCAATTAGCCAATGAGAGGAGGTTAAAAACATTCCTGCGGGCTGAGACAAGGGCTCTCCCCGCCCCCCCTGTGCCTAACTCACCTCATAACTGGTCATTTTCAAAGGAGTCTCAAAAGGCCATAATTGGGCTCCGCCAAAAGTAAGGGACACCTCACAGGTTCTGAATGGTCAAAGCTGTTGCCAAGGGTGTTATACAAATGTGACTGGTGTGTACTGTAACACCCCCATCCTTTACCCCATAAAAACCCTGCTCACTATTGTTTGGGGCACCTCCCTGCTGCTGCTGCTGTGTCCGTAGGCAAGTAAGACCCTGCTCGAGCTTGTAATAAAGACCCTTTTGTTCTTGCATCGGTATTGGCTTCTGAGGTCACTGGGGAGTCGTGATTTGGGCACAACAGTTTATGTTAGAGTTCACTCTTAGGCTGCACCATTGCTTGGGTTGGACAGATGTTTCATGTCATATATTGACCACTATAGAACCATAAAGAAGTTTCACTATTCTAAACATGCCCCGTGATACATTTATTCATCCTGCTCTCTCTTTCCTGAACCTCTGAAAACCCTGATCTTTTTATTGTCTACATACTTTTGCCTTTTTTGGAAAGTCATAGAGTTGGAGTCATGTAGTACGTAGCCTTCTCAGATTGGCTTCTTTCTCTTAGCAATATGTTCTTAAGTTTCTTCCATGTCTTTTCATGGCTTGATAGCTCATTTCTTTTTAGGGCTGAATAATATTCTATTGTCTAGATGCACTAGTTTATCCATTCGCCTACTGAAGATGATCTTGTTGCATCTACATTTTGACAATTATGAATTATGAGTAAAGCTGCTATAAATCTCTATGTGGACATAAATTTTCAACTTATTTGGCTAAGAGTCTAGGAGTGTGACTGCTGGGTTATATGGTGAGACTGTTTAGCTTTATAAGAAACTGTGTTTTTCCAATGTGACTGTACCATTTTTCTATTCCCAGCAAAGAATGAAAGTTCCTGTGGTTCCACAATTTTGCCAGCATTTGGTGTCATCAGTGTTTTCAGATTTTGCTCTCCTAGTGGGTGTATGGTGGTATCTCGTTTTAATTTGCAATTCCTTAGTGATATGGGATATTGAAACTCTTATATGACTGTTTGCCATCTGTAGGTCTTCTTTGTTGAAGTGTCCATTCAGATCCCTTGCCCATTTTTTTAATTGGGTTGTTTTCTTAGTGTTGAGTTTTAAGGTTCTTTGTATATTTTGCATACGTGCCCTTTATGGGCTATATGCTTTTTAAAATTTCATTTATTTATTTTGAGAGAGAGAGTGAGAGAAGAGGGGCAGAGGGAGATGGAGAGAGAGAATACCAAGGAGGCTCCAAGTTGTCAGCATGGAGCCCAATGCAGGGCTCTATCTCATGAACTGTGAGATCATGCCCTGAGGCGAAATCAAAAGTCAGACACTTAATTGACAGAGCCACCGAGGCACCCCTAGATATATGCTTTTTTGCAAATAGGTTTTCTCATCCATGCCTCTGTCTCTGGGCACATATGACCTGGGCCACAGCTCTTAATCTTTCTGTCTTAGTATTCTTTTCTCAGAAAAATGAGTAGAACAATATCTAGTTTTTACTTGGAGGATGGTTTTAAGAGATAAAGATGACAAGTTGTATGGAAGAACCCAGTCCATAGGCTTTTCGCCTTGCCCCTCCTTCTCCCATCCTCCAAGAATATGTCCATGTTTCATATGTGTTTGTTTTTTCCATTAGTGATTTTCACATTTTAATAAGCATAAGAACTATAGACTCTGATTCAGTAGATCTGGGGCAGAACCTGAAATTCTGCTTTTCTAACAAGCTCTTGATGATACTGGTGCTCCTGGTCCACAGAGCTCACTTTGAATAGCAAGGGGTCACATGTCTGTCTTCTAATTCCTCCTTCAAATCAATGCTCCCAAACTTCTGTGTTAACCTATTAGTGGGCTATGAAATCAGTTTTGTGGATTAGTAATCATTACTAATACAATGAATACATATAGAATACAATAAATACATATAGAATACAATAAAACGTATCACAGGGAGTTAACCATTAAGAATATTGTTTCATGAAAAAAACTTAAGAGTCACACACACACACTCGCACAATATGAATATTGAGGTCCATATAAAGGATATTAAGGTCTACTGTATTATATTGAAAGAAGGCTAAAAACTTTGCTTGTTCATGCATATATTGCCACCTTCTAAATATGTGTTTGCAACAGATAGGTAAATTATTTATTGTTTATTTTAACTGAAGTGTAGAGAAAAGTAAGATGGGTAAGTTTTGAAATAGTCTGAGTAATCCTCATGATGAAGCAAAGACATGGATTGAGCTTTGAGGAATAGGTAGAGTGACACTTGTTAGAAAAATGAAGGGGGTAGGAATGACCCTTGAGCCTTCAATAAAAAGTGTGCAACGGATGGCTTACTTCTAGTGAAGTAAGGGCAAAGGATGGTCCAAGCACGGGAGGAAGCGGAGCCAGTGAAGGGCTCCAGTTGTGTGTTTAGAATTGAAAGGTAAAAGCAGAAACACACTGTGGATCAGACAGAGTGGCTACAGTAAAATGAAATGAGGCAGGAAGCCCAGCTAAATTTCTTTGTTGTATTAATACAGGAATGAACTGATAAGAGCCTGAGTTAAGTTAATGGCAAAGAAAATGAGGATCACAAATCATTCCAAACGATAATTCAGTGCCCTAAGCTCACCCTCTATCCATGCTGCTGTGAGGTATCCCCGTTAAGTAAAGGAAGCAGATTCATAAGCCTCTTGGCTTACCTTATCAAAGGTCCCATGAGGATGGCTGTTATTATTTTACTTCCTTCCCTAGGGTAGACTCAGTGTGTCAGTAGAAAATGAGAGAGAAGGGAGGGGTGCAGTGGGAATCAGAGACTCTAATCCACCTGTCTCTTAACCTCTGTCACACTTTTTCCAAACCTGTCCTCCACAGCTCCTCACACCACCAAATCAATAAAGACCTACATCTCAGCACACAGCCCCAAACAAAGGTTGGCCATCTTCATGAGCTTCTTGTTATGTAGTGAGGAATGAAAGAGCTGGAAAACACCTGAGAGGTTTCCCAGCCTGACCGTCTCCTGTCACAGGGAAGGAGAGGGACAGTGAACAGTTTAGTTCACATAGGCAGCAACCCAACTGGCATGGGACAAGAAGCCCACAGACGTTTTCTGAATGAAATGGAGATACGTGCAGGGAAAAGACAAGAACCCAGAACCTCTGCCCTCCAGGCCACTCTCCTCTTCTACATGTCCCTCAGCTGGCTCTTCCAAAACCCTTGCTACCTGAGAAAAATCCAGGCTGCAAATATTGGAACCACACAGGGAAACTGGGCTTCATCCTAAGACTCCAAGACTGTGCACACTGCCTTTTAGTAAAAGGTGTGCAAAGGGGGAAGACGAGCATATGGGAAAGCCAGGACGTTAGATTCATTAAGATGTCAGAGCCCTGAAACACTGAAATAAAATCATGGGTTGGGCTGGCCACAGGGGACCAAGGGTTCATAGACATAAAGGTACCAAGAAGAAAAACTCCAGGAATTCCTCAAAGCCAGTGGTACTTGGTTTCCTACAACTCCATTTTAGCCTGGCTGTATTTTTTTTACATTGTTTCGGGGCTATTTTATTGAGCCCATGGATCCCTCAGACAGGTATATAGCAAAAGGGTGAAATAAAAGGAGGAGAAATACTTGCTATGCAATGGAGAGAATAAAGAAAATGATCTTTTGTGGGGAGACTCTGGAAACCTCAGGTCCCTATATCTACACCTGCTTTCTTTCTTCTCAGTTTCCAGAAGTTAAAACCATGAGCAACTGGAACCCTTGGGGAAGTTCTGAAGAGGAGGTGACCCTTGCTGGTGTGTTGGAAATGCCTGGACTAGTGAATCAGGAGGAAAGCAGAGGGAGCTTTGGCTATAAGAATGTGAGATTCACATTCCTGGGTCCTAAAATCAAACAGACCAGGGCTGAATCTTGGCTCCTTCATCTGAGGCAAGTTCTCCTCATTCAGTTTGCATTTCACAAATGAAGACAACGATCGTTCCTCTTTCACAGGTTGTTTGAGAATTAAATGGAATAATTTAGGTAATATGTTGAGCACAGCCTGGTGAACAAGGAGCACACAGCAAATGATGAAAACTGTCATCATTACGAGTGATTATTATTATATACTAGGGAGCTTCTTGGAGCACCACTGAGGGCAGCAAATGTGACAGTGTGGCTACAGCTTTGGCCCCACATGCCAGTGGAAGAGGATGATAAACCAAGAGTCTGGCCACCAGTGCTCTGGGCTTCTATCCTAGATCTAACACTTCGCAGTTACACTGACCTTGGAAAAGCCTCCAGTCCCTTCCAGGTCTTGGTTTATTCATCTCTGAAGTGGAGAAAAATTAAAATAAAAACCCCAGGGAAATGATAGGCAGGATAGAAAACTCCATACACCGAACTATTATATAAATGAATAATTGTTTTGTTCCTTGTAGCAAATGTGGTCAGCTCCTTCCCTCGCACCTCCAACCCCCTGCCTTGTTTATCATTGAAGCTAATCTCAGTGTGCTACCAGGTGATCACAGTCGTTAAGGTGAAAATTGGCTAGGATGCCCCATTTGCTTGCTGGGGTGACCTGCACTGAGATTTTGGCCAAGCTTATTGTCACAGCATTCATCTTCCAGAGGAGATGTTGATCACTCTCCTACTTCCCCACCTTTCTAACACCTTCCTGCTGCAGCATCCAAATGGCATGGGGACACCATTCTGCTGCTTAGGGACCAGTCTCATGTCATATGGGAGGGATCTCAGTCACTTAGAAAACCAGGAACAAGGGGAGGAGGTGCCCTTAGGGAGTGCCGCTCAATACAGTACTGTTAGCTATAGGCACTGTGCTGTACAGTAGATCTTCGGAACTTATTTATATTGCACAAGCTACCAATATTGTATAGCTAATGGTGTTGTGTAATTAAAATTCACAAAGAGGGTAGATCTTATGTTAAGTGTTCCTCCTCCTCATCCTGCTCCTCCTCTCCCTCCTCCTCCTCCTCCATTACCAGTGGGGTCAAGAGAAAACTTTGTATACATTAAATATGTCCACCTCTTTACATGTCAATCATACCTTAATAAGTGGATAATATGGTTTTTTGTTTTTTTTTAAAGAATGCCATCCTGCACTGTGATGGCAGCAGTGTGGGCTCACTTCTTGGCTGATGTACACACACAGTCTCCTCAGACAGTCCCTGTGAAGGAAAATAAAAGCAGAGAGATCTTTTTCGCCTGAGGAAAGAACAAAGCTTGCAGATTGAGTCTTGTGTTCAGGTAACATCCTGCCAGCCAAATTGTACCTGCTTGGATAGGATCCTCAGATTGGATTCCTCAGAGGCCAGTCTGCATGGGATTCTTCAGTCCCTGAGCTAGCAGCTGGGAGCTTGGGATGACTATCAAGCACAGAGACTGCTCCTTGAACAAGTATTCTAGCATTCAAGCATCCAAAATAATGGCGCTCTTCAAAACAGATGCTCCTGGAAGCTAGTACTTACTCCCTTGTAATATACCCACCGTGTTAATTCCCACTATGCAAAATCTGGGGATTCTTCCCTTGGCATGATCCCGCAAGTAGTGCTAAATCAAAAACAGAAAAAAAATTGCTCATCTTACATTTGGTAGCTGGATTGTATCACTTAACTTTATCAGTCTTGTGATTTGTTTTTAACTTTTTTTTCACAAAAGCAATAATGGATAGGACTTACTAAAGTATGTTAAGTCCCTGAGCTGTGTGTTTTCCAACAACTTTCAAAGTGGGAACAGTCATCCTGGAGATAATCCCCAGTTTTTAGTTATCTTTCCAATAAGCTTCTCAGTGTAAAGTCACACTCAGAATTGTTTAATTCCAAAGTCAATGACATTTCCATTAGGGCAAAGTGATTGTTTTCCAAGTTTCAATTCATCTTTAAATGACCAAAAATTGCCAGAGTATATGCTATGGGTAATTCTAAAAGACGTTGTCTGACATACAACTTGGCCAACTCTATTAAAATAAATTTATATACTCACATATAATGTATAATGACTCTGAAGGAGGGGTGGTCACTCATTTCCTACCACTCATTTCATGTTTATTTGGGAAAATGATTTCCATCTCAACTCTAATCAATGGGTTCTCTTCTTACACTGTATTCCTTTTTATTTTTATCCTGAAAGGAATTTGTAAAATGTTTACGAGCATGTATCTGGTTGCCTGTGTGTTTACTGCCTGGCTCAGGGAAGCCTGGTGAAGCTGTCATTAATTCAGCATACGAGCAAGCCCAGGTGCCTACTGGCTGCGAGTCAGGTCCAAAACAGCTTTTCATATCTTCCAGAATCCTTCCAGTTGCTCTTCATCTGATGGTTGAGTAGCCTGTCATCTCAGTGATATCATTGACAGTTTGCTCACCATTTATAATAGAAAGGCTAGATTGTTAAATGTCCAAAGGTGACATATATTGCACCAAAAAATAGCGCTCTAAGCTCTCAACAGAGAGCGTAACCCAAATTGAATGAAGTAGGTATGAAGGACTCTATACAGTGCTTGATGTAGAGAAAACGCTATATAGATATTAATCTCCTCATTTTCTTCCTTGAGTTGCCTGAGTTGCATCTCCTGTGTATACATGGGCTAACAGAAGTATTATTTCAAGAAAACTGTTCTAAAGATCATGTACCTTTCTAGATATTCTAAACTCTATTGCAGCACCACTTAGATGGAGTGTAAATGCACTTCACAGAGTCTCTTGACCAGTGATTATCTGTTGTTTCAAGAAACTCTATAGCTTCACAAGTCATCTTTCGGAGTTTCCCAAAAGGCTTTAAAAAACCATAGATCTTTACTCTATCTCATGACATTGGGGTAAAGATCATAGGTGCTCTGAAACAACCTCTTATGTTAGAAGGCAGTGAGTCTTGAACATCCAGCTGACCTCTGTTCAAATTCAAAAATTTTGACTAGTTAACTACTGTATGGTCTGAGGAAAGGTATTATACTTCTTTAGGTATTAGTAGTCTCTTTTGTAAAATGTAGATATTTTTCTTAGTTCCACTGGGCTATTGTTATAAGGATTAAGTTTTAAATAAGTAAATATATATATTGCACTATATATATGTGTACATATACACATATACATATACACACACTTTTGTATATACGTATAGATTTTATATACATATATACGTACATACACATATAGGTAAGTGGGTAGGTAGATAGATAGGTAAAGAAGATATGGTAGGGAGATAATGGAGTGAGGAGAGATTGGCACATAAAAGCCTATTCAAAAATATGTTTCTTTCATTTTTTTTTTCTGTTTGCTCTACCACTAGCTCTCTAATTAGTTTACTCTACAGCTAGCTTGTTATATATTCTGATTATCATGCTTTATCAATTATGTAATTCGTGAATGTATCCTTCCATCCTATAGGTTGTCTTTTTACTCTGGTGGTTATTTCTATTGATGCACAAAACTTCATAAGTTTGCTATAGATCCATTAGTCTTTGTTTGCTTTTATTGCCGTGGCTTTTGGTATCATAGCCAAGAAATCATGCCAAATCCAATGTCATGAAACTTTTCTCCCATGTTTTCTGCAAGCTGTTTTATAGTCTGGAGCCTTACATTTACATCTTTAATCCATTTTGAGTTAATTTTTCTTTTTCTTTTTTAAAAGCTTTTTAAATGTTTTATTTATTTCTGAGAGAGAGAGAGAGAGAGAGAGAGAGAGAGAATGAGCAGGGAAGGGTCAGAGAGAGAGGGAGACACAGAATCTGAAGCAGGCTCCAGGCTCTGAGCTAGCTGTTAGCACAGAACCAGATGCGGGGCTTGAAGCCACGGAGCCGAAGTCAGACGCTCAACCAACTGAGCCACCCAGGCGCCCCTTGAGTTAATTTTTCTGCATGAGGTAAGACAGAGTCCAACTTCATTCTTTTGCAGGTCGCTGTCTAGTTTTCCTAACTGCAAGGCACATAATTTTTTAGTTAGCAACAGAACTCAGCTGCATGGCTCACATATCAAGGTTGGTATTTATTTCATGTAGTACATGTGTATTTGACATTTTTTCATATTCTAGTGTCAAATGGATCTGCAATCATACCTAGCTACTGCATCTGCTTGAAGGGTCATGGAATAACTTTGCTGCTGGTTCCTTGTCTATGGATTCCCAGCCAGCTGGCTTAGCTAGGACACAGAATAGCACCTCTCTGACCCTATTATTCTCCTGGCTTGAGTCAGTGGATGTTTGTGTACCTACCAAGTTATAATTTTTGCTTATCCCTTCTCAATAGATTTGTAATTGTAGGTGATGTCTTTGGCCAGTGTCCTGGATCTTTATGCTTTTCCGTACCTCCTTACTATTACTATAGATCATTCTTGTTTGTTTGTTTGTTTGTTTAAGATTTTGTTTTTAAGGAATCTCCACACCCAATGTGGGGCTTGAACTCACAACAACCCTGAGATCAAGAGTCACACACTCCATGGGGCGCCCGGGTGGCGTAGTTGGTTAAGCGTCCGACTTTCGCTCGCGTCATGATCTCGCGGTTCGTGGGTTCAAGCCCCGCGTCGGGCTCTGTGCTGACTGCCAGCTCAGAGCCTGGAGCCTGTTTCAGTCTGTGACTCCCTCTCTCTCTGACCCTCCCCTGCTCACGCTGTGTGTGTCTCTCTCTCTCCTAGAAATAAATAAAACATTAAAAAAAAAAAAAAGAGTCACACACTCCACTAACTGAGCCAGCCAGGTGTCCCATTATTGACAACTCCTAACTGAGAGCTCTATTTTTGACCTTCTCAGATCTTTAACTCCCCAAATATGAAAGCATGGAGTCTTTAAAATAAAGAGGAACTAACTACTCAAAAGAAGGTAGATCCCTAATATTTTTATAGTTAGAAATATTTAGAAGGTCTAATTTTGAAAAGCAGAAAAGAAAGGAAACTTCCTTCACCCTAAATCATATTAAGATTAGTTATAAATATATGATACAATTATTCTACAAATTTATATGATGACACAACTTTAGACCCTCAGCAATTTTACTTTGTTCTTAATTTGAACCTCTATTCAATACTGATATTAACCAATTTTTACAAAACTAGTGTTTTTAATATTATTTTGCTTTACTTTCTGTATCAATTCTAACTTGGCTCACGCATTGAGCCATTGTTTCTCAAAATAGGTTCCATGGACCAGTTGCATATGAATCATCTGAGTTACAAAATTCACATCCTGGGTGCACCCTATAATGGGCTTCTTGGATTAAAACAATTAAATCTCAATGAAATTTTGAAGGCCCAGCACCTTACATGTTGTCTTACAAGTACCATTGCCTGTAAGTTTTTAAATAATTACTTGTTTTTGAACTTGATTTGGAGTTTCATCTGAACTCTAGCCATTATCGTATGTATTGATTTTGTGGGCTGATCCCTGACACTCTATTTTTTCTTCCTGCAGTACCAGAATTCCCTGGACCTGAGGCAAACTTCCACTCATCTTCACTTGTCCCACTCAGTGTATGCTCTCTTTCAAAAGTTACCTGTCACTCCATTCTATTAACAGTCTTTTTCTTGGACTTGGCATGAATTGTCATGTGGTGCAAGCATTCTCTAATTACTGAATAGCCAGAATATTGTTTTTTTTAGATTTTTTTTTTTTACAAATAGTTTATTGTCAAATTAGTTTCCACATAACACTCAGTGCTCATCCCCACAAGTGTCCTCCTCCATGCCCATCCCCCTCCCCTCCACATCCATCAGTCCTCAGTTTTTGTCAGCATTCAAGAGTCTCTCATGGATTGCCTCTCTCCCTCTCCCCCACCATTTCCCCCCTTCTTCTCCCCCTTGTTCCTCCGTCAAGTTCCTCCTAACCCTCCTATACGTGCAAACATATGATATTTGTCCTTCTCTGCCTGACTTATTTTGCTCAGCATAACACCCTCAGGGTCCATCCATGTTGCTACCTGAGAGATTGGAAATAGCCAGAATATTTTTGAATACTGATTATTGAACGTCCTCTTCTGTATTCCTCAGCCCCCTTGAAATCAGACAGGGCCATGCGATTCTCTGGCTAATGGAACATGGGGGGAATGATTAATGTCACTTTCAGGATGAAATTTTTAAGAATTTGTGCTCAACCCTTCATTTCTCTTTTTCCCACAGAAGTGATATGTAGATATGGTGTCCTAACAAGTTCAAAACATACAGAATCAAAGAATCACTGCAACCATAACAGCTTCTTTAAAGATCTTATCTTCCAACTTACTTCAGAATTTACATGAGTAAACACTATATCTGTGTTGCGTTAAGCCACAGAGATTTTAGGAGAAATGTTACTACAGCTCACCCTAGCCTATGCTTACTAACACAGTTGATGCACATATTTATCTATTTGTTTTGCCACATTTAAGCCTTGTGGTTCTAGTGAATTTATGATAAAGGTGGATCTTTCCCACTTTTTGCTGGCCATTTGACTTTGAACACAATATGAGGCATATCCAATGTATAAGGTATTACCAGTAATTTCAACTTGTAAATGTTTATAATTATAGCAGGACTTATCAAGCTCCATGTAGACTGCAGCATCAGTAACAAAACTTACTTCTTTTTGCTTATGTGAGTTTTTCAACGTGTTTGATGAATGCTGCCTTCTATGTCTCCACTTTCCAATTCTAAGAGAAATTCTTCTCTTAGCCCCTTTAAACAAGACCACTTTAGACAAAGGAGTCAATTTTACCCAAGTGGACAAATTAGGTATCCTTCCTATCAGAGCAGCATTGCTAGTAATCGGATTATTTTTACCTCACTCGTATAGATCTTAATACAGTGCTTTAGAAACAACAGGTACTTAATGTATGTTGACTGGAATGAGCTTGTAAATGTATTCATCTTTTCTTTTGGGTTATTTGCCTATTGAGGGGAAGGGCTACGTTTTGTTTTATCTTTATGCTCTACACAACGTTTTGTTCACATTAAGAGTTTGGCGAACATTTAATTTAAATTTAGCAAGTAAGTCTAACAATGATGAAATTAGGAAAGGATAGTACTTGGCCATAGTATGGTTACCTGATAGTAACCATAGATGGCCATAGATGGTTACCTGATAGTAACCATCAGGTATGGCTAGTGAGCCTCCATCTGTTTTTGACTCTGATGAATTAGTGTTAATGAAATATTCAGCAACATCATCTCAGTGAGCCATTTATTTACTGTATCTCATGTTCCTCCCACATTCAATATTTAGTCATAACATTTATGGATAATAAGAATAACAAACAAATATTTAAGGCCTTTTATTTAGCATGGCATCCTTCTGAAAATTAACACTCTGCTTTTTACATGTCAATGAGATCAATATAGTGTCATAACCACACTTTATAAGATGGATTCAACTCTTGGGTTGAAAAAACATATCCATTTATTCAAAAGAAATTAGCTCTGCTTTAACATTAAAAAATTTTTAATTCTGTTAAGGAAGGTTTCCACCATTAAAATGTTATTCTTCTTGGGGAAAAAAAAAACACTGCACTTTTAGTATTTGCAAATTATTGTGATTTGCAAATCATTGTGATTAATTTCTGGTGCAACTAGAATTTCTTTGGTCATATTTTTCTCATGTAACTGAAGAAACATTTTTCTCGCTCATTTATCTACTGAATTGCCATTGCTCTGTTGACATGAACTTCATAATTAGTGATTCAATATGTCTTCTTTATCTAGAATCAATTAATTATAGTATTTGGTAACATGTTTTACTCTACTTTGGGACATTCTTTCTTCTTGATGAATAGTGATTTAAAAAAAAAACTCATAAAACAACTTAAATGCTTTCCTATAATTTCTATTTATATAGGGCCTTGCAAATAATACATTTTAACATGAATGTTAAAAGTCCAGACAGTCACCATTATTTTAAAAAACAAACTTGAAAAATATTTCTTGGTAGGATTTGTAATATTTTAAAAGAGTTTAAGCACCATATTGTTGTGTATTCAAATTGGTCACATGTTTATTACGTTCTTCCTAGGTCCCCAACACTGTACTAGGCTCCAGGAGTGCAAAAAAAGATTATATAGAAACCCCTACTCTCGAGGAATTCATGATCTAATCAGTAAGATGTGCTTGCATTCAAAACGTTGTGGTGAATACACTCTGGGTTACTTGAATTTTTTAAATGTTTATTTATTTTTGAGAGAGACAGAGACAGAGACACAGAGCATGAGCAGGGAAGAGGCAGAGAGAGAGAGAGAGAGAGAGAGACATAGAATCTGAAGCAAGCTCCAGGCTCTGAGCTGTAAGCACAGAGCCCAACAAGGGTCTCGAACTCACAAACCACGAGATCATGATCTGAGCCAAAATTGGCCACTTTACTGACTGAGCCACCCAGGCATCCCTCTTTGGGTTACTTGAGAGGAAAGAGGAAACATTAAGCCTAATATCACTTACAAGCAGATTGAGACAGAAAGAGGTGAATGAAGAGGAAATGTGATCAGGGGAAAAAAGGTAAAAACTGAGTTGTTTCTTAAAGGATGAAAAACATGTTACCACACTGAGGGATTTGGCGCTGGTGTAGCCTCCCAGGCAGAAGTAAGAGTATATTTAAAAGTATGAAAGCATACACACTGTGTGTTCCTCAACATGCATTCATACTGTTTCAGGATATAGAGGAGAAAGAAGAAGGAAATCAGACAAGAGGGAGATGCAGGGGTCAGACCACAGGAATATAATGCCAACTCAGAGTTAAACCTCTACTTTCTAGGAAATAAGTGAATTATGAAGGATTTTACACACAAAGTTGTAGCATCAAGTTCCATGATTAGGAAATAGAAAATCATATAAGAAACCATGCTGTAGTTTTCACTATCTTTAAACTCTATTAAATGATATTAAACTTTAATTCAAACATCATAGAGGTTACTAGCTGGCAATTAAAACCATGATCACATTTTGGCAAGAAATCCAATCTATGGGGTCTGAGTCTGTACATACTGACTAGCAGGAAGGTCCTTATTTTCTAGGAAATTCCTCCTATCGATCTTCTCGCCAATTTTGGTTGCCAGTGAAGGCTACTTTCTTCTGTCGTATCCTCTGGCATTTGGTGAGGCACAGATGCCTTGCCACATATGGTTCTATGGCTCCTCTGCTTGTTTGATTGGTGTTACTTCTCCCCATCAGTGTTGTTTTCCCTAGGCTGCCAATCCGCAAATAGTCCCCAGGGTATCTTTATTATTGCAGACTCTTTGCCACTTCTGCTTTTCATTGAAGTGCATAAAGGCAGAGCTGCTTGGGATCTCATGGACAGTTACCTTTGTATGTGATCGTTACTTTTCCCACAGGGCAGGATCTTTTAGGATGGTAGGGCTGGTCGGAGAGTAGGCATAAGCATATGTAGTCACATGGGTCAGGGAAGTGAATCTTGCCCTACTCTGGAAGTCTCCTTAGTCTATAGTGATGTGTGTGTGTGTGTGTGTGTGTGTGTGTGTGTGTGTGTGTGTGTGTGTATGTGTGTGTTTTCTTAGTCATCTGCTTCTCCAGTTGTGGAGGGAAAATAAAATATAGTTTATCAGAAGTAACAATAATTACAGATAGGTTTCACCTTTGCCACCTGGCTCCTAGGCTCCAGTTAAAGAAATGGATATTTCTGGTGACCTAATTCACTATTTCCATAATTTCTTGAAAGTTAGGATATCTTAAGATAACTTTGGGCAAAGTTTTACCTTAGTCTACATAATGGTCAACTTAGCGCTGGCCCAACTAACAAAGTCTGCAAGTTTAACATATTTGATACATGCAAGATGTCTATTGTTCCTAGTACTTCAAGAAATACTTATTAAACTTTCACAATATGTTGAGTAATGCTTCTACTGGGTAAGATGATTGTTACAAATCTTCACCTTTTTCAGCAGGTCACTTCTGGGGGAGAGAGCTCCCAGGGTGAGTACGGTATGTCTTGTTCCTAGTTCTCTTCTGTTTTCTGACAGCAACTATAGGCAGGTCCCTGGGATGTGTGCATTTGAAATGACATAGAAAACTATACTTTCACCCATCAAAAAGGGTAGGGTTTACCATTTGTGACTGAAAACAAAGGAAAAGTTTTATATGTGATAGATGTCAGATACTTGGTCTATTCTGTCATTGATGCATTTGTGTTTGGGAGTTTTCTTATTCCATGTGATCTTGGTAGAAAGGTCAGCTGTGTATTTCCTAAAATATTATTTCCTAAAATAAGGATGGCATGCTGACAAGTCTGCCTTTCCAAATGAGGAAATTCTGTTGTGTTGAATTCACATTGGTTCCCTTTCTAGCCTTCCCATCGTGGCTGACCTCAGTCTCCCAACACGACATCACTAAATGTGGAGTTGGGGAGAGAAGCATGGAAGTGGTTCTCAGAAGTTGATAGAAACCCACTTCAGGTCATTGCCAGTAGGTTGATCCTGATATCTTCTACCCCTCTGAACACCGTTACTGGTCCAGGATCAAGTCCATAAATCCAAACGAAACTGATGAAGACCATTAAGAAGGACTGATACAGCGGCTTGTGGGGAGAGTGCCAACATATTCCCCTGGGACTAAGGCTGTGAGGAATATGTCAACTTAGAGCTACTCATCACCACCTTGTTACCATATGAAGAAAGTACATTAAAATCTTGGTTTGTGAGCACAATTCATTCTGGAAACATGCATGTAATCCGAAGCACTTGTATATCAAAGCGAATTTCCCCATAAGAAACAATAGAAACTCAGATGACTTGTTCTATAACCCCAAAATATTCACATAAATATGATTAAAATATTGTAATATAATACAAAATAATAAAGAAAAAACAAAATATGAGGAAAAACAAATTAACCTTCACTTACCTTTGAAAGCCTTCGTGGCTGGTGTGAAGGAGACAAGAGAGAGGAGGGTTTTTGTGTAGGATGACTTTCACTACCACTAACGGAATCACTGCTATCTGTTGGCTCAGTGGAATCTTTTTCTTTTCATACACCTTTAAAAGGAACCTATCCAATGACATTTGCTTTTGCCTCTTTTTGAGGGTTTTGCAGAAATGTGACATTGCATTGTCATTAAACAGATCCATCAATCGCACTGCTACAACCTTGGGTGGTGCTTTTCTACAAAATGCTGCACCGTTTCCCACATTTTACACATCTCTCTAATCTCATTTGAAGTGAGGGATTCCTCCACCTTTTTCTTCTCTCCTCTGTCTCCTCCGCAGACAAGATGCAGATGTAGACTTCTTATAAAATCTTACAGTTTGGGCCACTCATATACCTTGTTCATACTCCTCAGTGATTACGTTCCTAACTTGCACCGTAATCATCATCTCCTTCTTCTTACCACCTTTCTTTTCAACCTTTTTCTGCATGGGGGCCATTGTATACGCTTGCCCAGATGTTGGCTAGAGCACAGTATTAATAAACTCTTGTCATATGGCATGTTTAATGGAACTGGCAATAAGGCAGCAGAGGAAATGGTCTATGTCTGCAGGCAGCCTGACCTAGAATAAGGCAAAGTGTTCCTAAACTTTTTTTTTTAATGTTTTATTTATTTCTAGGAGAGAGAGAGAGAGAGAGACAGCGTGAGCAGGGGAGGGTCAGAGAGAGAGGGAGTCACAGACTGAAACAGGCTCCAGGCTTGAGCTGGCAGCACAGAGCCCGACGCGGGGCTCGAACCCACGAACCGCGAGATCATGACCTAAGCGAAAGTCGGATGCTCAACTGACTAAGCCACCCAGATGCCCCAAAGTGTTCCTAAACTTACTCTTGTATGGAAAAGCAAAGGACTGTCCATAGGTGCTTTGAAGTGACAAAAATACATGAGTGCCAGTTATGGGCATCTTCATATGTTCTGAAAAATCACTGACTTCTGCCAAACATCGTAGCCTGAGACCAAGCATCCAAGCATGGGAGACCATCACCCACAATCCCACACACATGTGCAAGAGAAGAACCATTGGCCCAGTTGTGATCATGTGACATTCAATGTCACATACTACTACTATTGCAAGACAGTGCTTGTTTATGAAGTTAAAATTTGTTAGAAATGTTTGCTTATCTTGCAGAACACTCACAGAACAAATTATTTGCAATCCAAGGTTTCACTACATGTGAAAATAAGGCAAGATGATGATAGAACCAAAAAGTGAAGAGAGAAAGTCCAGGTGACAGTTTGAAATCCTGGTTCTACTTTTACCTGGCCAGATTCAGCCCTCTGGGACTTTCTGATTACATAAAAAAATGAATTCACTGTTTTTTACATAAGCTAATTGGGTTTCTGTCACTTGCAAGCAAAATAATCCTCATCCTAACAAATAAAGAATGTCTTAGAATAGGGGATTTATATTTTTGTATACTGAGAATGGAAAATTTAGAAATCTTCGGAGACCCAGAGAAGGGTGATTAGGCTTTCCTTAAATAGAGGGTGTGCAAAAGAAAACTAGAAATTTCTTTGGGAAACAAAACAAGTGAGGAGACCACAAGACCAAAGAGAGAGTGATCTGGACCAAAAGACTCAGAAGCCTGGGAAGTTGGCCAGAGCTCTGGGCTTCTCCACACAGTGGGGCTTCTCTACACCCCCCCTCCCTTTTTTTTTTTTTAAATCAACTGTATGTTCAAAGAGGGGAAGAGTAATGACAGACTCCTGGATGCTAAACTTGATCTAGTCTAGAAATTCTGTCCTTTATACTATTGTCAGAGTTATCCTTATGACTGGATATTTGATTACTCCATCTTAAAAGTAAAGTTTCTTCACTAATAAAAGCAGGCTAATAATTATATTTGCTTTGTTAGTTTGCTGTAAGAATCAGTGTTAAAGCATTTAGCACAGAGGTTCCAACAACGTAAATCCCCAGTAAAGGTTCTCTCTTAATATTATTAAATGCTCTTTACGCTCTGGAAAGCTTTTGAAGAATTTTAAAGGGAGAATGACAAGAGCAGGTTTTGTTTCTTAAAGATGCTACAAGGGCTATCGACATGTTAGGGTCCCCAGAAAGTCATCTTTCCTGATGTTTTTCTCCTCTCATTTGATCAGGGGTGAACAAAAACACTCAAAGCTCCTTGAAAAACACAATGATTTCAAAAAGGGGCATAGAAACTATCAGTTGATATTAGGAGATAAAATTGTTTAAATAATAACAATTAATAATAATATCACTGCTTGCAGAGACTCTTTTAGCCCTGGAGGAGGAAAATAACAGCTCGGTTACAGGTCTGAGAGTTAGAACAGCTAGTATTAAATATCAGGTTTCACCAGGTATAGAATAGGCAAGGGGAATGAGAGAAAATGGCTAAATGGCTAAATGTCCAATAAGAGTTACTAGAAGAAGAAAATGCACTAAAACATGTAAGTATCTCTTACACTGTCCACCTCTCTCCCTTTTAAGGACACCTGCAAACTCTTGTATTCTCACATGTAGGATAATTGCAGCTTACATGTGAGTGTACAGTGGATGGAGTGATCTGGGCTGGAAGACTGACCTGGAATGGAACAGGATAGGGAAGAACCAGAGAGCCGGCATGGAGCTCTGAAGCCACTTTCTGCAACTATGACTTGAGTCCTTTGACTCTGGCTGGTGTTCTAACAGTTAGTTAGTGTTTTGGTGACTGGGATAAACAAAAGCCTCATTTCTGGCAACTATACTCCTCCATCTAAGAATCCCATTGCACACCTGTGGAACCTAGTTGTTGGAACCAGTAGCTCAGTAGCAGTAAGGACGGTGCTTGGAATAATGGTGCCAAGGCTGTTCCTTAGAGATTCTGTCAGATATTAATCCATGGTCTGTGAAAAAGATATTCTGTGGCCGTTATTAGTTTGGAAACAGTGACTTAAGCAGAATGAAATCAGTTTATTCACTGTAGGATTCTCAGATGCTTAATAAGCTAATGTTCGTTGTTAATCTAGAGGAAAGATCCAGGCAGATGGGACGATGGTGGACATCAAATAAAGAGTTCTGCTTTTTATTTACCGAATAAGAGTCCAGTGAGAGACAGAGAAGTAATCCAACTACAGCAATAGCTTGTGAATACTTCTGCTCGGTGGAATGCACTGATTATTACTTACCCACTTCACTTGTGCCACTCCATTCTCTCAATACCAAAAACAAATCATGGACCTGTCCTACTGATATTTACTTCATATCAGGGGTCAGCGAAATACCTAAGTAGACTCCTAGGCATGCACGGGGGCAGCTCAGGCTTACATCTGGCCCTACATTTCATGACCAATTCTGTCATAGTGCTTCTCAGTCTTTCAGATTCAAAGCTGTGCCCAAGACAAAGTCATGAGCTGTTTAATTCAAGTGTATAGAATTCCTAGCAATGGAGACATTAGAACAGGAAGAAGTCTTAGCTCTTACCACATCCAATCTCTTCATTAGATATCATCATGTTCAATGTCTTACTTTTATAGCAGAGTTCTACTAAAGTAAGTAGGCTATATATCTAACAGCTGCCCAAGTTGTGCACCGCACAAGGGGAGGGTGTCTTTCATCTGATGATGATGTCAATAGCATCCCCTGGTATAATCTATGCAACCACAGACATCAGCCCTGGTTAGATATAGCAATGTTTAATTTAGTTTCCTCTACAAGAGGTAGCTATGTGTTCTAAGGAGGCTGAAAATAGTAATTAAAGTGTAATAATCAAAAGAGTATAAATCTTGAAGGCTGAAAGTTATCTCATGTTTCTAAAACACAAGGTTCCATTATAAAATAAATTGCTAGGGCGAACATGTTCCAATTATCTACCAAAAACTTGTATTCTATTCCTAATTTCAAAACTTGGCCTTCTTTGTAGACTAAATGATTAAAGCCTAATAGACACAGAGGGCAGGGACAGAGAAGCAGCAGTGAATGACACTAATGTTTAGAAGAGCATCAAGGCAGAGGGAATCATGCACAGAAACACCTGATAGAAGCCAAACGTCTGAATAACAAGGAAACATATATACATACAATCTTAGGTCTATGCAATACTCCTTGGTGAGTCATCTCAAGTGGCTCGCTAAGCCACAAAAGAAATAACCCAGTATTTTAGTTTTATACATAAAAGAATTGAGGAAGAGGAAGCTTTAATGTGTTTTCTTCTATCCCTTGGGGGTTAATTTCCAGAACGTCTCACCCAGGCAGCATCCCATTCAATGTCGGTCCCACGCCTGCTCTAGCCTTGTGATCTGCCTCTGTTTGCCTTGCTGAGGTGTTCAGAACATATTTAAGTGGCCTCAGGAATAGTCACTCTTCTGTGTCTCACTGTGAGGTTTACCTTGTCAGGCAGGGCTTGGATCTTAGTCACTGGAGGGGATTTCAAAGCATTGCGATGGTTTCTTTTCTTCCTTCACTTGCTTCATTTATTTCCCCTGCTAGACTGTGACAATATTGAGCATAGGGACTCTGAATTCTATCCTCAACATCCTTCATCTCTAACACAGTGCCTGTGATACACTAGACAACCAATAAATAATCGTCAAGAGAGGAGAGATGTGGCTTCCCTCACCCATCATTTGAGAGAATCTCAGCTCTAGTAAGCTGTTTTTACATGCCTATTAAACCCCGAGCCCATTAGTACCCTACAAGGTCCAAAAGGCTACTTTAGCCAAGATGTTTGCACATCTTCCTCACTGCCCTGGCAAGTGTGGGGGTGGACTACACTAATATTCATTCTGGATCAAAATCAGGAATTCCTGTTTGCTTAGGTTCCAAAGGTAAATCTTCCTGTACATAGAAATGTATCATGTTGATGCTCCTGATGGGCAGGCTGCCCAGAGCTTCATTGAGTTATCAATGTTTCTACTTGATCTATTGACAATGGAGGCTTGAAATTAAACAGCTTTGCCAACTCCAAATAGCTGGTTTGAGGCCGGACAAACAGGAAAGCTTTGCACAAAGCTGAGAGCTGGTATGGGGCTGGAGGTTTTCAGGAAGTTTTAGCAGTTGACTTCTGGAGGGGAAAAAGAAGGCTGGATCCTAAAATCAGAGCAGGGAATGAGAACTTGAATTCAGTGTGTTTGGAGGCACTGGTCACGTGCAGGTAACCAGGGAGTGCTGTACAAGAATGAGAAGGAAGTAGATTTTAAATCTAAGTCTACTGCTTGGGTAAGCCATCTGACCTCTGTGATATTACATTTCTGCATCACTTCTGTAACTCTCAGAAGGATGTAGTGACAGCAGAGATGACTTGATAGAAAGGGAGGTTGAAGTACTGACATGAAAATGAGATAAATCTAGATTCCATTCATGGATCTACAAAACCCTACCTGTGAAGACTCAAGACACTACTCAGCTTCCCTTTGTTTTCTTCATCTGTAAAGTGGAAATAATAGCACAAAGGGTGAGCCACAAATAAAAGCTTGTTAGTTATACAGCAATTTAGACAGAGCTCTGACATTTAACACTGAGTGAGGGAAGCAATAATCAGAATACATATTGTGCTGTGTGTGTGTGTGTGTGTGTGTGTGTGTGTGTACACATGCCTGTGTGTGTTTGTATAAATATATGGAGGAGGGGTGCCTGGGTGGGTCATTCGGTTAAGCATCTAACTCCTAATATCAGCTCAGGTCATGATCTCACAGTTCGTGAGTTTGAGTCCCGTGTCAGGCTCTGCACTGACAGTGTGGAGCCAGCATGGGATTCTCTCTCTTCCTCTCTCTCTCTCTGCCCCTCCCCTAATCACTCCCTCTGTCTTTCTCTCAAAATAAATAAACTTTTAAAAATATGTAGGGGATATTGAGGAGACACCCTTAAAATGGATTAGAGTGAGGGGGTAAGGTAAAAGGGGGAATTGAGTGAAAATAATAATGGGGAATAAAAGTAAAACAAAAGAATTGGCCAGCATGGACCGCAGATAATTGTACTCCTGAACTAAGGAATTTGACTAATTCAATTCTGTGGTCCATGAAGGGGATAAAAAAAAAGTCATCATGCAAATAAATATAGAACCACAGATATGATAGCTGGTGTGAATAAAATAAAAATGTGCTCTAAGCACAAGGGAAGTAGGGTAGCCTAACATGGATGTGAAATGGACATTTCAGACTGTGAGAACAGCCCATGCAAGGTCCATAGTTCTATAAAGAGCTTGGTGTGCTCACACTGAGAGTGTGAGGCTCCTGAGTGAGGATGCGAGTGGTTAGAGAGGAGCCTGAAGTGGTAGACAGAACTAAGTTCTACAAGATTGTGTGGCCTGCATAAAAGGTTGCCTTTCTTAACTTAAATGCAATGGGAAGCCATTAAGAAATTTTAAAAGCAGGGGCTGTATTGATGGGAATAGAATATATGTGACATTCTACAAATTTTTGTTGAATATTCTAACTGCTGGCAGGGAGCGAGAGTGGATATAGATAGATCTACTAAGAGCTTTCTTGCAGCTGTCCAGATGGGCTGTGAGAGTGGTTTGGACAGCAGTGTGGGCAGTGGAAATGCAGAAAAGTAGTTGATTGGAAAAATAAAAATAAAAAAAAAATAGGTCACTTAAGACTAATATGTCTTTGGCATGGATTATCGGTTAAGATTAGTTATTGCTCTTTGTTGCAGGATTACTCACCCCTTTTTGATTGGCATTAGAAATAGCTATGTTACATTTCTTTAGTCAGTGAATGTGAACTGATGTAATACATGTCCCCTCTAGGTAGAATTTTTAAAACTAGAGGATGCTTTGATATATTGTCCATTGCCTTTGCCATGAGACCAGCAATGCCCTAAATAGAGGATGCCTCACCAAGATGGGTCTCAGGATGATAATAGGTGACAGAGCCTTAAATGACCAGTGATGAAATGAATGAGAAATTAGTCTTCCGTCTCAAGTGTACATCAAATTCTTAATAAGAGATACTATATTCTAGACCATAAAAAAATCTTAACATGTTTTTTTAAAAATTTTTAATGTTTTATTTATTTCTAGGAGAGAGGGAGAGAGACAGTGTGAGCAGGTGAGGGTCAGAGAGAGAGGGAGTGACAGACTCTGAAACAGGCTCCAGGCTCTGAGCTGGCAGTCAGCACAGAGCCCGACGCGGGGCTCGAACCCACGAACCGCGAGATCATGACCTAAGCGAAAGTCGGACGCTTAACCGACTAAGCCACCCAGGCGCCCCTTAATATGTTTTAAAGGAGCAAAATAACACTTAGGATATTTTCTTAGTGCAATTGTATTAAGTTGGAATCAGTAACAGAAAGATATCTGAAGATCCTCAAATATTTGGAAATTAAACAACTCACTATACCCACTCACTATATAACCCACGGATCAAATAAGAAACTATTAGGGAAATTAGAATATATTTTGAAGGAATAAAAATGAAAACTCAGTATGCCAAAATTTATGGGAAGAAGCTGAGGGAAATGTAAATTTTAAATGAATATATGGGAATGAAGAAAATATAAAATCACTGATCTGTGATCCCACTTTAAGAAGATAGGAAAAGGAAATCTAATTAACCTCAAAGGAAATGGAAGAATTCTTCAATCAAATATGTGTGAAATCAATAAAACAGATAATAGACAAGCAATTGAGGAAATCAACAAAATAAAAAAATTGGTTCTTTGAAAAGTTTAATAAAATTGATAATACTTAACAAGATTAAGAAAAATGGGGGCGCCTGGGTGGCTTAGTCCGTTAAGCGTCCGACTTTCGCTTAGGTCATGATCTCGCGGTTCGTGGGTTCGAGCCCCGCGTCGGGCTCTGTGCTGACTGCCAGCTCAGAGCCTGGAGTCTGCTTCAGTCTGTGACTCCCTCTCTCTGACCCTCCCCTGTTCACGCTGTCTCTCTCTCTCTCTCTCCTAGAAATAAATAAAACATAAAAAAAAAAAAAGATTTGTTTAAAAAAAAAAAGAAAAATGATAGAAAACATAAACTATCAATATCAGAAATGAAAGATAAAACATCACCATGGATCCTAGAAATGTTGAAAGGATAAAAAGGAGAAGGCTAGTATAAGACAAACTTTATGACAAGAAATTCAGCAACTTAGATGAAATGAAAAAAAAAATTATTTAACAAACACAATGTACTAAGGCTGCCATTAGAAGAAATTTTCTAAAAGTCAGAGTCATCTATGAATGACTGGGTAGCTCAGTTGGTTAAGCATCTGACTCTTGATTTCAGCTCAGGTCATTGTCTCAAGGTTCTCTTTCTCCTCTCTCTCTCTGCCCCTCCCCTCCCTCTCAAAATCAATAAACATTTTTTTAAAAAACCTGAATTGTCTATATCTATTGAAGAAAATAAATTTAAACCTTAAAATCTTTCCACAAAGGAAACTTTAGATAATTTTTTCTAAAGTTTGTATGGGAATGTACAGGACCCTAGAATAGACCCTTAAAAATATTGGGAAGAAAAATTTGGATTACTTATGCAATCTGACTTTAAGATTTACCATAAAGCTAATGTAATCAAGGAAACTTGATATTGTCAAAAAGATATAAATCCACGAAATGTAATAGAAGGTCTAGCAATGGAATCATGTGTATATGGTAAAAATGTGGGGGTGCCTGTGTCGTATAGTCAGTAAGTGTCCCAACTCTCGATCTCAGCTCAGATCATGATCTCACAGTTTGTGAGTTTAAGCCCCACGTTGGGCTGTGTGCTAATGGTATGGAGCCTGCTTGGGATTCTGTCTCTTCTTCTCTCTCTCCCCTTCCCCTATCTGTGCTTTCTCTCTCAAAGTAAATAAACTTTAAAATAGTAATAATAAAAAACAGGAAGGTGCCTAAGCAACTCAATGGTTAATGAAAGTGTTCTCATAAATGGTGCTGGAGAAACTGGACATCTGCATGGAAAAGATGAAACTCAACACATACTTTACGTCATATAATACAATTTATTTGAGATGTAACATATACATAAACGTAAGATCTAAATTCAAATAACGCATAGAAGACTATTTCTAAAACTTTGAAAAACAAAGATTTATTTTCACTTAGGAATTAATACAAAAAACCACAGGAACTAAAAGGAACTAAATTGAACTTCATCAAAATTAAAACAAAAACTATGCATATCAAGAAAACAAACAGACAAGGTATGGATTGGGTGAAAATATTCATAATGTATATATTTGGCAAAGGACTTATATCTAGAATATATAAAGAAGTCCTACAATTCATTAATAAGAAAAACAAGCCAGTTAAAAATAACAAAAGATTTGAAGAGACTCTTCACAAAAGAAGATATTCTAGTGGTCAATGAACATATGAAAAACTGTTAAACATCATTAGTAATCAGGGAAATGTAAATGAAAACAAATGAAGCCTGTCTGGGTGGCTCAGAGGGTTAAGTGTGAGATTCTTGATTTCCGTTTAATTTTTTTTTTTAATGTTTTATTTATTTCTAGGAGAGAGAGAGACAACATGAGCAGGGGAGGGTCAGAGAGAGAGGGAGTCACAGACTGAAACAGGCTCCAGGCTCTCAGCTGGCAGTCAACACAGAGCCCGACGTGGGGCTCGAACCCACGAACCGCGAGACCATGACCCAAGCGAAAGTCGGATGCTTAACCGACTAAGCCACCCAGGCACCCCTCTCGATTTCGGTTTAAATCATGATCTCATGGTTGTGAGACTGACCCCTGCATCAGGGTTTGGCACTGGGTGTGGAGCCTGCTTAAGATTCTCTCTCTCTCCTTCTCCCTCTGCACTTCCCTCGGTTGGGCACAAACATGCTCTCAAAAAAAAACAAAAAACAAAAAACAAATGAGATACCACTATATACCCACTAGCATGATTAAAATGAAAATTTTGGAGCAACTAGAATCTTAAACATCGTTGGTAGAGGTGTAAAATGGCACAATTGCATCAGAAAACTGCTAAATTGTTCAGCTACTTTTTTAGATTTATCTATTCCATGACTCGGCAATTATAGTCTAAGGGAGATGAAATCATACATACACTAAAGACTTAGATGTAAGTGTTCATAGCAGCTTTGTTTATAATAACTAAAGACTGGAGGCAATCCAAATGTCTATCCATAGGAAACTGAATAAGCAAACTGGTATATTTATATAGTTCAATACTACTCAGCAATAAAAAGTATAAGCTAGTGATACATTGTGAAAATTAACCTTTTTATGGCCTTTCTGATTCAATCCTACATTGTCAAAACTGTTGACTTCTAATCTTGACCTTGTCATGCCTATCTTCCCTTTAGTCACTATACTCCAGCCACACTGTCCTTCCTTCAATTGCTCATGAGACTTGTAAAATTTGACAGATAAATGAGGATTCAGTAGCATGGAATATGTTCCTGTATCAAGAATGCCTTCACTCACCATTTTACCATCTCCAATCCTCCTGAAATCACTCTATTTTCTTCTACATTCTACCATGAAAACTTTCAAAAGTTGAAAAACTTTACAGTGAATAGTTGTATACCTACCACTAAGATTCTGCCCTTAACAATTTATTATGCTTGTTTGGTCATATATCAATCCATTATCCATCCCTGTATACAATGACCCACTTTTATTCCATCAATTCTTCAAGGAAGCTTTCTTTGAATCCTCAAAGGGGCAAATACCTTACATCCTGTTCTGGTACCCTCCCTTACAATTTCTTACTCTTCTGACACTTGGTTTTTATTTGTCTTCTCTGCTGGACCAGTGATTCTCAAATTGAGCTTGTATCACAATCACTGGAGAGGCTTGCCAAAACACAGGTTACTGAGCCCCATCCCCCAAATTTCTGAGAGAGCAGGTCTTGGGTGGGGGTTCAAAAATGTGATTGCTCACAAGTTCCAGGTGATGCTAATATTACTGACCCATAGCCCACACTTTGAGAACCACTGAGGTTGTAGTAAAAGCACCTTGGTTTCAGAGATCAGATCTGTTTTATTTGTTGCTGATTCACATCAGCTATCATAGGGACAGAGTGGGTAGCCAGCATGTAATATGAATTCTCTGAGTGAATGAATATATACAAACATATATATATGCTTTTTATGTACTGTATCATAGAAATTCCTCATAACCATTATTGTCAATAAATAGCCTAAACAGTCAGCATATCCTGTTCACTTATCTTGCCCTCTTCTTAGATATTAACACTGTTCCTAGTTATATTGCTATGTTTATTATAATTCTTTCCCAAATAGAACAGGGATTCTTTTAACAACAGAAAAAAATTGTCACTAACAAAGGACTCTATGATTTTTTTTTATGTTTTTTATTTATTTCTAGGAGAGAGAGAGAGACAGCGTGAGCAGGGGAGGGTCAGAGAGAGAGGGAGTCACAGACCGAAAGAGGCTCCAGGCTCTGAGCTGGCAGTCAGCACAGAGTCCGACGCGGGGCTCGAACCCACAACCGCGAGATCATGACCTAAGCGAAAGTCGGACGCTTAACCGACTAAGCCACCCAGGCGCCCCAAGGACTCTATGATTTTATGCATTTTTCTTATGGTCTCAGGTATGGTAATATTGGCATATCATTTCCCACTTAAATGAAGTAGGAATTCTAACTTCAAAAAGTACATTTCTCAAGAGAAGAAGCAAAAAACAAAACAAAACAAAACCAAAGCAAAAACAACAAGCCCTAAGCATACTTAGACTAATTGCAAACACGGTAATGCTAGTGTGAGGTTTGATGCGCAGGTGTGAAGGCGAGAAGTGAGGTCACAGAATGCCTTGAGCCAACAGTCTGCATTATCCAAACCATGAAAACACCTGGCTCTAAATGACTGATGGACGGGGCCCACTGTAACTAAAGGAATTGCCTGGCCCCAGCTTTGAGTTCTTCAGATAAAGGAAGCAAAAAGAATGGCCTTGAGTTGAATGTGACTTTGGAAAAAAAAAAGAAAAAACTTTATCTTTTAGAACAATTATTGGTTCAAAGTAAAATTGAGAAGGCACAGATATTTCTCAGCCCCCACACGTGCATAGTCTTCCCTATCATCAACAACCTCCACCAGAGTGGTACATTTGTTACAGTTGGTAAACCTCCATGATGTCACCTAAAATTCCATAGTGGATATTACGGTTCACTTTTGGTGTTGTGCATTCTGTGGGTTTGGACAATGTGAAATGGCATGTACCCATCATTATAGTATCATGCAGAATATTTTCACTGCCCTAAAATCCTGTGGGCTCCACCTTATTCACCCCTCACCCCAATCCTTGTTAATTATTGCTCTTTTTACTGTATTTATAGTTTTGCCTTTTACAAAATGTCATCTAGTTGGAATCATACTATATCTAGTCTTCTTAGGTTGGCTGATTCACTTACTAATACACATTTAAGTTTCCTCCATGTCTTTGCATAGCTTGACAGATTATTTCTTTTTAGCATTGAATTAATATTCCATTTTCTGAGTGTAGGACAGTTTATCCATTCACCTACTGAACAGTATCTTTGTTCCTTCCAAATTTTGGCAAGTTTGAATAAAGCTGCTATCAGCACACATGTGCAGATTTTTGTGTGCACTTCAACTCCTTTGAGTAAATAGCAAGGGGGCACAATTGCTGGATTGTATGATAAGAGTAGGTTTGATCTTGCAAGAAACCCACCAAACTGTCTTCCGAAGTGATTGTACCATTTTGCATTCCCATCAGCAATGAATGAGAGTTTCTATTGCTCCATATCCTTGCCAGCATTTGGAATAGCGAGTGTTCTGGATTTTGGCCATCCTACATAGGTATGTCGCTTTATCTTACTGTTGTTTTAATTTGCAATTCCCTGATTCCCTGATGACATTTGATGTGGGGCATTTTTTATAAGCTTATTTACTATCTCTGTATCATCTTCTGGTGAGGTGTCTGCTAAGGTCTTTGGCCTATTTTTTTCATTGGATTTTTGTCTTCTTGCGTTTTTAGAGTTCTTTGTATATTTTGGATAATAATCTTTTATTAGATGTGTCTTAAAAACATTTTTCCCAGTCTGTGTGTGTGTGTGTTTTCAATTCTCTTAACGGTATCTTTCTCAAAGTAGATATTTCAAATTTGAATGAAGTCGAACTGCCTTGTCATTTTTTTGTTGCTAGCTGGACATGATTTACTGGAGAAAAGGAATTGCAATAAATAGGCCTTTAGGAATGTGGCAGTGAGGTGTAAGGGGAGGAGACACACGTGTTCTATAGTCATAAGATTAGATATCAGTCTTTTAGTGGACTGTGGGCTTCACAAGTGCTTCTCAGGGGTTCCCTCCCTTTTGGTGGGACAGGATGCTAGAGTGGACTAAATTGCAGAATCCCCTTCCTTCACGTGCAAGGCTAGGGGCAGGTGGTATTCCATATTTCCTTTCCCTCAGGCCATTTAGGTTCTGATAAATTTCTAGCATGTTAGGCTTTCCTTAACTAGTTTTTCCTGAGGGAAGAGTTTACTAGGAAAAACCAAAAGTATTTCAAAATGGCTCCTTTGCCCCTCCCCTTACTGGAAGCAGGAGGCAGTCTTTCCTCTGATCTTAACTATAAGAACCTGGTGGGAGCCTCTGTGAGTGAAACTCACAAAAGTGTGGGGTCTCTCTCAGAGGAGCTTTTACCTCTGAGACTTGTCCACGCTGAGCCTCCAGCAATTCATCAGTTACAACTCAGATTTTCCTTTGCTGGTCCTGGATCCTGTGGAGATTTCTGCTCCAGTCAGTTGTGTTTCTCCATACTCACCAGTGATTTGCTTTGTGATGTACTCTTACAGATCTAAGAAGGGTTGTTGATTTTCCAAATTGTTTAGTTGTTTACTTGGCTAGGATAGAGGAGCGACTTACAGGCTTTTCACATGCTGAATTGGAAGCCTGAGTAGGACTTTTAAAGATGTTGTTGTGGTTCCTTAGCTGCAAATTGAGGGTGGAAGGGAGACAGTCCTTGCAAAATATCTTTGAAGTTTGGTAACTATTTCTGCCTGATTCAAATGATGAAAAATTTCCAAAATTATTTTTATATTTTATCAGTTACCTGTATTGGAATGAGGGACATAGTCACCCTAGGCACCATTTGTACCTGATAGTGGAAGCTTCCCTTTCATTTGCAAGCTGCCATGAACCTCCTTCTATTGTTCTTTATTTAATACAAGATAAGCTTGTTTAAGTAGAATGCATAACGTTCATCTGTCTGTAAATGCATCCAACCTACCTTTACTGAGTGTCTCCTTTGTTCCAAAGTAGTATGGGAAAACACGTTATATAAACATCATCTTCCCTCAAAGAATTTAGAGTCCAGCAATGAATAGAGCTAATAATCTCTGTGCAATGTGATATTATCCACAAGTATATTATGCATCAGTCTTGTGAGGGAAAGATTAGTGTTTAAGTGAGGCCTGGACATCTGGAGGAGGCACTTAACTGAGCTTTAAAGATAAAGTACCTTTAGTGTAAGAAAGGTGGCCATGTACATCTTAAACTTACATACGTTATATATCAACATTTTAATCAAGCTGGGGAAAAAACTAGAGGAGAAGTGGTCAAAGCAATTTTAAGTGTAGGTAGCACCTAGGAAGATGGAAGGTATAAGTAGAAGAAAGCTTTCCAAGCAACAAGAGTCCTTCGGTGTGGGACTGCTTGTTTGAGACCGTTCAGAAATTATTAAAGAGGTTGACCAAGATCAGATCATGAATTACTGAGAAACTGACCAAGTTGACCCATGCCTATCTCTTCAGCTTTATTTTACCACTTCCTCTTTGGTATCTATGTTGCAGCCTCCCTGGCCTTAGATCATTCTCCTAAATCTCTCATGCATCTCCCTTCCTCTGGACCTTTGCACACTGCCTGGAAGTTTTTCTCAGGCATCCTTCTTTATCCAGGTGATAATGACGATTTCTTCCGATCTGGCCTTCAATCCTGTTTTCTCATGGAAGATCACTGACCTTTCGGATGAAATTTGTCTCTATATGCATTTTCTCTGTTCCCTACGCTCTTCCCATAGAGCCCTTGTCTTAGTAGATATTTATGAACATAGTCACTCCTCTGCTATTCCCGAAGCTCAAGTAGGAGAGATATCCTGTCTGTTTTCCTCAATATCATATCTCTTTTATGAGCAGAATTTCTGGAATATAATGAGAGTTTAACACATCCTGAATTAAAGAAAACAAAAGCTAGTATTTATTCAATATCTATATGCCTTGCTGTGTGTGTGTGTGTGTGTGTGTGTGTGTGTGTGTGCAAGTTTTTTTTCACTTAATCCTAACCCAAACTTTTGAAGTTGGTAAAATGATTTCTATTTTAAAATTAAGATGCATTGGGTTAATGGCAGTCAGTGTCCTTAAAGTTGCAGTATGCCCTCACATCATCAATCATTGTGTGTTATCCTCTCTGTCAACACATGACTTCCAAAGTCTACCCAGAAAAAAAAAAAAGCAGTAGTTTTATCATCTGAGATCTTTATTTTTGTCAGACTTTCTCAGATTCTTTCTTTACCACAAGCAGGAGAGTCTCAGCTATTCTCCTCTGGATATTCACTTAGCCAGGTAGATCCCTCTAAATTTGGCACCAACATTGTTAACTTATTTGTCTCCCTCATCTGTGCTGTGAGGCCCTTAAAAACAGGAATTTTATCCTGTTCACTGTCTTCGTTCTACCTCTCAAGAATCTGGTACAGAGCAAGTACTCAAAGTAGAGCCATGGTGGCTAGTATGAAACAGGTTAAAAATTATCAGAGATATTCAAGATCAGGTTATAAACTCCAGAGAAACTGACAAAAGCCATCACCTGTCTACCTTCAAAATGAAATTAATGGCCAAGTTATATGTATTGATTCTATGCATATGTATCGAGTACTTGCAATGTGACAGGTACTGTTCTAGGCTCTGGGAATATAGCAGTGAGTAATACCAGCCAAGGCCAAGTTCCTGTTTGCAAGAAGCTCATACTATAGTGGTAACTTAGTGACACCCCAAAGATCTCAGAGCTCAGAAGCTGCAGAACCAGCCTTTAAATTTAGGTCTATTTATCCCTGATACTTTTACCAGCTGCTGCTCTATGCAGTCTCCCTAATACAGGTTCCAAATGAATATACATATTTTCTCTAATCACATTCAGCTAAGCCTTAGGCATTACTCTTTTCCTGAGAACATTCCTGTCAGTTTCTGAGGTGATTCAACCTTTTTTGGCCATCTTGAAGAGAAAACATTGCTTTGCTATCTTAGCATTTATTTTATTCCAAAAGCAATTAAAATACTGTTCTTATACTTCAACAATTATCCCAGCTCTAGAGGAATTAGTTGTGAGTTTTGGTTTTTTTTCTTTGCCGTAAAAGGAAGTATCTTTAACTTCTTGTATAATAGCATATGACATAAATTAAGTCTTTTGTTTTGAACTTATTTACTAGAATTTTGGCTACTTAGCCTTATAAGTACATATTTCTTTTCCCAGAGACCTAGGTAATAAGCCCCTTTTGATACTACCCGCTAGACCAAATTCAGAGAAGGTGCTTCATCTTTAAATGCTATTTTCCTTTTATGCACATTTTTAATCCTGATGCTTCTATTACCTCGTATACATTTTCCTATTCAGAACTCTTGTCTCCTAAATGTCCTATATTGTCTTAAACAATACACTTGGCTGTATCGCTCTTTCTTCTTTCACTGACCATCACCGGTATCATCAAGTTAGTCCTGTTATGGGGGGAAAAAATAACAAACAAAACAAAAAGCACTCCAAGTGGTTTGTATAGACCTACGGTGTCCCCAGAGCTCTCTGTAGGTTACAACTCTAAACTTCAATAGTCTTCTGTTATGTGATAGTTTACTAGGGGATGAGTCCTTCCTAACATTTCTGGAATTTTAGTTTACTCATCTAGCCTCCTCAGCATCCCTCTTTTCTTCCCCTTTGACATGTCTCTTTGTTCCTTTTCTGCTTAACAGTTCCTGTAGGCCCGGCTACTCTAAGACTCAAGTTTCTCTTCTTCAAATTATCTCTGGTATTCCCTGTTAGATTCCTTGTCCTATCTCCTCCTCCTCCTCCTTTTTTTTTTTTTTTCCTTTGTAAACTATAGTCAAGGCTGGAGTTTTGTATAGCGAATCTTCCCTCATCTTCCTGCTTCCGAATGAGACTTGTTTCTGCTATGTTCATATGGTACTCTTTGCTCAAAAATCACAATGGGGCGCCTGGGTGGCTTAGTCGGTTAAGCGTCCGACTTTTGCTTGGGTCATGATCTCACGGTTCGTGGGTTCGAGCCCCGCGTAGGGCTCTGTGCTGACTGCCAGCTCAGAGCCTGGAGCCTGTTTTAGCCTGTGACTCCCTCTCTCTCTGACCCTCCCCTGCTCACGCTCTCTCTCTCTCTCTCCTGAAAATAAATAAAACATTAAAAAAAATTAAAAAAAAAAAAAGAATCACTATTATATTTCTCTTCACCGCTTCTCAAAATTTACCTTTACCTTTATTCTATTTTTATCAGCAAGACGCTTCCATTCACACCCAGAAATATTTCTTGTATATTTTGGGGAAGATGTTAAGACTCCTTTCATGAGTCTCTGCCTCACAATTTTTCTTGCTGCTTTTGTAAACTTCCCTTACTCTTTTAAATGTCGGACACTTAACTGACTGAGCCATCCAGGGGCTCACCATTTTTTTTTTTTTTTTTGCTTTGTGCATTACAATGATCTTCTATCACATTCATAACCTGTGCTTTCTTAATTCTAGAACTAGCCATTGCCTTTTAGAAAACTTAAAGAAAGCATTTAATAACTGTGTTACTTTATTTTATCTCAGAATAACCAACCCTACACTATATTATGTCCCTCTTATAGATTTAAAAATATAGACCTTTTTGTCTCTAGAAATATTATAAAGTCAATATAAACTATTCAATCCCAAGGAATTTGATTTTTCTAAATATGTTACTTTGGTTATTCTTTTACTTACTTGAGTATCTAAATATTCCAGATAGTGTGCTATGTTCTGGGAAAGCAAAAGTAAATTTCCTATTTAAAATGCACTCAAAATTTCATGGTAACACTGAAGTACAAATAATTTTGATTCATCTGGTAAATAAAACTATGTGATAGAATTATGGGAACATAGAGGAGACAGAAATTCATCTAGAAAATTAGAGATAGTTTCATATATTTAAATTGTGTATGAAAAAATTGAATAAGCACACACAATATGAAAAGGATATTAAAGAGATCTCCATGTTGCAAGAGTATACATTATGTGTATAGGTAAAAGGTATGAAAGAGCATGGCACAGCTAGGGAGAGGAGACCAACATGGCTTGAATCAAGTATAGATTATGTGAAGAGGGGAGATCGAAATCTAATGGGCAAAGTATATTGGATTGTGTGGATCTGTTTTGCCAGAGTTTGAGCGGTTGTCAGAGGTGAATGCAGTTAAGCCCTGGGAATGAATGTGCTAGGTTAACACAGAGAAGTCTGTTTGTTGGAATTGTTATACTCAGGTAATTCGAGTGTTCTTGTTTAGCAGCAGGTAAGGTTCTTTTGCTCAGCACAATTGTGTGGGTGTCCCCACTGAAGACGACTCTGCCATCTTTACTTCCCTGGACATCAACATCTACCCAGAAGAGGGAGAGGCAAATTAAAAATAGAGGATAGTATAGGAGGGTTTTTTTTTTTTTTAATTTTAATGTGTATTTAGTTTTGAGACAGAAGGACAGCAAGAGAGATAGACAGAGAGTGAGGAGGGGAAGGGCAGAGAGAGAGGGAGACACAGAATCTGAAACAGGGTTCAGGCTCTGACCTGTCAACACTGAGCCTGATGCACGGCTTGAACTCACCAGCTGTGAGATCATGACCTGAGCTGAAGTCAGACACTTAACTGACTGAGCCACCCAGGTGCCCTAGTATAGGAGGTTTTTATAAGCCAGTCCTAGAGATAGAGCTCTTTACTTTTATCTATATTCTATTGGCTAGAATGATATATCTACTGAAAGGGACACTGGGGAACATACCGGAGCTGTGTACCTAGGATAAAAGTCTCTGCTCCACCAATGCAAAAACTTTAAGGTGGTGCGAGTTAAGAAGGGAAATGACATATCTAGATTCTCACTTGGATGAAGAATACCAAGAGTGCAAGCTTGGAGGAAATAAAATAAGTTTAAGATTGTACATATTGAGTTTGAGATGGCTTTAGCATAGGAATGTTAAAGGAGGGTATGCCAGAGCTTGAAAATACTTAAAATTATTGTCAAACCTTTGAGAATTATCCAAACAAAAGTGTGCTAGTTAAAATTACAAGAATAAATTATCTGACCAGGGATAGTGTGTAGGGCAAATAGAGAGAAAAAGATAAACCTTAAATTTTTTTATTTAAATAATTGAACATATTAAAATGAATCAAAAGGGGGCAATGGTGGTCAGAAAAGTAGGAAGAAAACCAAGAGCAATATCACCAAAGAGAAGAAATTGTTTCAGAAGAGGATTATTCAAATAGCATAAAATGCAATAGAAAACCCAGATAGGAAAAGGACAAGCCAATGAGCTGAACAGTTAGAGGTTTTTAATGGCCTATGAAAAAGCAGTTTCAATTAAATTGTTATAGTAGATTCTAGCATGCAGTAATTAAAAAAAAAGAGAATCAGAGAGAACTAAAAAAAACAAGTGTCAACTCTTCCATGAAACCTGGATAAGAAGGAAAAATAAGAGAGAGAGGAAGATAGTGACTTTAGAGAAAACAGGGTTGAGACAAGATTTTATTTTGAAATTTTAAAGGGTAGTAGATATTTGAACATGTCTGTACGATCAAGGGAAGAAGCAGTGGAGGAGGTTTGAAATATCCAACAGACAGAATAATTGATGGAGCAATTCTTTAGAGGAGGAAAAGTTGCAAACATAGGTAGGGGCATCAGTTTTAGAGAGAAAATGTCAATATTTTCTTTTGGAGAGGCAAAAAGAATGAGAAGTTTAAAGGATACAGCCATTTCAGGCCAGAGGGAATAAGATGCAGAAATGCAAGTTCTACAGTTATTTTCTTGAAGTAGGAGGCAAGGTCTTCCAATGAAACTGAGTAGAGGTGAGAGGAGAGTTGATAGCTGGATAAATTGGAAAAGGTTTAGAAGATTTATGGTGAAGGGTAGAAAGAGGCATCTAAGGTCCTTGTGGAAAGTTTCTGGACACCATTGAAGGCCCAACCAGGACAGCAGTTATATTATGTATCTTCTTAACAGATCCTTCATTTAAGGCTACCCTGCAGCCTCCACTCTCCCAGAGATTATATGGGTGTTCTAGAATTCCCATGGGCCCACTATGCTTTATGGGACCTTTTGGGAAGACAAATCTGTGTACCACAGTTTGCCAAATCATCAAATACGATAGTCCCAATGGACAAATAGACCAAACTTTAACCATTTCCATGTTTTCTCTCTTCTTCAAAATGCTTATTTGCAGAAAAATTTTACATTACCCTAAGATGGAGGAAGAAAGTTAGGTCTGTTACTAAAATACCATAATTTAGCTTCTTTCCTGCACATGTATTAGTGAGGATTAAAGGATTAGTGATCACATTCTTTGTAGCTTCCACATTCACAACACTCATTATCTTCAAGATCTTGACCTACTAGCTTCTGCTTCAAGAAATCTCAAAAGCAATTTATCATTTCATCTGGGGTACGGAGATGAGGAAGGAAAGTGACATGGGGCAAAACTGGGACTAAGAAGTTTAACTTTGATTCACCCTTAGCTTGGCCCTCACATATTTACATATTAATAGAACCACAGGGCAGGTGATTACCTGTACCAAGGAGTCCAAGCCAATTGTCTTAATCTTCTTGGTGCCATAATAAAATATCGCAGACTGAGTGGCTTAAACAACAGAAATCTATTTCCTCTTAGTTCTGGGGACTGGTTACTCAAAATAAAGATGCCACCAGGGCTAGGATTCTAGTTGGTCCTCAGGCCTATATAAAAATGGCCAGGATGTGCAAAGAATATCTGACCCAATTCAGGGAGCTAAGACTCTTCCAGTAGTTAATAAGTTGTCTTCATAGAAGGTCCTGAGACATTCCTGAGACACAACTGTCCCTACACTGGTGACACAAGGGCTACTGATACAAAATTTGGGGATCAGGATTGACCGTAGACCTGGATGAGTTTGTAGTATCTTTAGTCACTTCAGTTGGAAGAAGGAGGTAACACATTTTCCAGAACTACTCACTCACTATGACTATATTGCTTTCTCCATTGTTTTCACCACTTCTGAGAAAAGATGGGAAGATTGCAAATGGAGTCAGCATGCTTAAGATCAAGCCAGCTAATGATAGTGATGGGACTAGAACCCGAGCTCCTAAATTTCCAGGTGTTATACTTCCTCTGTTAGTATTCCATTGCACTTTAAATTTGACGTCAGATTGACATTGTCTACAGGGAATAGAGACCCCATATCTGTTTTATCACTCTAAATTACTATTTGAGACATAGTGGGTGAAACAGCTTCTGGGATGATGAAAATAAGAGTTCATCATCTTGGAGCACTTCTGTGTCCTACACTTTCAGTGTGTCATACCATTTAATTCCCCCAAACAAACCTGTGTAGTAGGTATTCTTACCATTTTCATTTTATATGTGATGAAAGAAAGGTTTAGAGGAGAATGAAGTGCCACAGTGAAGAAATAGCAAATCCAAGATTCAAACCCAACTTGACCGAGTATAGAGTCAAAGGTTATTGATAGGAAACTATAGACCATGTGCCTATTAGAAACTTCTTGCTCTCCTAGAGCAGAAAAGCCATTTCACATAAATCTTTATTGGCACTGGTATTTTTACAACATGTATTCTGAACCAATTTCATTTGAACTCCACAATTTAAAGGTAATGCACATTTTCTCCTAAATGATAAATCAAACAATAATGATAAAGTTTCTTCCTCACAGACAGAATTTCAGAAATACATACTTCAAAGTGGCAAAGTTAGGAGCCCTTCTCTAAAAGAGTGAACAATTCAGAATCCTGTGATTTCCTGAAATCATGTCCTGACTATAAGCCTCCAGTTGCATTTTTTAAAAAGAAAATAGAGGTTGGGATGCTAGTCCTAAAATTACCCATTACCCAACCTCAGTGAAACATCAAATATACAGTTGGTCTCTTTCCCACTTCTTATCCCCAGCTTAGAGAGTTTCAATTATCCCCAGAGGCACAGCGACCTGCTGTGCTAAGTAATAGTCTCAGAATTCTGAGACTGCTTCCAGAGCCCATCTCCACTACTGACTCACTGCATGATTTCCTAAAACCAGGTTTGCTCACTCACTGAGATGAGCTAAGAGAAATAACACTCCTTCTGACGTTTAAGGCTGTGAGCAGACAACCATCCTCTCTGGGTAACAAGCAAAGAATGCTTACCAGATGTAATCTGCTTAGTGTTGCAATCAAAACCTGTAACAAGAAATTGTCCAACACATAGTTAATGATATGCTTCATCATTATTTGATTGCATCGTAATTTGACCTAAATGGTGAATGGTTTGTGTAAATGACTGTATTTATTAGCAATGACTATCTCCTAACGTTTGTATGGCATGTTAAAGTTACAATGCACTTTACCATAGATTATATCATTCTCACACGAGAAGATCTAACGAGTTCAGTAAATATTAGTTTAATTTAAATCACTCAAAACCATGTTAGAAAAGCTGGCTAGTAATTACTAACTCCTTTTATGGATAAGGAAGCTGAGACTCAGACACACAGCTACTTTTCGATTGGGCCAGAACTAGAGCCAAATCCATTTGACTTCCATTGATGGCTGCTCTTTTTACTACCATGTAGTTGAACAGCACTTCTGAAGGTAACATCAACGCTGGGTGGGGGTGAATGGGTGGAACTAGATGAAGAAGTCCCTTTTCAGCTGTACCCCTGTGGTTTAGTTCCCTTTATCTTCTTCAAGGGGCTTATCTTTCCAATGCTTCCTACAATGCCATCTTGGATCACCTCCCTCTTTCAGTTCCTTAAGGCACACGGATTTGTCCTTTACATTCATTGAGATTTCAGAGGGAGGAGAGGAGGTACAAAATATATACCTCTCAGAAGACTCCTGCTCACTATTAATAGTAAAAGGGTCACCTGAGTGGCTCAGTTAAACATCCGACTTCAGCTCAGGTCATGACCTCATAGTCCATGGGTTTGAGCCCCCACATTGAGCTCTTCCATGCTGACAGCTCAGAGCTGCTTGGGATTCTTTCTCTTCCTCTCTCTGCCACTCCCCTGCTCACATTCTCTCTGTTAAAATTAATAAAAATTAAAAATAGGGATTTGCCTTAAAATAACCCTCATATTTGTATTGTGCTTTGTATTTTTTAGAGTACTTTCTTTGGGTAAATGGCAAGAGTTCAAATAGTTTATCTTTTCACAGGAGGGTTTCCATTTTCTTGCCCTTGCTTACCCCTTAATATGAGCTCCTCTGTTTCTCCAGACACACTAGGCTCCAGCTGCACAAGACTTACAACAAAGCTTGAAGGTAGTAAGATATTTTGTATGTCCATAACCTTCACACATGCTACTTGCCTTGATTGCCTCTCTCCTACTTTATCTAAAGTATCTTTAAATCTTTAATTCTTTCTCTTCAATGCTTAGTCATCAGAGTCCACTGGGGGTAATTTTAAGAAATCACTGTCCCTAAGCTCTGTCCTGGGCCAGTTGTATCTGAATTTTAGGGTGAGTGAGCTTGGATATCAGTGCTTGTGAGGGTTGAGTGTCATTATTCGCATTTCTGACTATCCCATTAGGCCTTCAGCTCTTTCAGGGGATGGAGGATTTTATTCAATTTTGTATTCCCAGAGCCTAGCATGGGGTCAGACCCATTTACTAGGCTTTTATTTGTCTCCAAAACAGAACTGGTTAGATACACCAAGGGATGCTGGAGTTTCAAACTCTTCCTTTAAACAAAGGCATTTTTGTACTGAGCCTTCACATGAAGCTGCATTATGCCTGACGATGTTGTATGACATCTTCTGTTTCTTTTTTTTTTTTTTTTTTTTTTTTATTTATTTCTAGGAGAGAGAGAGAGAGACAGCGTGAGCAGGGGAGGGTCAGAGAGAGAGGGAGTCACAGACTGAAACAGGCTCCAGGCTCCGAGCTGGCAGTCAGCACAGAGCCCGACGCGGGGCTCGAACCCACGAACTGCGAGATCATGACCTAAGCGAAAGTCGGACGCTTAACCGACTAAGCCACCCAGGCGCCCCAGACATCTTCTGTTTCATCTTTTCTGACTTGGTATACTTCTTTCCTGTTTCTTGGTTTCCTGAAATATAGTGTGCTTCCATTTTGGGTTCTGCCTTCTATCTAGCCCATATCCCTTATGCTGCCATGACTATGACAATTACCAGTAATTGATGATGGCTCTATTTTCCAATTAGACTGAACATGGCCTCAGAATCCTTATCAATACAGAAATCTAAGCTCTATTTCAAATAAATCGGTAAGTATGTGACTCAAAATCTATTTGTATTCCCTGACCTGGACTCTCGAATTGATGACATGACTTAGGTTTGTCTAATCTGCCCCATCCATTTCTTCTGGAATGAACTTCAATATTCCCTGGCTTTACCACTACATTTATAGAGAAGAAACCCATTGCCTTGTTCCCTGCCTACTATACACTGAATGTTTATGGTCTCTCCAAACTCACATGTTGAAACCTAATCTCCAAAAGATGGCATTTGGAGGTGAAGTCATTGGTGGTGACTTGGTCATGAAGGTGGAGCCTTCATTAATGGGATTAGTGCCCTCATAAAAGACTCCAGAAAGGTTCCTTGATCCTTCCACCATGAAAGGCTACAGGGAGAATACGGTCATATATGAACCAGGAAGTGAGACATGACTAGGCTCTGAATCTGTTAGCACTTTGATCTTTAACTTCCCTGCCCCCAGAACTATAAGAAATTTCTGTAGTTTATAAGCCACACAGTTTATGGTATTCTGTTTTAGCATTCTGAACATACTAAGACACCATCTCAAGCCTTCATTTTGTCCTCAACAACAAAGGAAGTGGTCTAGTGTTGATTGCATTTCATGTGCCTGTTCCATACCACTATGTCCACTTTGGAGAATATAATAATAGACCTAGGAATAGTAGAAGTCATCTATTTATATGTTCTTGTCCAACTGATATTTACAAGTAGTCCCATCCCATTAAGTCTTGGTTGTTGCTGTGGGGCCATCATCTTGGTCTTAACACCTATATATCTCTACTCTCTGAAAGTGCTTGGCCTTGGCCTTTCGAGCTTTAATAGTCCTCATGAATTCCCCTGGATAGCCTGTTGGTCCAAGAGGGATGAAAGACTGTTAGATAAGGCAAGCCTCTCTGCCCCTGACATCATTTAATTCTTATATCCTATAAGGAGCAATATGACTTTGGTTAAGTGAACTCATATTTGTATGCTCTTTTTTTCCAAATTTGTAGAATGAAGCTATTGAACCAAAAGTTTATAAACTGTTCTAGCCCTAAAAATGATTCTGATAAACTTGTGGTTGGAGAGGGCGGCAGAAATTAATGTCTCTTTCATATAAATAAGGAATATAGGGTTCTTAGATTACAAATAAATTGAGCAAGGCCACTTAAAAAATAAGTGTGAAGTGTCTGGGTAGGGTTTTCCCTTTTCTGGGATCTTTCTTCATGCCATCTGTTGGTTTGGTGACAGTGGCTTTGCGTCTCCACTATGACCCACCTTCTAGTTACAGTTGGGAGTTGGAGGGTGGGCAATTCCCTACTAAGCCCAAACTTGTTCCCAGAATTGCAGGAGTGGAACTAAGTCGTTTTCCCTCAGACTAACTAGTAATGAAGAAGTAAATTTACATAAAAAATTGTTAGTGCTAACATTCTTCCAAAACAGAGAAAGTAGAAAAAGCATGAGTTGGGTGAGGGATGCATAGAAAGAAAACAAGTAAGCAGATATGCAAAGAAGTACAAAGAAAAGAGAAAACCATTCACTTTTTATCTCAAGTTGATCTCGATGAGGGAGTTAAGATTCATTTTTTCCTCATTCCAATTGGCCCCACTCCCTATTGAACAGACTATCCTATCACCACTGCACTCCAATGTCATCTTTGTCATAAATTGATACTTTTGTAGGCCTATTTCTGGAATCTCTTTTGGTGTATTTCTCTATTTGTTTATCTTTGCACTGTCTAAAAGTATGCATTACGGAAATCTTGATATCTAGTAAAGTAAATCCTTCAGTATTGGCCCTTTGTATTTTTACATCCTATTAGAAGCTTATTAATTCCTACCATAAAAACTTAATTTGGGATTGCACTGAATATGTAAATCTATGAAGAGAGAATTAAAATCCTTATAATAGTTCTATAATCCAAGAATATAGTACATTTCCATGATTTAGTTCTGCTTTAATTTCTCCTAATCATATTTTATAATTTTCTAAAGTTTGAACATTGTTCATAGACTTATTCCTTTTTTTTACATTTCTATGCTATTTTTATTTCTTTATTTTATTTTATTTTATTTTTTTTCCTTAAATAGTTTATTGTCAAGTTGGTTTCCATATAACACCCAGTGCTCATCCCAACAAGTGCCCTCCTCCATGCCCATCAACCGGCTTTCCCTCTCCCTCACCTCTGTCTTGCTCTCAGCATTCAAGAATCTCTCATGGTTTGCTTCCCTCCCTCTCCCCAACTATTTTTCCCCATCTTCCTCATGATCCTCCGTTATACTTCCTCCTAATCCACCTATATCTGCAAACATATGGTATTCGTCCTTCTCTGCCTGACTTATTTCGCTCAGCATAACACCCTCTAGTTCCATCCGTGTTGCTACAAATGGCTAGATTTCATTCTTTCTCATTGCCATGTAGTATTCCATTGTATAGATGAACAACATCTTCTTTATCCATTCCTCAGTTGATGGACATTTAGGTTCTTTCCATGTTTTGACTATTGTTGAGAGTGCTGCTATGAAAATTGGGATACATGTGCTCCTATGCGTCAGCACTCCTGTGTCCCTTGACTAAATTCCTAGCAATGCTACTTCTGGGTCATAGAGGAGTTCTATTGTTAATTTTTTGAGGAACCTCCACACTGTTTTCCAAAGGGGCTGCACCAGCTTACATTCCCACCAACAGTGTAGGAGGGTGCCCATTTCTCCACATCCTCACCAGCATCTAGTCTCCTGATTTGTTCATTTTCACCACTCTGACCAGCGTGAGGTGGCATCTGAGTGTGGTTTTGATTTGTATTTCCCTGATGAGGAGGGATGCTGAGCATTGTTTCATGTGTCTGTTGGCCATCTGGATGTCCTCTTTGGAGAAGTGTCTGTTCCTGTCTTCTACCCATTTCTTCACTGGATTATTTGTTTTTCAGGTGTGTAGTTTGAGGAGTTCCTTATAGATTTTGAATACTAGCCCTTTATCTGATATGTGATTTGCAACTTTCTTTTCCCATTCTGTCAGTTGCCTATTAGTTTTATTGATGGTTTCCTTTGCTGTGCAGAAGTTTTTTTTTGTTTGTTTGTTTGTTTTTTGTTTTTTTTTTTATGAGATCCCAGTAGTTCATTTTTGCTCCTGATTCCCTTCTCTTTGGGATGTGTCAAGTAAGAAATTGCTGTGGTGGAGGTCAAGGAGGTTGTTTCCTGCTTTCTCTTCTAGGGCTTTGATGGCTTCCTATCTCACATTCAGGTCCTTTATCCATTTTGAGTTTATTTTTGTGTATGGTGTGAGAAAATGATCTAGTTTCATTCTTCTGCATGTTGCTGTCCAGTTCTCCTAGCACCATCTGTTAAAGAGGCTGTCTTTTTTCCTTCGGATACTCTTTCCTGCTTTGTCAAAGATTAGTTGGCCATACATTTGTGGGTCCAATTCTGAGTTCTCTATTCTATTCCATTGCTCTCTGTTTTTGTCCCAATACCATACTGTCCTGATGATTACAGTGTTGTAGTAGAGGCTAAAGTAAAGGCTAATGGGTATGTCTCCCACTTTGGTTTTCTTCTTCAATATTTCTTTGGTGATTCAGGGTCTTTTGTGGGTCCATAGAAATTTTAGGATAGTTTGTTCTAGTTTTCAAAAGAATGCTGGTGCAATTATGATTGGGATTGCATTGAATGCGTAGATTGCTTTGGGTAGTAAGACATTTTAACAATATTTATTCTTCCACTCCATGAGTATGGAATGTTTTTCCATTTCTTTGTCTTCTTCAATTTACTTCATAAGTTTTCTATAGTTTTCAACATACAGATCTCCTATGTCTTTGGTTAAGTTTATTCCTAGATATTTTATGGTTTTATCTGTAATTATGAATGGGATCAGTTTCTTGATTTCTCTTCATTATTGGTGTATAAAAATGCAACTGATTTCTGTACATTGATTTTTGAATCCTGCAATACTGCCGAATTCATGGATCGGTTATAGTAGGCTTCTGGTGGAGTCTTTCAGGTTTTCTATGTAGAGTATGATATCGTTTGTAAAAAGTGAAAGTTTGACTTCTTTGCCAATTCTGATGCCATTAATTTCCTTTTGTTGTCTGATGGCTGATACTAGGACTTCCAGCACTATGTTAAACAACAGTGGTGAGAGTGGGCATCCCTGTCGTGTTTCTGATATCAGGGGGAAAGCTCTCAGTTATTCCCAATTGAGAATGTTAGCTGAGGGCGTCTAATAGATGGCTTTTATGATGTTTACGTAAGTTCCTTCTATCCCGACTTTCTCTAGAGTCTTTATTAAGAAGGGATGCTGTATATTGTCAAATGCTTTTTTTGTACCTATCGACAGGATCATATGGTTTTTATCTTTTGTTAATGTGATGTATCACACTGATTGATTTGCAAATACTGAACCAGCCTTGTAACCCAGGAATGAATCCCACTTGATCTTGGTGGATAATTCTTTTCATGTGTTGTTGGATTTGATTTGCAAGTATCTTCTTGAGGATTTTTGCATCCGTATTCATCAAGGATATTGGCCTGTAGTTCTCTTTTTTTGCTGGATCTCTGTCTGGCTCGGGAATCAGAGTGATGCTGGCTTCATAAAATGAATCCGGGAGTTTTCCTTCAATTTCTACTTTTTGGAATAGCTTGAGAAGAATTGGGATTAATTCTGTTTTAAATGTCTGGCAGAATTCCCCAGGGAAGCCATCAGGTCCAGGGCTCTTATTTGTTGGGAGATTTTTGATAACTAATTCGATTTCTTCACTCGTTATGGGTCTGTTCGGATTTTCTATCTATTCCTGTGTGAATATTGGTAGTGAGTGTGGGTTTAGGAATTTGTCCATTTCTTCTAAGTTGTCCGGTTTGTTGGCATGTAGGTTTTCAGAGTATTCCCTGATAATTGTTTGTATTCCTGAGGGGTTGGTTATGGTAAGTCCATTTTCATTCATGATTTGTCTGTTTGGGTGCTCTCTTTTTTCTTATTGAGAAGCCTCACTAGAGGTTTGTCAATTTTGTTTATTTTTTTAAAAAAACCAACTCTTGGTTTTGTTCTGTTCAACTGCTTTGTTTTGTTGTTTCTATATTGTTTATTTCTGCCTGATTGTTATTTCTCTTCTCCTACTGGGTTTGGGGTGCTCCTGTTGCTCTCCCTCTAGTTCCTTTAGGTGAGCTGTTAGATTTTTGCACTTGCGCTTTTTCTAATTTCTTGAAATAGGCCTGGAGTGCAATCAGCTTTTCTCTTAGGACTGCCTTTGCCACATCCCATAGAGTTTGGATTGTTGTATTTTAATTTTCATTTGTTTCCATATATTTTTAAATTTCTTCTCTAATTGCCTGATTGGCCCATTTGTTCTTTAATAGGGTGTTCTTTAACCTCCATGTTTTTGGAGGTTTTCCGGACTTCTTCCTGTGATTGATTTCAAATTTCATAGCATTGTGATCTGAAAGTGTGCATGGTATGATCTCAATTCTTTCATATTTATTGAGGGCTGCTTTATGTCCCAGTATGTGATCTATCTTGGAGAATGTGCCATGCACACTTGAGAAGAAAGTGAATTCCATGGCCTCAGGATGTAGAGTTCTAACTGTATCTGTTAAATCCATCTGGTCCAAAGTGTCATTCAAGTCCATTGTTTCTTTAGTGATTTTCTGTCTGGTTGATCTATCTATTGCTGTAAGTGGAGTATTCAAGTCCTGTTTGGAGCCATTTCTGAGCTCCTAGTTTGAGAAAGAACTCCCTATGATGTTAAGGTGAGTTGAATGGACCCTTACAGGTCAGATAGCAACTGATACCCACCCCCACCCAAGTGTTTCTGCTTGGAGTACCGACCCCCCCAAGTCATCTTTGTTGATCAGTAATTGGAGTGACTTATTCTGGCCTTGAATATGCTGATTGCACCCCATGGAGGAACCTATTGAGGAACTTCTTTTGTGATTATGGGAACAAACATTTGTGTTTCCTGAAAGACCTGTTTTTCTTAATACTTCCCCTTAAACAAACAAGCTATTGAGCCCTGCTCACAAAGAACTAACTTCACCCTTTTTATGCTAAAAACCTTGTCTTGGATGCTAAAGATGCCTTCCTTCCCCATAGGAGAAGCATCTAAATCACCTAGCTCAGTCACTATTGATAGAGGTTATGCATGAGTCTTCTACACATCTATGTTTGGGGAAATTCTTACATATCAAAGAAGTTTGTCATCAGAAACCTCTGTCTAAGGCAATGGCACTTCTGTGCTGCTCCCAAACACTTAATTATAAAATAAAATTGAGCCCCAGTCAGAGCAGAGATGCCTGCCTGGTGATTAGAAAGATTCCCGCAGCTCTCTCATCCCTCCCTCGCTGACACTGTCCATCCTTTAGGGATCTCTGGACATGACCAGAGCATGACTCTGGCAAAGTCCCCTGCTATTAGCACATTCGTATCAATAAGATTGCTTTTGTTTGTGATTGTTTTATGTATTTAGTTGGTCCCATGTTCAGTGCATAGACATTTGTAATTGTTAGGTCTTCCTGATGGATAGACCCTATAACTGTTATATAATGCCCTCTTCATCCTTTGCTACTGCCTTTACTTTAAAGTCCAGCTTGTCCAATATAAGCATAGCTACTTCAGCTTTCTTTTGACTTCCAGTAGCATGATAGATATTTCTCCATCCCCTTACTTTCCATCTGAAGGTGTCCTCAGGTCTAAAATGAGTTTCTTGTAGACAGCAAATAGATGAATTTTGCTTTTTTATCCATTCTGCTACCCTATGTCTTTTTATTGGAGCATCCAGTCCATTTACATTCAGTGTTATTATTGCAAAATATGGGTTAGAGTCATTGTGTCATTTGTGGGATTCATGTTTGTGGTGGTGTCTCTGGTATATTGTGTTCCTTGCAACATTTCCCTCAGTGAGTCCACCTCAGGATTTCTTGTAGGGCTGGTTTAGTGGTGACAAATTCTTCCAATTTTTGTTT